>OY986042.1:51169192-51769192 GCA_963920215.1 Nineta flava | reverse complement strand
ATATATATATATATATATATATATATATATATATATATATATATATATATATATATATTTATATGTATATCTTCAAAAAAACCTTCCCAAGCTGAAATATTGATGGGATTATAAAATGACTTACTTCGGCTGTTACATGTTTTTACGCATTTCCAGAATTCACCGCATGGCCAATACTTGAAAGCTTATTTTGTATGTCAGTCAGATATTTCTTTTTTTCTTGTTTAATAGTAAAGTTATATTTGGCTGTTGAATTTATATATATTAGGCCGTTTGTCCTCTTTACACTTATCCTGCTTATAATTTTTTAAATTGTCATTGTGTGTGTTCGGCCGAACTCAGAAGTAAGAAATCTTAGTAAGATGTTCTGAGCATCTGAGTCAGCCAGTTTCGGCCAGGACACACTTACTTTTTCTTCTTAATCAGTGTTGCCAGATATCTCGTTTAACAGTAGATCTACTGCTTTGTTAGTATATCTACCTTTTTTTTGAATAAATAAAAAAATTTTTGAATTTGTGTCATTTTTTTCAATTTTTTATAATAATAATAAATTTAAAACTCCCCAGTCGTGCAAATACAAAATCAGTCATTATAGAACACATTCCATTATTTGAAATATGGTTAGAATATGGTTCTGTAATTACTTTAAGGTATTATTTTATAATGGAATTTTAAACAATAAGTAATGCAATATATGACAAATAAAAAGAATTAATATTATTTAATATTTGAAGAAAAAAAATTCTATAATATATTAAATACTAATGTAATATAATTTTAATTATTCTGAATAAAAGTATTTATTTCAAACTATTTAAATTGGAATTTTCACTTTTTGAATCTACCGCTTTTTTTCTTAATCTTCCGCTTTTTAAGAAATCGGCTGGGTCATATAGAAGTTCCTCCATTAAAATACTCCTTATAAAATTATCCATTTTATTAAATTTTTATCTCACTTATTACAATAATAAAAATTGTCAACACATGAGAAATGTTCTGAATTTGATACATAAACAAATAGTTTATGATCAGTGTCGCCAGTCCGATTTCTTGAAAAACGGTAGATCTACCAAAATACAGCGGTAGATTCAAAAAGTGAAAATTCCAATTTCAATAGTTTGAAATAAATACTTTTATTCAGAATAATTAAAATTATATTACATTAGTATTTAATATATTATAGAATTTTTTTTCTTCAAATATTAAATAATATTAATTCTTTTTATTTGTCATATATTGCATTACTTATTGTTTAAAATTCCATTATAAAATAATACCTTAAAGTAATTACAGAACCATATTCTATTATTTCAAATAATGAAATATGTTCAATAATGACTGATTTTGTATTTGCACGACTGGGGAGTTTTAAATTTATTATTATTATAAAAAATTGAAAAAAATGACACAAATTCAAAAATTTTTTTATTTATTCAAAAAAAAGGTAGATATACTAACAAAGCAGTAGATCTACTGTTAAACGAGATATCTGGCAACACTGATTAAGAAGAAAAAGAAAGTGTGTCCTGGCCGAAACTGGCTGACTCAGATGCTCAGAACATCTTACTAAGATTACTTCGGCCGAACACGGCCTTTAACTTGTTTTTTTAACATTAAGCAATTTTCGCTGAACCATGGATTTTTCGGTTTTAATTTGATTTTTTCGCTATTAGTACACATTCATGCTGATTTGGCTGCTAGAGTTAGATTATTAGTTATACAGTCATTCATGTTATCAGTAGACATTTCCTCTAGTGAGCAGTTTCCTACTATATTAGGTTCTGATACATATTTGTGTTTGTAATTTTCGTTCCATTTTATTATTTCTGTGGCAGGCATCTTTGTTTTAATTTTATTTGTATGATTTTTTTGTGTTATAAATTACTAAAGTCAGAAGGACCGGCATATGATCAGATGATAATAAAAAATCCAAAACTTTAAAATCAATGATATCCCCCATCGCCCGACCATTTGCCCAAACCAGGTCAATAACACTGTGTCCCTTGTTACCAACAAAAGTATATTGTGCTGGAGAATCTCCTACACTACACCCGTTTGTTTCAACAATTCCTAAGTTTTCCATAAAATTAACCAATAGTAGCCCTTTATCGTGTGATCTAATGTTTCCCTGTTTGGGGTCAACTTTAAACCTTGAAATAGTTCGTTATCGTATTTACTAGAAAAATCATTGAGTTTTCCGATGCGAGCGTTAAAGTCGCCAAATAAAAGAATTTTGATTTCCGGGTATTTGGTTATGATATCTGTGATTAGGTCGTTAAATAAGTTCAAATATTCTGGCATGTCATGTGTAGGATTAAAATATATTAATATTAATACAATATAATTTTTACCGTTTTTTATCTTAATCGCTAGCCATATGTTACATGCGTCTATAAGTTAGTTTTTAATGTCATTTTTTATGCACATTAGAATTCCTCCTGAACATCGCCCCAATGATTTTTCTTTAATACCTGTTTCTGTATAAATCTTAAAATTATTTAAAAATTTTGGTTTTTCATCAAAAGTTTTCCATAACGAGGTTTCATTTATTGAAAGAATATCAAATGTGTTTATTATATTTTGTTGTTCGTCATCCAGTTCAAGGACGTTTCTAAAACCATGGCAGTTCCATACTATAATGTTTAGTTCGCTAATGTTTGTGTTACGTAGTTTTTTGGCTTTTGGGAGTTAGATTTTTTTGTTTCTTGGGATATTTTTTCACTATTATCTAAGTTATCTTCTCCAGACGATTGGGGTGCTAACCGTTTTTTCTTATTTGGTGCCATTGATTCTCGTTTCCTTAATTCGATATAACGGATTCTTAACTCTTTTGGAATGTCATCGTTGATTTATATTCTGGTGCCTTTTAGTTGAGAACGGTTATTTTTAATTATGTGTTTTGTTTTAATATTGGTTAAGCAAATTTTTATTGGACCATTGGTGTTGGTTTTTCCAAGCCTATAAATTTGGTTGATATTGCTGGATGAGAGCTTTATGTTAAGTTTTTCATTTAGTGTCGTTATCATCTGTTTTTCCAAATCTTGTTCTTCATTAACCACTTCCGTGATACCGTGTATGACTGTATTTTGTTTATTTAATTCTTTTTTTAATTGTAAAATAACTTCGTTTTGATTACACACAGTTTTTTCTAATGTATAATGTATTTCCTGCAAGTCATTGTACATGGATTTTAGTTCATCGATTTCCTTTTTCATATCGGTTTTAATATTGTCTCGTGTTTCTTTCATTTTCGCACAAGTGCCGTATGCAGAGTATTTAAATCGATGTTTTTGATATCACTTTTAGATATTTATTTGTGTTTTGTTACTGTATATGTTATAGTTTGTCTACAAACAATTATTGTTAAGTTATCAAGGATTTTATATTATTTATAGTATGTTTAATTTTGGTTAAGTTATTTTGTATCATACAGTTTGATATTTTGTTTACCAAAGTTTTATTTTATTTCAACTTTTTACGTTTAAATTAATTTGAATTTCAAAGTTTTAACCTTTTATATCTTTAATTTTCACTTTTTCATTCATTTAAACTATTATATATAATTATTATTCAATTGTATTCACTATTATATTACCGATGCGAACCTTTCAACGTCAGGGTAGCCAACCTTGGATTTAGGATGGAGATGGATATTGGAGATATACCAAATTTTGTGTTCTCCCTGCCTCTAAACCCCCCTTTTCCCTCTCCGATTCCGATCGTGCTTACCATAAAAATGCATTGTCATCGGAATGAACCAACATGTAAAAATTCAACTCCGTAGGATCAGAAGAGGTGGGTCAAATTTAACTTGCAAAATTCCATTACAGGTACCAGAACAGGTGAAATAAAATAAAAGCTTATAATATATGAATAAATGTACCCTTTTTGAGACAAACTAAATAATGGAAGAAAATTTTTAATCGAATTGTTCAATCAACATAAATGATATATTCGATTTTCAAAATCGATTGGCTATGTATGTTCAAACTACCATGTAGAGATCACCATAAACAGCTAATTTTTAGTTTTGTCCCATTTTTTTGGATGTTGTGTTGGGTTTTTGAACCGAAATAACTTTTTAACCGTATATTTCTTAACGAAAACCGAAAACTTGTTATCTTACAATTCCCTAAATAGACTATATTCGAAAAATCAGCACTGTAGCTCTTTTCATTCAGAAAATATTTCGGGAACAGATCGGCTCTGATTTAACGTGTAGTAATAGTACTGTAAGCGCGAAGGCAAAAAACCCCTTAAACTCGGTCTGTCGCACTACCGTGCAAGAGATAATAATAATAATGATAAAAACTAAAGTCTACAATCTGACGATTCATTTCACGCTATGTACATAACTTCTAATCGTTGACCCGCTGCATTGATAAACACAAAAGTTTTAAGCAATATCATGTGTTAAAGTAATTATGTTAAACGGCTAAACGTCGTTCAGTTATTTTACATAACGGAGTTGTTATGACGAGTTCCTTAAGAGGGTAGGTAGAGGGTACGATTTTGTAACGAAAAGTTCTGAGCTTTTTTTTTTATTAGATGCACTATTAATTAATTATTAATTAAGGAAACTAGGTTGAAATCAGAGTTGCTAAAAGTGCATTTTTTTGATAATTCATTTTTGATTAAATTATCAATATTTTGAAAAATGTAATAAATAAATTTTTTTAATAATAAGTTTAAAAAAATGCGCAAATTAAATTATAAAGTTTTCTCAAAAGTGCATTATTAAAATTATTTTATTGATTAATTTTTTTAATAATGCAATTATTAATTCTTTTGAATTATCCATTTTTAGAAAATCGCAAAACATGCACTTAATATTTCCTGGTAGATATTATACGTATACCGTGTACAAAAATGGTTAAAACTTTCATAATTTAAAAGAATATACCACATTACTAAAAATTTGGGAAAACAACACAAGCATCTTTCACACTTAGACGCTAATTTGGTGCAGCCACAAGCAACATATCTATGAATCCATATCCCAGAGATAGTTACGATTAGCTAATTTATACTGATGATGACTACAATGTAGTTGAAATACGTATTTATAAAATACAAACAAATGTTCTAGGAATAGGGGCAAAATTTGAAATATAGCAAATCAATGCCAAATCAGATCAGTTCAGATTAGTTCCGATACTTAATTAAATTGTTAATTGCGAGAATACATTTAATTTTATATATTTTATTGCATTTAATAGTAATAATTTTAATAATAGTATTTTTAACTAGAAACCAGAAAGTAAATTGTTATAATTTCAAAAGGTGAACTTTCTCATTTGTCTTGATAAAAGTAAAATCAAGTCATCTTATTATTGAAGTAAAAAACAAGTCATTGGACAGATTATTGGAATTGTAATTGGACATAATAATCACTGGACGGAGAATTCATCTTCAATTTGGGATAGTGGTATTTTATGGACGCAACGCCAATAATTCAATAAGTACTTTGATTTGGGAATTGGACAATAGGTCTACGAATTTGTACCTTGAACAAATGCTCTGGTGACGGTGCCCCTGCCTGAATAACCTTACTGATTTGACGTACCGCCTATTGGATACGACATAAAATTGGTGAGAGCGGTGGGATTTTACGACAGCAACGAAAATATCAGAGGGAACCGGTGCGGATCCAGATATTGGTTAGCTGGAGTATTTCAATACTTTGTGTATAATCAAGAACTCGCCAAAAAAAAAAACCGTAGTAAGTACGCTCATTGTTTTTCTACTATATGACACATTTTCCAAATATCATATCCTATTCACAACTATTAAAAAATATTCATATTTCTAATACAATGTCAAATCCAGACGTGAACGCTATTGAAAATGTCGACGTCAACCGTCAACAATTAATTCAAAATAATCATGATAATTTACCAGAATTATCCGAAGATGGTTCTGCTTCGGTACAAACAGTCGGTTCAAATCACAATCGCGACTTAGATATTCAATTCAATTTCTTATCACGTATGATTACTGATATTAGTGGTGATCCAAAAGAATTAAATAATTTCTTACAAAATGCTAATAACGCATTAGGTCTAGCTTCACAATCACAAAGATGGCCGCTAGAACTCTTTATTTTCTCAAAAGTTTCGAGTGAGGTTAAAACAAAAATTAATATGAATGACATTATTACATATACCGAACTTAGACAAAAACTATTAGCAGTTTATTCACCCGTCGAATCATACGACTATCTTATGGAACAACTTGAAACGACGAAACAAAAACCGAACGAAAGCATTAAAGAATATTACGTCAGATTTGACAAAATAACTAGTAAATGCCTCCTTGCGACAGACAAAGAAGCCACTAGTCACACTCGTGACAGCGAAAAGCGAGTTATCCAAAGGATCGCCTTAAGACGATACACTCGTCACACAGTGCCGGAAATTCCTCAAATTCTCCGCCACAAACCATTCAACACACTGAATGAAGCCTTCTCGTTAGCATGCGAAGAAGAAGCGTACCTTATAAACGAAGGACGATTAAAAAAACCTAGCACAAACACAAACAATCTAAATAATTCAAAATACTGTAGAAATTGTAAAACAAAAACACAGAATACACGAGATTGTCGTTGCAAAAATTCTAATTCAAATAATAATTATTCAAATTCAAATAATGCAAACAATTCAACTTCAGAAATAAAAAAATTCAATTTCTGTACCTATCGTGGATATACGGAGGCCGAATGTAGAAAAAAAAGTTTAGCCAAAATATCAACCCTAATCCCCGAATAGCCCAAGCAACACAAGAAAATAATCATTTAAACTCCTATCAGTCCCAGATCGAGGCCGCCTCTGTGGACAACTCTCAACCAACGGCCAGTACAAGCAACCAAATTCATTACATAACATCCACTTATGCAATGGAGTAGGTGATAAAAAATTCAGTTTTGATTCTCCCCAGTCAATAAATAAAACATTTAAATTTCTTGTAGATACTGGCGCTCACGTATCTATAATTAAAGCAAATAATTTAATTTATAATTTAAATGAAGTCGATACTTCACAACAAACTATGCTCTCAGGTATAAATGGTAGAATCAAAACTCTCGGTAAAATCAAAGTAAAACTCTTCAAACCTAATGACGATTTTACTTTCGATTTCCAACTAATTAATCAAAATTCAAACATACCATACGATGGTATAATCGGGCATGACATTTTAACAAAAAATCAAGCCGAATTTAATTACAAAGATAATACAATTACTTTCCACAAAACTATTGACATACCTCCAAATTCAATGGCTAAAGTACCCATTCAATTCATTACAAATAATACAAATAACACGGTAATTACGGAGCATCTTGAGGATGATAATATATCTGTACCTAACCATATATTAATCACCCCTCAAACTCAGTGTTACCCCATTATAAATAAAAATCCATTAAAAACATTAAAACTTAAACCAATTAACGCCCCTGTGGAACAAGCATACTGTTTTCAATTATCATAGCATAGTCTTCAGTCACCATGGGTGGCGGACGCGGAATAATTTGTGATACTTGTAAAAAAGGAATTGATCGCTATAGTGATTTAATTAAATGTAATAAGTGTAATGAAAGTAATCATATCAATTGTGTCAATATAAGCTTAGAAGAATTTCGAAAGTTAAGTGATGCAAAAGAAATAAAAGATTGGAAATGTGACAAATGTATAAACATAACCCCAGTTGGTGAAATTGAATGCCAAAAAAGCGGCCAAAAATATGGCAATATAAGCCCAACTGATACAGCTATCGTTGAACAAGCACGAAGATTTCAGACAGAAATTTTAGTGCAAGAAAATGTTTTCTTAAAAAAGGAAATTGCACTACTCAAACAACTGGTTCAAGAAATGGGTGACAAAAATGCTCTGTTAGTAGAAAAACTTAAAAGAAAAGAAACACCTGTAACTACAATCAACCAATTAGAAAAAAAGGCTACAGTAATAAATTTAATAGAAAATAATGCTAACAAGGAAAATGTAAATCTACAAGAATCACCTGGAAAAATTAACAAAGTTATTGGCAGACCTACATATAAACAAGTTGTAACGAGTACCTATACAAAGAAAGCAAAGGATGGTGAAAACGTAAATAGCGATACAAATATTGTAAAAGAAAATGAAGAATTTAAAACAGTCACTTACCGGAAAAGAAAAAACAATACAATTGTTGGTGCATGCACAGTTGACACAAACACAGATTTCCAAGCAGCTGAATCAAATATTTGGGTTTATGTTGGGCGCTGTGATTCAAAAGTCACTACAGAAAAAGTCACTGCAGACATTAAAACAAAAACTACAGAAACATCCGTTATTTGTGAAGAGCTTAAAACACTAGGAAAGAATAAAGCATTCAAAGTAGGGTTAAGCAGTAAATTAAAAGACCTAGTGTACGATCCGAACTTTTGGCCTGCAGGAACAATTATTAGAAGATACAACTTGCATTTATTTCGAGATAAACAAACAAACCACCAACAAATCCAACAAGCAAATTTTTAATTCAACCTCAGAGCGTGAAGTGAATGTGATGCACTTCAATATACAGGGTGTCTCAAATAAAGAGTCTCTTATGGAAGTAATGCTCGATGAACTGGATACATCAATCGATTTTATATGTTTAACTGAGCATTGGCTCACAGAGCATCAAATGGAAGGTTTATCAATCAGCAACCTTAAACCTGTATCATTTTATACTAGAACAGAGAAAAAAAGAGGTGGATGCTGTATTCTAGCAAACCCGAAATGCCAAAGCGAAAAGTATGCCAAAATAGAAGAACTGTCTATTGAAACGGAATTCGAATGTAGTGCCATCAAAATTAAAGAGTTAAATATGGTGATTGTGTGTTTATATAGAACGCCAACAAGTAATATAAAAGTATTTTTCGAACAATTTCAAAAGTGTTTAAGTTTCGTATCAAATAAGAAAAATTTTAATAACGTTATATTTTGTGGTGATTTCAATATTGACATGCCACAAAGTGATATTAATGTAAGTACTATTCAACAGATTCTCTTGTCCTATAATTATAATGCAATAGTAAAAGAAGCTACTCGTATAACGCATAATAGTGCAACTTGCATAGACAACTTTTTCATCAACTTCAATTATAGTAAAGTCAATGTCTGTCACACTCCATTGTCAGATCATACCTACCAAATACTTTCAATAAGGTCTTTTAAAAACATCCCAAAAAACAAATATTATTGTCAAGGCAGGGACTTCTCCCAGATCAGTGTAGAGTATTTTATGTCTCTTCTAGAAAAGGAAACATGGGCAGAAATAGAACCAATACAAGATCCAAATAATGCGCTAGAGGAATTTTATGTGCTCCTTAAACATTATTTTGATACAGCATTTCCAACAAAGAAAATCTTCATTAGCTACGAAAAGCGTAATGAGTGGATTACAGATGAAAAAAAAATCTTTCAAAACAGAAAAATACGATCTGGAATCAAATTAAGTTTCAAAATAAAAATCATCTTGTATATACACAACTAAACAATGACTATAAATCTATACGTAATAAATTAAAAACATTAGTCAAGGATTCAAAAAGAACATACTATTGTACACAAATAGACAAATCCGAAAATAAATTAAAAGCCAGCTGGAACTTGATCAAAGATCTCACTCAGTCAAATATAAACAATAAGTGCAAGATTGAAATAATTCGAAATTATTCAGGTGAAGTAATTACAGAGAAACTTCAAATAGCCAATTTATTTAACGATCATTTTATAAATATCGCGGACAACCTCGACTTACACACACCAAATTTTGATACATACATAAATAAGGTAAACAGCACAATATTTATGTACCCTTGCGATAAGATGGAATTGCTCTCTATAATTAGTGAGTTAAAAAATAAGAAATCATGCGGATGGGATGAAATTCCATCTTTCATTATAAAAGAGAGTGCTTCCTTTCTTGCTAAACCACTACTAAACATAGTAAATAAAATATTACAAAATGGTATATTTCCAGATATACTAAAAAGAGCCGTTGTTATACCTATACACAAAAAAAATGACCAAATGGACCTAAATAACTATAGACCAATATCATTACTACCGATAATTTCAAAAATATTTGAGAAAGTCATACAAAATAGATTAATGTCATTCATTGAAAAACACTGTATCATCAGTGAAAATCAGCACGGATTCATAAAAAAAAAGTCAATTGATCAAGCTATCTTCAAAGCTTTTACAGAAATGTTCGAGGCTCTAAATAACAAAGAAATCACTTCTGTGGCTTTTTTGGATTTGAGTAAGGCATTTGACTATTTAGATGTTGAATTACTACTGCATAAGCTCACTTTCTATGGAATCAGAGGTATCGCGCTAAATTTAATAAAGTCGTACCTTACCAACAGACAACAGTGTACAAAAGTAGTCTGCATGGAATACAACAAGAAAACCGAAAGAGTATCAAAATTTAAACCGCTTATAAGGGGCGTACCTCAAGGGTCTGTGTTGGGTCCCTTGCTGTTTGTGCTATACATAAACGATCTTCCTTCGAAAGTAAACAACAAAATGATTTTATTCGCTGATGATACATCAGTGTTTTTTTCATGACAAAAATGAAGAAAATCTTAGATCTCATATAGTAGAAACTTTCACATTCTTGAATAAATGGTTTGAAGAAAACTCATTAAGACTCAATGTGGAAAAAACTCATATGTTGTCCATCAAAAATATCATTCAACAAATTGAAATAGGCGGCAATAGGTCAATTGATACATCAGACCATGTAAGATTTCTAGGGCTGTATATTGATAGGAATTTAAATAATGGGGAATAGAATAGAATACCTCTCGAAAAAACTTTCAAAACTGAGTTATATGCTTTACAAGATAAAGGATGTAGTAACTACAAATATATTGCTACAAGTATATTATGCCCATATTCACTCTAATATAAAATATGGAATATTGTTCTGGGGAAATTCCACAGCCATCGACAAAATATTAAAAATTCAAAAGAGATGTGTTAGAATGATAGCAAATTCTAAACTGAACGAGCATGCTAAGCCTATCTTCAGAAAATTAGGAGTCCTGACTGCCGTAGATGTGTTCATCCTTGAGAATGCTCTTTTCGTGGCAAACAACATAAATCTGTACGAAAATCATCACCTCGACCACTCATATGCAACACGTAATAAACAAAACCTAATGGGTATGCAAACCACCAAAAATTATATACATTGCGGAGTTCTCAACATGAGCATTCGTATCTATAATAGAATTCCAAAGAAAATAAAACATTCGAGTCCACATATTTTTAAGAAAATCTTGAAAAAATTTTTACTAGAGCAAAATTTTTATAATTTAAGGGAATTTGTTGAATAATGCTTAAATATACGCATTAAATGACGCATTCTATGTACTTTGTACTCAATTTTATTAAGAATAAAGAATATTATTATTATTATTATTATTATTATCTAACAACAAAAACTTGGGACATAGACTAAAAGATTTACATTCAAATCTTAGATTAGATAATTGTAACCAAGAAGAAAATGAATCAGTAATAGAAATCTGTACGCAATACAATGACATATTTTTCTTAAAAGGAGACATGCTTACTTCCACTCCCAGCATAAAACATGAAATTAAAGCCACGGACCCTGCTCCAATAGCAGTTAAATCTTATCGTTTTCCTAAAATACACGAACAAGAGGTTCAAAAACAAATTGATCAAATGCTTGAACAAAAAATAATAGAACATAGTGACAGTC
The DNA here is from genome assembly GCA_963920215.1 of Nineta flava. Taxonomy (NCBI): domain Eukaryota; kingdom Metazoa; phylum Arthropoda; class Insecta; order Neuroptera; family Chrysopidae; genus Nineta; species Nineta flava. Next base: position 51,757,426 of record OY986042.1, on the reverse strand, counting down.
CCTGGTCAGCGCCTCTCTGGGTCGTTCCGAAAAAGAAAGATGCGTCGGGAAAACAAAAATGGCGTGTCGTAACAGATTACCGCCGACTAAATGACGTCACAATCACCGATAACTTTCCATTACCCAATATTGAAGAAATTTTGGATCAATTAGGGAACGCGTCTTATTTCACAACCTTAGATCTTGCTAGCGGCTTTCATCAAATGCATGAAGATGACAAACCAATGTCAGCCTTTAGCACCCCTCGAGGTCATTTTTACTTCAATCGTATGAATTTCGGACTTAAGAACGCACAAAGCACGTTTCAAAGGCTAATGAATACAGTTCTGATCAATAACTTAGATCAAGATTGTTTTGTACACTTGGATGATGTCGTTATTTTCGCCAAAGATCTAAAAGAACACAATATTAAACTAACTAGAGTATTTAACTCATTACGACAACACAAGCTGAAACTTCAGCCCGATAAATGCGAATTTTTACAACAACAGGTCGCATACCTTGGACATTTGATATCGGATAAAGGAATTGAGTCCAACCCTGATAAAATATCTGCAATATTAGAAAGGAAAGCACCTCGTAATGTAAAATATATTAAATCTTTTCTGGGTCTTACTGGATATTACAGAAAATTCATTCCTAACTATACACAACTCGCAAAACCACTCACATCACTTCTAAAAAAGGATGTAAAATTCAATTTTGACGAAGAATGTCACGAATTCTTCAATTAATTAAAAAAAATATTAACTTCTAAACCATTGCTACAATACCCTGATTTTAGCAAGCCATTCATACTCACATGCGATGCCACTAATGATGCAGTAGGTAGTGTTTTGTCACAAGGTGAAATGGGTAAAGATTTATCTATCGCTTATTATTCTTCAACTCTCAACGATGCAGAACGTAATTACAGTACCACAGAGAAAGAACTTCTCTCTATCGTGAAAAGCTGTAAACACTTCCGTCCCTATCTCTATGGACAGGAATTTAAAATTATTAGTGACCACAAATGCTTACTGTGGCTAATGAACTGCAATGACCCCTCTAGCCGTTTAGTTAGATGGCGTTTAAAACTTAGCGAATATCAATAAACCAGGAACAGCTAACTCTAACGCAGATGCCTTATCACGCCCTGTTCTAAATATAACACCACTTTCTCTATCATACGAAGATTTTAAACTATATCATCAGAAAAATTTAAATATAGAAAATTTTCCAAAAATTAATAAACCATTCGACGAAATAAAAACTTTGGTGGTACCGTACTCAACGGACTTATCCCAAAATAATGCTCATTCAATCTTTGTTAATACAGAATGCGAATTATCTAAAATAAAAACTACAAAAATAAGTGAAATAGCTAAACTAAAAACCACAGTCGAAAATCAAAACCTCTATCTGATGTTCGTAAAGGATAGAGCTAGAGATGAAATAACATATGAAAACCTATACAAATCCATAAGTAATTTATATTTGCTAATAAATTTTAATAACGAAACCGAAATCAATATTATAAATATACCCCAAATATGTAACAAAATCCAACAAAATACATTTGAATCAATGTTACAATATTTAAATCGTCAGAAAATCAAAATAATTTAATACCCGGAGATTTAATACATCCAACCAAAGAACAACGTCCCCAAATATTAAAAGAATACCATGACAATGTATTATCCGGCCACCCGGGCATAAATCGGACTTTCCAGGAAATTAAACGGAAATATTTCTGGAAAGGAATGAAACAGGACATTCAAACCTATATAAAGAAATGTCCAACCTGTCAAACCGTTAAGAAAACGAATTTAAAAACCCTTATGGTAATCTCAACCACGGCAAACGATTTTTGAGACGCAGTAGCAATTGATATAATGGGACCATATCCCATCACAAAAAATAACAATAGATACATATTAACATTTCAAGACGAATTAACAAAATTTGTACAAGCCTACCCTATTGTCGAAACTTCAGCACTAACTTGTGCAACACATTTGGTCAAATATTGTACCATATTTGGATTCCCTAATTCTATTCTGACAGACCAAGGCACTTCTTTCCTAAATAATTTATTTAAAGAAATTAATAAAATTTTGGAAATAAAACACAAACTTACTACACCTTACCACCCTCAGAGTAACGGAAGCATTGAAAGGTCTCACGCCTCTATAAAAACCTTTATAAAAACTTACGTGGAATCAAATTTAGAAAATTGGGATGAACTGGTGTATTTAGCCTCCCATTCTTACAATACACATGAAAATCGATCGACAAAAGAACGACCATACACTCTTGTGTTTGGAAGAGAACCAAAAATTCCACATTCATTAGAAAAACCCAAACAGCTTCCAATCTACCAAAATCTTACTCAAGATATTTTGAATAAAGCGAAAACTATAAGACAAGCCGCTAAAAAAAATCTACTTCATTCTAAAGAAGTAAACAAACACTACTATGACAAGAAAACAAAAGAAAGTCCAATAAAAGAAGGCGATCTAGTATTGTTGTATGATGCGAAACAAAAAAGCCATCATAACTTAAAACTAATGCCATCTTATAAAGGCCCATACAAAGTCGTTCAACGACACAACAACAATACAGCCACTATTAGAATCAGTAGACAAAAACTTCGTACATATCACCTAAATCAAATGAAACTCTTTGTTTCAGATGAAAAATCTTTGGCTGATAATAATCTTACACTCGATGAAAAACATATGGACCCTGGCGAAGGCCCCAGCAACATTTGATATCCAGTTCTTAAATAAATCCGCTGGAATATATTATAACCATATTGGCGAAGCCAAAATTTCTAATCAATACATTAGTTTAGTTCATTTTTTTGATATTTATAAAATTAAGTATATGCACAAAGTTTCTCAAACTACTTATACAGAATCCGTATCATATTGTAACCTTATCGACATAAAAGAAGCACGTGCTTGCTTCTGACATTAACACTTTTACAACACCAAATCAACGACCAACAAAGTCAGTTTGACGATATAAAATCACAACACTTAAACAACAAAAGAAAACGAAGAGGGCTTATCGACAGCGTAAGCTACCCAATTAAATGGCTCTTTGGAATACCTGACGCTGACGACGCTAAATTCTATAAAGCATCAATTGACGACCTAATTAACGATCAAACTCAAACTCACGTTTTAATGCAATCACAAATTAGAGTAATCACAGATACCATTCGAAACATTAATCGCACAATGTTAAACTTAAACGAAATAGAAGACAAACTTTATAAAAATATCATTACACTTAATTCTTACATAAAAGACAGTACTAAAATTGTTAATAAAAATTCATTACAAATCGATTAAATTTCTCATTTGATGTTAATAAAACAAATAAATGACGAAGTACAACGACAATTAAATGACTATACTACCTCTTTAACATTATCTAGACATGGAATAATAAACTACCGAATCTTACCACCGAAAACCTTATTACACGAACTTCAACAATCAGTCAAATTTAATTTACCACTCGAGCCTACTTGGCAAAATTTAGAGTCATACTATAGAATCATAAAATTAAAATCATTTTTAACTCACGACAAATTAGTAATCATAATGAAAGTACCGGTAGTCACTTTAGACCAATACAATGTATTAAAAATATATCCATTACCCACACCAAGTAAAGACAATCTTAAAATAGTCACTTTCCTAAAAATAAACCATGATTATCTCCTTGTGTCAAAAAGTAGATCACAATTTGCATTACTTAAAAATTTGGACCAATGTAAAGAATATTTGGATCAACAATACATCTGCAACGAAATTACAATATCATATCAGCGACCTGAAGATAAGTGCGAAACCGCACTGTACCAAATGACAACCAAATTTATACCTCCAGTTTGCGAAGTAAACAACGTTCACACAAGTATGGAAATATGGCAAAATCTAAATCAAAATCGATGGTTATTTGTTACTACACAAGATACACGCTGTATAATTCTATGCAAAAACGAATCAGATGACTACACAAAAATAATACCGTCATATTAGAATCTAAAACACTAATACGAAACTCAACCTTCCAAGATTTCATTCCGGACATCGACTTAACTGAAGACAACTGCAATATATTACTATATAACCAATAGCATCTTTAATGCCAAATCAGATCAGTTCAGATTAGTTCCGATACTTAATTAAATTGTTAATTGCGAGAATATATTTAATTTTATATATTTTATTGTATTTAATAGTAATAATTTTAATAAAAGTATTTTTAACTAAAAACCAAAAAGTAAATTGTTATAATTTCAAAAGATGAACTTTCTCATTTGACTTGATAAAAGTAAAATCAAGTCACCTTATTATTGAAGTAAAAAACAAGTCATTGGACATATTATTGGAATTGTATTTGGACATAATATTCACTGGACGGAGAATTCATCTTCAATTTGGGACAGTGGTATTTTATGGACGCAACGCCAATAATTCAATAAGTACATTGATTTGGGAATTGGACAAAAGGTCTATGAATTTGAACAAATCTTGAAAAACCTTGAACAAATGCTCTGGTGACGACGCCCGTGCCTAAATAACCGTACTGATTTGCCGTACGCCTATTGGATACGACAATATATACCTAATTAGACTCTCCTAGTATATTGTGTAATACCTACATATTGTCTATTGTTTGTGTACATATGTGTTGTTTAAATGTCTATGTGTGAAAGATGCTTGTGTTGTTTTCCCGAATTTCAGTAATGTGGTATATTCTTTTTAATTATGAAAGATTTAACCATTTTTATACACGGTATACGTATAATATTTACCAGGGAATATTAAGTTTAGTTCCGACTTTGTAACGGTTAAACATATTGATCGCAGAAAAAAAATGTTGGTATTGGTTGTCATAAAATAACCTTATTAGCCCTTTTCCGCCTGTCTGATGTATATTCAAAAATTGACGCAATTGTCGCAAAAATTGACGCAATTCAAAAATTGGAGCAAAAACATTAGCTGCATTTCCTTTGGAGGAAAATTGCTAATAAAGGCTTATAATATTTGAATAAATGTACTCATATTGCCTTATTGCTCATATTGCCATATTGCCAAAATCTGTTGCCTATATCTGATCAAACAACCATGTCGAAAACACTATAACCAAATTTTTTTTTCCCATTTTTTCGGATGTTGCGTTGAGAAAATTGAATTTTTCGATCTACAAATAGGTGTAAGATATCCCTAGTCGAATGCAAAAATTCGCATCCTTCAAAAATGTCATGGAGTGGCCCAAACTTGGACACATAAATTTAATTTTTGGTTTTCCATATGTTCCGTTGGGAAAATTAATTTTTCCCAAAGATTCTAATTCGTAGTTTCTGGAATTCCGCGTTGAACGCAAAAAACCACATCCTTCTAGCATTTCTGGAAGGGGAGCAACAAAGTTTTAAAAAATCGTGAACAAATCTCACATGTGGTGTGTTGCTAAATTTTAAGTATATATATATATGTCGGAGGTTGAATTTGGGCAAAGGACAAATTCACATTTGGAGATTTTAAACACTTACATTTATAAATGCTATAAAACTATTTTTTAAGAAAAGGGTTTATTTATTACAGTATGTCCGACATAAAAGGATCCGCCAGACATAGAGGCCCGGAAATTAGATATTATCGATACTTATACATTCTTAGAATAAAATAAATTGTCTATTATAAGTGCAATAAAGAATAATTCCTTTAAGATTATCAATTAACACAGTAAGTAAGGGTTCGGTTGGACGGGACATGCGGTCTCTACTTAGACGCAAATTGTACGGTACGAATGAAAAGAGACCTTTTTTGATGTTATACCATAACGTAGGGGTAGTAGTAGAATGATCGTTTTTTCAATAACTTTTACGGAGATCAAGAATAGATGAGTGCTGAGAGGACAGCGCCCCAGTACAGACCGTATCGTGCAGTTGCGTATTAGTATCAACTGAACTCTGCTGAAAGGTCACATGGAGATAGCGTTTGGATTGTTGGTAGCCCTTTTGGACTAGTATAATTAATTATGTTTATTGATGAGATAACCGTGGTATGGCATTTGTTAGTATTATTCGTGTTGTATCTGTATTGTTAACTGGAGCCAACTTACTGTGTCGTAGATTGAACCAACTATTTGTAATTACTGATTGTGAAAGTGCGGGACACCGGGTATTATTGGAGACTAGTGAGTGATTGTGAAAATGCAGTTTTCAGTGTGCTATTGGAAATTGGTAAGTGTTTGTATTTTATAAAAACAACAATGTCTGACAACAAATATACTGGTTCAAACGATTATACTCCCAATTATGAAACTCCGACATCAGAAGTGGGATCAGTGCCTGGTATATCAATGCAAGATAAACATGAGAAAATACGCCAAAAGTAATATCTGTTCTAACAAAAGAACTCGTATCAATTATCTTTGATTCTAATTACCCTATTAAGTTCCATACTGACGCTAGCTATAATGGGTTTAAGGCTATGTTAAGGCAAAAGATCGAAGTAAAGATCATTCTTATGAACTATAAACTTTAGCTGTAGTAAACTCATTAAAACATTTTCGACATTATTTACACGGGCGGAAATTTGTGGTCATTACAGATTGTAACTCATTAAAAGTATCTCAAAATATAGCAAATTTAAATGATCAAGTCCACAGATAATGGGCTTTCTTGTAGTCCTTTACTTTTGAAATTATATATCGTGCGGGTAAACGAATGACTCTTGTAGATTTCCTTTGACGAAATCCAATAGATGTTAATAATAAAATAGTAAATAAAAGAAAAGAAATGGAAATTAATCTAGCTGAGAGTCGGAAGATTCGTTATTAACCGAACAACGTCGCGATCGTCAAATCTAGAAAATTGTTACCAGGTTACAGAACGATGTGATTGCGGAAGACATCGCGAAAAACATACGAGTTGCGATCTTGTATCCTTTTCCGCAAAACTCGGAGAAATGTAAAAAGCTTATTGTTTGCCATCGCTTCAAGGGGTTTCGTTGGTCCGTTATTAGGGTGTGCATCAGTCAATTATGCACTTGGACTGGGATAAAGCGCTTGAGGGGCTTTATGAGTAATTTTGGTTTGAAGGAATGGCGAAATATCTGTATAAACCACTGCACGGTCGTAGAAAGACGCGATAGGAGAAATACAATTGGGTTTTAATAGTACTATCAATCGTGTAACTAAATCCAGTCCTTTAGAGTTATAAATTCGTAAGGTAGCAAGACCTCACGATATCTCCAATGTGAGACAGCAGGCCGTAGATAATATAAAAGCTAATGCTAGATACGATAAAAAAAGATTCGATAAAACTAAAGCAAAAATAATTAAATTCAATATTGGTGATTTTGTATTGTTAAAAAGAGAAGAAAGAAACCAAACTAAATTAGACCCGCAATTTAGGGGCCCATTTGTAGTGACAGAGGTTTTAGAAGGAGATAGATACACTTAAAAAAAAACAGTAAAAGGTAAAAGGACTTACAAATACAGTCATGATAAATTGAGATGCGTGTCGGAGGGTTACAATCCTAGAGAGTTAGATGTCTGTGATTCTGATAACGATGTTGAAAACGATTCAGTAGAGAGCTCTGATGAGCACTGACAATCGTTTTGTAAAATGAATTAAGCCTTACACGAAGTATTCAGTAATGGGATTCCCATGATATTCCCACACACCATACATATGGTAACGGGGTCTAAAGAAATTTAGATGTGATTATGTGTAAGCATTTTGTAAATTGAATTAAGCCTTACACGAAGTATTCAGTAATGGGGTTCCCATGATTTTCCCACACACCATACATATGGTAACGGGGTCTAAAGAAATTTAGATGTGATTATGTGTAAGCATTTTGTAAAATGAATTAAGCCTTACACAAAGTATTCAGTAATGGGGTTCCCATGATTTTCCCACACACCATACATATGGTAACGGGGTCTAAAGAAATTTAGATGTGATAATGTGTAAGCATTTTGTAAAATGAATTAAGCCTTACACGAAGTACTCAGTAAAGGGGTTCCCATGATTTTCCCACACACCATACATATGGTAACGGGGTCTAAAGAAATTTAGATGTGATTATGTGTAAGCATTTTGTAAAATGAATTAAGCCTTACACGAAGTATTCAGTAATGGGGTTACCATGACTTTCCCACACACCATACATATGGTAACGGGTTCTAAAGAAATTTAGATGTGATTATGTGTAAGCATGAGAGTAACAGTTTCATTACATTAGATTGATAGCTCATAGGATGTAACTGGCACTTGAGGTAATAAAAATATAAAAAAATAAAAATAAAAATTAGTTTCATTAAACAAATTCTATCTATCATCCTCGGCTGCTGGACTGGACTACTAAGTTTATGGATTATGATTTAAATGAAATGTAGTATCTATAATATCGAGTCTAACGCCAAGCAACGCTAGAGTTTTGGATACACACGGGGACGTGTGATCGTCAGAATGGCCGTGTCGGAGGTTGAATTTGGGCAAAGGACAAATTCACATTTGGAGATTTTAAACACTTACATTTATAAGTGCTATAAAACTATTTTTTAAGAAAAGGGTTTATTTATTACAGTATGTCCGACATAAAAGGATCCGCCAGACATAGAGGCCCGGAAATTAGATATTATCGATACTTATACATTCTTAGAATAAAATAAATTGTCTATTATAAGTGCAATAAAGAATAATTCCTTTAAGATTATCAATTAACACAGTAAGTAAGGGTTCGGTTGGACGGGACATGCGGTCTCTACTTAGACGCAAATTGTACGGTACGAATGAAAAGAGACCTTTTTTGATGTTATACCATAACGTAGGGGTAGTAGTAGAATGATCGTTTTTTCAATAACTTTTACGGAGATCAAGAATAGATGAGTGCTGAGAGGACAGCGCCCCAGTACAGACCGTATCGTGCAGTTGCGTATTAGTATCAACTGAACTCTGCTGAAAGGTCACATGGAGATAGCGTTTGGATTGTTGGTAGCCCTTTTGGACTAGTATAATTAATTATGTTTATTGATGAGATAACCGTGGTATGGCATTTGTTAGTATTATTCGTGTTGTATCTGTATTGTTAACTGGAGCCAACTTACTGTGTCGTAGATTGAACCAACTATTTGTAATTACTGATTGTGAAAGTGCGGGACACCGGGTATTATTGGAGACTAGTGAGTGATTGTGAAAATGCAGTTTTCTGTGCTATTGGAAATTGGTAAGTGTTTGTATTTTATAAAAACAACAATGCCTGACAACATATATACTGGTTCAAACGATTATACTCCCAATTATGAAACTGCGACATATATATATATATATATATATATATATATATATATATATATATAGAAAATATGAACCAATCATAGAGCAGCAATATATCTTATGATAATTTTATCAAAACAACAATGCAAAAATTTTCCATTTCCCGATATAAATTTCATGAGTTCATAATTTCCCTGTGCCTTGGGTATTAGACCTAACTATTTGCCAAATATCATCTTTAAAGGATATCTGGTGTAGGCTCTACGTTTTTATCCTGTCCAAAGAAAATTATAGGCGTTCCCGCTATTTTACGGTTTTTGCACCGAAATAACTTTTTAACCTATTTAATATTTGTTTATTTGTGTATACTTTCGCCTCAACATTACGATGTTTGTCCAAATTCCTTTCGGTTACGTATGACAAACTGTACAAGACTTTAGCGTATACTCCGAATTTAATTTAATTTAATTAAAAATTCAATGACTAGTTATCCAGAGGCCCGAGGTTCGATTCCTGGTTGACGAGTTATTTTTTTCATATCAGTATTTAATTTAATTAAAAATTCAATGACAATGAAATTTGTCGAAGTATACGCTAAAGTCTTCTACAGTTTGTCATACCTAACCGAAAGGAATTTGGACAAACATCGTTATGTTGACGCGAAAGTATACACAAATAAACAAATATTAAATAAATAAATCACTTCTGTAGAAATAATACTGTCTAAATAAATAAAAAATTAGAATAATATGAAAAAGTTGGCTATCACGTCACAATCGTCTTTGGTGTAGCGGAAGCATACTGGACTAGTTATCCAGAGGCCCGAGGTTCGATTCCTGGTTGACGAGTTAATTTTTTCATATCAGTATTTAATTTAATTAAAAATTCAATGACAATGAAATTTGTCGGAGTATACGCTAAAGTCTTCTACAGTTTGTCATACGTAACCGAAAGGAATTTGGACAAACATCGTTATGTTGACGCGAAAGTATACACAAATAAACAAATATTAAATAAATAAATCACTTCTATAGAAATAATACTGTCTAAATAAATAAAAAATTATAATAATATGAAAAAGTTGGCTATCACGTCACAATCGTCTTTGGTGTAGCGGAAGCATACTGGACTAGTCATCCAGAGGCCCGAGGTTCGATTCCTGGTTGACGAGTTAATTTTTTCATATCAGTATTTAATTTAATTAAAAATTCAATGACAATGAAATTTGTCGGAGTATACGCTAAAGTCTTCTACAGTTTGTCATACGTAACCGAAAGGAATTTGGACAAACATCGTTATGTTGACGCGAAAGTATACACAAATAAACAAATATAAAATAAATAAATCACTTCTACAGAAATAATACTGTCTAAATAAATAAAAAATTAGAATAATATGAAAAAGTTGGCTATCACGTCACAATCGTCTTTGGTGTAGCGGAAGCATACTGGACTAGTTATCTAGAGGCCCGAGGTTCGATTCCTGGTTGACGAGTTAATTTTTTCATATCAGTATTTAATTTAATTTAAAACTTTTTAACCGTTTATTTCTTAACGAAAAGCAAAAACTTGTTCTCTCAGAATTCCCTAAATAGCGTATATTCGAAAAATCAGCACTGTAGCTCGTTTCGTTCAGAAGATATTTCGGGCTCATATCAACTCTGATTTTTCAATAAGTAATAGTACTGTAAGCGCGAAGGCAAAAAACCCCTTAAACTCGGCCTTTCGTACTACCGTGCTCTAGATCTTAGAGAGTTGCAGGAGATGATCCATATATTTCAAGAAAATATACCTTTAAATACGAATTTTGAAATAAATACCAAAATTTTTTTTAAAAATAACCCCCGAGAAGGGATGAAAAATAAAGAAAGTGTTTTTTTTCAAATTTAGGAAAAAAGGAGCAGAGTAAGAAAAGAAAAACTCAAACAAAAGTTATAGGGTACAAAATTTTATATGAAAATGATATCGTCACTTTTTTCGCTAGAATCAAAACTAACAGAGATAAAGTGGTTAGAAGCTAGGGAATGATAATAAAAACTTTAAAAAAGTTTCTGAAAAATTTATATATCCATAATTTTTTTTAAATTTATTTATTAAGAAAATTATAAACTTTAATTTTAGAGAGATTTTTTTTTTATATCCAATTATGTAAAAGTTATTAAGATTTAAATTTTTAAATTGACGATTTTTTATAGTAAAATGATTCGAAATTAATTTTTTTTTATATTATATTCTTCGTCGAATTCAAAAAAAAGCCCCCTACAGTTTCTTCTTATCTTAATTACCGACGTAGATATTGGTGAGTGTAACTTATATCTGTAATTAATCTTATCTCTTAAGTACGGAATTGACGAAGAACATTGTTGCAGCAACATTGAACTCAAATTCAATCATTTCTCATCATGTCTCTGTCTATCTCATTTAATTTGTATAGTTTATTTATGATATACTAGAAATTCAATCACTTGTCATCTTGTCTCTATCTGTCTCATTTAATTTGTATCTAATTTATTTATCTTAGTTTATGTATCTACAGTGACATACCTATAAAACTATAAAAATAATAAAGTATTTAGTTATTAGTATATGCTTATATATTATATACTATATATATAAAGTTAAATCTATGTAATAAAACATAAAAAAATATTAACATTACATTTTAGAGATAATATGCTGCAATTTCGCTACAGACGACGAATTTGTACAGGAATATTAAACACCTCCTACAAAATATCAAATAATTTTGATTTTACAGCAACCGTTCAAGGACATGTTTTTTGTTGCTGCAACCACTATACACACACAGCAACATGCTAGGTTGCTGTAAAATGTTGCTGTTCAATGTTGCACGTTTGTAGTGCCTATTACGATGCCACTGGTGATACAAAGAAATAGCAGTATATGTCCGCACCGTACTAACTCGGCACTCTCATCCATGCGTTAGTTAGCCACACTGCTGCGTGTTTGTCTACGCTACTTTGTCTTATAACTATTCCCTATAACTCTGTCTCCTCTCTTTTAAAGCCTATCCTAGCTGTAAGTGCGACAGAGAAGTAAGAGCTTGCACTACATTTCTTAGCAATAAATCTAATTTTATATCTAGAGCACGATAGTGCGTCAGGCCGAGTTTAAGGGGTCTTTTGCCTTTGCACTTACAGTACTATTACTACAGAAAATATCAGAGCAGATTTGACCCCGAAATATCTTCTGAACGAAACGAGTAATAGTGCATATTTTTCGAATATAAGCTATTTGGGAGTGAATTATAAGAGACTGTTTTTTCAATCACCGTTAAGAAATATACGGTTAAAAAGTTATTCGCATTCAAAAGTCGTTAAAAAATGGGAACGGCTACAATTCTTGGCGATACAGGACCATAATTCCAGGGCCTAGACCATAAGTCCTTAAAAGTTGATATTTGGCAAACAGTTAGATATAGTGACCAAACCGAAAGGAAAATTATCAAACCACAAAATTTATATCGGGAAATGGAAAATTTTTGCAGTTTTGTTTTGATAAAATTAACATAGGAAATATTGATGCTCTCTGATTGGTCGATTTATTTTATATTTATACTAAAATGTAGCACACACCACTTGTGGGATTTGTGCACGATTTTTTAAAACTTTGTTGCTCTACTTCCAGAAATGCTAGAAGGATGCGGTTTTTTGCATTCGACGCGGATTTTTGGATACCTTAAATAAGAATTTTTGGGAAAATTTAATTTTCGCAACGGAATATATGAAAAATCAAAAATTAAATTTTTGTTTAAGTATAAGGCATTTCCAGGCATTTGAGAAGAACGCGATTGTTTTCATTCGACGCGAAATATCTCAAATCTCAAATCTATTTGTAGATCGAAAAAATTCAATTTTCCCAACGGAACATCCGAAAAAATGGGAAAAAACACAAATTTTTTTTAGTTATATACTTTAAATATTACAGCACGCCACCGTTTGACAGCACGTTAGCGTTTGATAGGTGTGTGCGGCTATCTGATTGGATGACACGTTCAGTATAAATGTAATATTTACTATAAATGTATTTTGCACGTTAGATTGTAATCGTTACTTTAGAATACTTCAAAGGGATAACAGTAATTGTTAAAAATTTTCAACAAAGAAATTTGTTCAAATTTATCAAAAAAAAAGTTTTGGATCGGTTTTTTTTCATTCAACCCGTTTTAACTTTAAATTTATAGGAAAAATTGGAAAACTTTCGTTTGAAAAATTTTTCAAACGAAACAACTCAGAAAATGGGGAAGAACACCAAAAATTACCTTTTCAGTCTAATCGGCAAATTCAAATTGTCACTAAGCATAAACAAAAAGAAAAAACTACAAAACTTCACAAAAAATTCATGATTCTCAAACGTAGCTCAAACACGAATAAACCAACTTGTAAACTTGACAAACAACAGTTAATTTATAATCTAACAAATGAAAAATTCACAGAATCTGAAACCAAATTATTAAATAAAGGCCTAAATTTTGCAATTCAACAAAAACAATGTCCGTCCGAAAGTCTAGTAGTAGATATCGAAACAGGTATAAAATGGAAAGACGAAGCAACAAAAACCCAAATTAGAAAGAATTGCTCAAAAATAATAAGAATGACAATAAGCGCGACAATAACACAAAAACTGTCAAATCACTAAAACAAGGACAGGTACACTATCTAAAAGCGGACAAAGGCAACGCAATTGTAATAATGAGTAAACAAGATTACTCGGATAAAGTCAACAAAATGCTCGACGAAGATTCATATCGAATCCAAAGAACTGATCCAACGTCAACATTTATAAATGACGTAAAAGATACCATCAACTCATGCCCAAAGTTAATTTCAAAACAACAGAAATTTCAATTACAATGTTCAAATCCTACAATACCGCGACTATATTGCCTACCAAAAATTCACAAAAAAGATGGATCAATGCGACCAATAGTATCAGGCATAAATTCTCCAACCTACAAAATTTCAAAATGGCTAGTAACCCAATTTCAATCACTAAATCAATTAAATTCATTTTCAGTCAAGAATAGTATCGAATTAATCGAAAAAATCAACGATATTAATTTACAACCAGATTCAGTTTTAATGTCTTTCGATGTAAAAGCATTATACCCAAGCGTCCCAATACCAGACGCAATAAAAATACTAGAAAAATGGCTAACAAATAAAGGAATACCCGCAGATGAAATAAGTGAATATCTGAAACTAACACGGCTTTGCATGAGATAAAATGTGTTTACTTTCGAAGGTAAATACTACAAGCAAACATTTGGAACAAGTATGGGTAATCCATTGTCTCCGTTCCTAAGTAATATCTTCATGACAGATCTTGAAGAAAAAGCCAAAAAAGATTTCAATTATTTTCCAACTGTATGGAACAGATACGTCAATGATATCTTTACTATTTTTGATACGAACAAAGAAAATTCCCAAACATTTTTAGAGAACTTAAATAAAATGTACCCATCGATAGAATTTACAACCGAAATAGAACAAGGAGGCTCGATTCCGTTTTTAGATATAAAAATTATGAAAAATAACGACACTAATAAATTGGAATTCGATATCTACAGAAAACCTACACACACTGAACGATACATTACAGCCGATTCGAACAGCCCACCTCAACACAAAATGGCTATTTTCAATTTTTTGGTAAACAGGCTACTGAAAGTCCCATTGTCCAAGAAAAATTACGTTAGAGAAATAAACCACATTAAACAAGTTGCAATCTTTAATGGCTTCGACTCTAACATAATAAATAATTTGGTCCGCAGAACTAAATTTAAAATTGCACGAAACAATTCCACCGCACTAATACCAGAAATTGGCAACGGTGAACAAACTAAATGGTGCAAACTAACATACTTCCGTCCATGCACAAATAAAATCACTCGTGAATTAAGGGACCACAACTTAAAAACAGCGCTTGTTAGTAAAAATAAAATCAAACAGTTACTGAGCAACCCTAAGGATAAAATTAGTAATGAAAAACAATCGGGCATATATGGTGTCAATTGTCAAAACACTTCGAAAATTTACGTTGGTCAAAGTCGTCGCCAAATCGGTATTCGAATCAAAGAACATCTGGCTCATGTGAAATTTGGGAAAACCGAAAAATCTTGTATAGCGGCGCACGTTATTGAGAACAACCATAAAATTGATAAATCGAATCTAAAACTACTTAAATCGGTACAAAACCCCACAGAATTAGATGCATACGAAAGCATCTACATATACAAATGGAGAAAACAGATAATGAATTTAAACAATGGCCCAATTCCAAATTCTGATTTAATAAAATTAAACCATTTTCAAAAATAAAAATCCAATACCTGAATGTCAAAGTTAACGTAGGTACACTCACTTTAGTGACAAAGCAAACGCCGCATAATCACCAAAGAATACCGCCAATAAATATGTGGGGCTTTCCACACACCTAATCCAGTAGTCAGGTAACTTAAATAATCCTCAAGTCAGATTATACCCTCAGCCAAATCGTATAAAAGGACAGAATTTTTTTATTTCAGGCACCAAATTAGCAACAAGCAACATATCTCTGAATCCATATCCCAGAGATAGTTACGATTAGCTAATTCATACTGATGATGACTACATTGTAGTCGAAATACGTATTTATAAAATACAAACAAATGTTCTAGGAATAGGGGCAAAATTTTAAATATAATTTCAAAAAAACCTAGAGTTCTCTTTGATTATTTTAATAATCTTGATGGTATATTAAGTTTAGTCCCGACTTTATAACGTTTGAAAATATTATTCCTTGACATAAATGCTTGTTTATAAAATGGCCCATTTCGGCTATTTCCGCATGTCCGTCCGTCTGCCTGTGGACGCAATAACCCAAGAACGAAAACAGATAAACAGGTAATTTGTGTGTGTGTGTTCTAGAACAAAAAAGTAAGGTCAAATTCGTTAATGGGCAATTTTTACTTTTAACCGAAAATCAGATCCATTCTTTTTCCATGTCGATGGTGATTTGCTGGCGCCGACTCAAAATTATTTAGATATCTACATTAGTGTAGGATGTCATCTTAAATCGAATATGGCGGCCGCTGCAAATAGCAATTTAAAATTTCCAAATTAACCCCTATGATAAGGGTATCAAATAAAAGGGCTTAATGAGCAAAACACAATAAGTAAAGTGATGTCATTCAAAATCCAATATGGCGGGCGCCGGAAATGGAGATTTACAATTTCCACATTAACCTCTATGATATGGGTATCAAATGAAAGGGCTTGATGAGTGAAACACAATAAGTAAAGTGACGTCATTCTAAATGCAATATGGCGGCCGCCGCAAATGGCATTATATAAATTCCACATTAACCTATATGATGTGGTTATCAAATGAAAGGGCTTGATGAGCGAAACACAGTATATAAAGTGACGTTATTTTTAATCCAATATGGCGGCAAATGCGGTTTTAAAATTTCCTCATAAACCCCTATGATATGGTTTCAAATGAAAGGGCTTGATGATGATATATATATATATATATATATATATATATATATATATATATATATATATATATATATATATATATATATATATATATAAATAAGAGAAAACTTACAAAATAAATTATTTCAACTAAATTTTTATTTCATTTTACTTTGCACTTACATTCTTACATTTCAGTTTTCACTATTTAATTTATAAATAGCTCGGCTCTTTAATTGGGATATCATCACTTTTTAAGGAGCAACTCGGCCCTTTTTTACATTTATGTTTTTGATCGGATACTTACATATGCAGATAAGAAAGTAAGATCTGTGATGAATTAATCTTATAAAATCGTAATAGGTAATACAAATTTAGAAGAAACGGAAAAAAAAGAAAGTGTGATCGGAAATGTTGACAGATTTAAGTATGTCCCAAAATATTACAGTTCCTCATATCCTTTTCGGTCGATTGCTAAAAAGAAGTGCTCATTGTCTACAAAAATAAATATATAGGTAAAATAACATTGACCAAACTTATTGAAAAATTTTTTTATTATAGTACATGCTACTAAAGAGATATTAATTTATTATACTAGAAAAAGTACATTTGATTTTTAAATCCGTAAATTTAATAACTCATTTTAAAATTTTTCGAAGTCAATTTCTATCTCATCAGGTGAACTGCCATTCCTAACAGCTAACCTTTCTCTTTCTTTCTCTTCTTCTTCTGCATGTGTTTCTTCTTCTTCATTTCCATCATCGTTGTCTTCGAGAGCAACGAACTTTTAAAGTATTCAACTAAATCTAGCTGAAAAACAGTTGGTTTTACAGCTACAAAAAACCTGTCACAAATACAATGAAAGATTAACAATATACTTTTATTCTTTGAGTAAATTAGAAATGAAAATTGTAGCTTATTTTTTCTATCAATTCTTTTGGTGCTGGTTCGGTCGCTGACATTATTGGTATCATCATGAGCAAGATTGTTCTCCAACCCCAATCGTCAGCATTTAAATTGTTGCCAAACCACTGTTAGATTTGATAGTATACTCGTTTAGTATGTTATCGTAGGGCACGATTCCGTCGGTGGTAATGAAGCTAAGACAACTTCTATTTTAAAAGCAGAAGCGGATGACGTAAATATATTGTATCTTTAATTACCAATTGTCAGTTCTTCTTGATTGCTTTGACCATATAAATCTAATATCATCTTTTCAGCTACAGAATACAGTTCATCAATTGGCTCATAGAACACAGAATTCAATTCTTGCAAATCAGGTTTCTTCTTCAATATAGATATGATACTTTTTTTTCCTTTCTTAAAAATTGCGCTTGTGGTATCGTAACCAGCGAAAGCATCTGCAAACAGTAAAAACGGCTTTAAATTCCTATCATTTTGCGTGGAATAAATAACATTTGCTTGTTTTCCTGGAGTCATTTTATAAAATTAAATTATATCGTCATCGGAGACAAAAGAGATCAAGACAATTAGTAAATCAATATCATTGCCTACTATCATGACTGCTTCATTTCTACTACTTTTTAAATCTATTGCAGTTTTTACAATCATAAGATCGGCGTCTTAAGAATCTATACTTGTGTTAATACCGCGTTTACGGAGGTTATCACTCAGTAAATCAACAAACTGTTTTTTATTTGCAATATTAGATAGAAATTTAGAGTCAAGGTCATGAGATTATCTTTGGAAATATCAACATCTGCATTAACGCATTTTTGTTTTCTACGATACCTTTCATAAGACTTGATTCCCATAGTTTACCTGGAATAGCCCTCGAATATGACGGTCACATTGGACCCGAAATGTTTTTTAATAAATGAATAATAAATGCTGAAAATATCAGAATACTTCTTTCCATGTGGCCAAACTACGCTATGCAACAGCATTTCGACTCGAGATATCTCAAAACCTATTTGTAGATCGAAAAAAAGAAATAAACCACATTAAACAAGTTGCAATCTTTAATGGCTTTGACTCTAACATAAATTTAAAATTGCACGAAACAATTCCACCGCACTAACACCAGAGACTGGCAACGTTGAACAAACTAAATGGTGCAAACTAACATACTTCCGCCCATGCACAAATAAAATCACTAAAGAATTAAGGTACCACAACCTAAAAACAGCGCATGTTAGTAAAAATAAAATTAAACAGTTACTGGGCAACCCTAAAGATAAAATTAGTAATGAAAAACCATCGGGCATATATGGTGTCAAAACTGTTCGAAAATTTATGTTGGTCAAAGTTGTCGTAAATCGGAATTCGAATCAAAGAACATCTGGTGCATACGAAAGTATCTACATATACAAATTGAGAAAACAGATAATGAATTTAGACAATGGCCCAATTCCAAATTCTGATTTAATAAAATTAAACCACTTTTCAAAAAAAAAAATCGAATACCTTAATATCAAGGTTAACTTCGATATCCTCACTTTAATGACAAAACAAACGCCGCATAGCCACCAAAGAATACCGCCAATAAATAGGTGAGGATCTTCACATACCTAATCCGTTAGGCAGTCAACTTAAATAATCCTCAGGTCAGATTATACCCTCAGTCAAATCGTATAAAAGGACAGAACAAGCAACATATCTCTGAATCCATATCCCAAAGATAGTTACGATTAGCTAATTCATACTGATGATGACTACATGTAGTCAAAATACGTATTTATAAAATACAAACAATTGGTCTGGGAATTGGGGCAAAATTTGAAACGTAATTTCAAAAACCCTAGATTTCTCTTTGATTATTTTAATAATCTTTATTCTTATTCTGCATATCTTTGGGCCAAATTCTTCCATATTAATAAAGTACCATCATGGAAAGGGTATATGGAAGTTATATCTACCAGAATTTCCTTTACAATGTCACAAATTGTTTGTTTACCATTTATTAATGAACCACCATCAAACTTGACTACATTAAAGTTCTTTACACTATGCAGAAGCGGAAGCCCGCAAGCTCAATATACAGACATGTTTTGTCACGTACGATCAACAATTATATGCCACAGCTCTGTCAATAGTAGAAGAATCAAAAAGCGAAGAACTAGAAAATATCGTCGTTCGTCTTGGTGGATTCCACTTATTAATGTCATACCTAGGAGCAATTAGTTACATTTTGTCCGAGAGTGGAATTGAAGACTGAAGAGTGGAGGAGTGCAGCAGATTCAGTGAAGAAAATTTTAACAGGTCATGCTTATGCAAGAGCTTTACGAGCTCATATAATGTCATTCACCGCACTCGGAATTATAATTTGCAGAAGCTTTAACCTTTCTGAGGAATTCCAAGATTCCATTAAAAATCTGTTTAGCGAATGGGATTCAGAACCTCTACTTCTAACAGACTACGATGAGCAACCACTGATTACTGATATGTGTGAACAGATTGTACAGAAGCTGGTAGTGTTAGAAGAAAATGGTCCAACATCCAAATTATGGGTTCAGTATTTTAAAAGCATTATTATTACATTGCAATTTTTGGAAGCTGAACGTTCAGGTAATTGAGAGCTGCACTTACAAAGCGAAAAACAAATGTTGCCATTTTTTCATGCAAGTGGACATTACCAGTATGCTAAATACACTCAAATCTATCTGCAAGAAATGGTGAACCTAGAGTTGATTATGGACTCACTTGAATTTGATGAATTCACGAAGGAAGGTTTTTTTACCATTCGTAGATCAGATAAAGCATGGGCTGGAATTTGGTCGGATATGGTTATTGAGCAGACCCTTAATCGTTTCTTTGGAACGGATTTAAAACATGGAAGAGGTGTGACTTCGAGTGTTGTATCACGATATTTAATAGCAATGCCATCAGCATTCAAAATTATGGAATGCTTAGAGACTAACTGCAACATTGAATCAAATAATAGTGAGCAACATATTGATATTTCAAAAAGCAGGATAACGAAAGATGAAGCAAGAATTAAAAAATTTCTATTCTGGTTTGATACGCGAAATCCATTTGATGTAAGGACGTCATTAGTGTCACTTTCGAGTAATTAATTTTCATATGGCAATAGAAGTTGGATTGCAAGGTATGGCTACGATGGTTGGTAAAAACCATCTTGTAGCTTCTAAAGATGGTATGCATATTGGTGATAGTTTTGTTGCTGTTGATTCATTCTTGTTGATTCAAAGGATTTCGGCATTTTTCCATGGTAATGCTGAAGAAACAAGTAACGCATTGAAATATGAGTTATCTCCATTTCCTCTCAGCTTATTTGATAAACATGGATTAATGAGGAAAACAGCTAAATCAGAATAGTTACATGAATTGTTACGCTATGCTGTTGCATAGCGTAGTTTGGCCACATGGAAAGAAGTATTCTGATATTTTCAGCATTTATTATTCATTTATCAAAAAACATTTCGGGTCCAATGTGACCGTCATATTCGATGGCTATTCCAGGTAAACTATGGTAATCAAGTCTAATGAAAGGTATCGTAGAAAACAAAAATGCGTTACTGCAGATGTTGATATTTCCAAAGATAATCTCATGACCTTGACTCAAAAAAAATTTCTATCGAATGTTGCAAATAAAAAACAGTTTGTTGATTTACTGAGTGATAACCTCCGTAAACGCGGTATTAACACAAGTATAGATTCTTAAGACGCCGATCTTATGATTGTAAAAACTGCAATAGATTTAAAAAGTAGTAGAAATGAAGCAGTCACGATAGTAGGCAATGATATTGATTTACTAATTGTCTTGATCTCTCTTGTCTCCGATGACGATATAATTTAATTTTATAAAATGACTCCAGGAAAACAAGCAAATGTTATTTATTCCACGCAAAATGATAGGAATTTAAAGCCGTTTTTACTGTTTGCAGATGCTTTCGCTGGTTACGATACCACAAGCGCAATTTTTAAGAAACGAAAAAAATAGCTATATTGAAGAAGAAACCTGATTTGCAAGAATTGAATTCTGTGTTCTATGAGCCAATTGATGAACTGTATTCTGTAGCTGAAAAGATGATATTAGATTTATATGGTCAAAGCAATCAAGAAGAACTGACAATTGGTAATTAAAGATACAATATATTTACGTCATCCGCTGCTGCTTTTAAAAAAGAAGTCGTCTTAGCTTCATTACCACCGACGGAATCATGCCCTACGATAATATACTAAACGAGTATACTATCAAATCCAACAGTGGTTAGGCAACAATTTGAATCCTGACGATTGGGGTTGGAGAACAACCTTGTTCATGATGATACCAATAATGTCAGCGACCGAACCAGCACCAAAAGAATTGATAGAAAAAATAAGCTACAATTTACATTAACTTCTATTATTCTAATTTGCTCAAAGAATAAAAGTATATTGTTAATCTTTCATTGTATTTGTGACAGGTTTTTTGTAGCTGTAAAACCAACTGTTTTTCAGCTAGATTTAGTTGAATACTTCAAAGTATGATGGAAATGAAGAAGAAGAAACACATGCAGAAGAAGAAGAGAAAGAAAGAGAAAGGTTAGCTGTTAGGAATGGCAGTTCACCTGATGAGATAGAAATTGACTTCGAAAAATTTTAAAATGAGTTATTAAATTTACGGATTTAAAAATCAAATGTACTTTTTCTAGTATAATAAATTAATATCTCTTCAGTAGCATGTACTATTATAAAAAATTTTTCAATAAGTTTGGTAAATGTTATTTTACCTACATATTTATTTTTGTAGACAATAAGCACTTCTTTTTAGCAATCGACCGAAAAGGATATGAGGAACTGTAATATTTTGGGACATACTTAAATATCTGTCAACATTTCTGATCGCACTTTCATTTTTTCAGTTTCTTCTAAATTTTTATTTCCTATTAACATTTTATAAGATTAATTCATCATAGATCTTACTTTCTTATCTGCATATGTAAGTATATAAAATTAGATTTATTGCTAAGAAATGTAGTGCAAGCTCTTACTTCTCTGTCGCACTTACAGCTAAGATAGGCTTTAAAAAAGCAGAGACAGAGTTATAGGGAATTGTTATGAGACAAAGTAGCTTAGACAAACACGCAGCAGGGTGACTAACTAACGCCTGGATGAGAGTGCCGAGTTAGTACGGTGCGGACTTATACTGCTATTTCTTTGTATCACCAGTGGCATCGTAAAAGATAAGATAAATTACAGAGATAAGTTGCACTCGCCAATACCTACGTCGGTAATTAAGATAAAAAGAAACTGTAGGGGGCTTTTTTTGAATTCGACGAAGAATATAATAAAAAATAAAAAAATAAATTTCGAATCATTTTACTATAAAAAATCGTCAATTTAAAAATTTAAATGTTATTAACTTTTACATAATTGGATATAAAAAAAAAATCTCTCTAAAATTAAAGTTTATAATTTTCTTAATAAATAAATAAAAAAAAATTATGAATATATAAATTTTTCCGCAACTTATGATTTGTTCTAGTTTTTATTATCATCCCCTAGCTTCTAACCACTATAACTCTGTTAGTTATGATTCTAGTGAAAAAAGTGACGATATCATTTTCATATAAAATTTTGTGCCCTACAACTTTTGTTTCAGGGGCTTTTATATTGGGGTAAAAAACTATTGCACATCGACTTTATGGCCCATTGTGCTCCCCCTTCTACTTCAGTCTGACGAGATTCGCTTCTCCCATATGTCAGCAATAGCCGGGAGCTTGCTTATTAGGTTCTCCCGAAGGTTCATATATTCAGGGTGAGATGCATCGAATATCCTGTATCTGCTGTAACCCAGAGATTCGCAATCAAAGATTATGTGGCTGAATGTTTTTTCCTCCTTGCCACACAATCTGCACATAATGGACCCGTTATGGAGTCCCATTGCGTGCAGATGCTTCCGCAGGGGACAATGCCCGGTAATGAATCCGGCAACCCTTCGTAGATGCATCCTGTTCAGCCTCAGTGCATCGAGAGATAGCCTCCTTGTTACATTGCAGTCCTTGGAATTCCTAAAATAGGCTCTGGACCTATGAAGGGCATTCCACCGCCCTTCTTTGCTAAGGTATTCGCTTTTTCGTATCCTTCGAAACCACTGTGATCCGGCACCCAGATCAATTTAACATTGTTCCGTTTTGCCAGTTTCAGAAGTTCCTCCAGACAATCCTTGACTACCCTTGAGGTGACCTCAGTTCCAAACAAGCTTTTAAAGCAGCTTGACTGTCCGAAAGAATACATACGTTCTGGTTTATGTAGCCTCTACGTAGGTTCTCACGGACGCAAGCCACTATGTCGTAAACTTCTGCTTGGACGACGGTGGCATATTTCCCTAAGTTGAGGCTTATGTTTTCATAGGTCTCTCACCGTAGATTTCCGCCCCAGTCTCTTCTTCAGTTTTGGATCCGTCTGTAAACCAGACGATTCCTTTCTTGAGGTAGGGTGGTTCTCCTTCCAACCACATGGCCCTATCACATAATACAGTGAAAGGTTTTGAGAAAGAGTATGTCTTGGGAAGTATATCCTGCCCATTTCAAAAACGGTGTACTAGATAAATGATGTTCCCACGATCCTTGCACGTCCAACCTGATTTTTATTAATCCAGTTATTATAGCAAGTCAGTCTATAGGCGCTGGATCTCGCTTCAACTATTATTACGATGCCTAGCGGAAGCACCTCCAGTATGACTTCCATGGCAGCTGTAAGTGTACTGCTCATGGATCCAGTGATGCACAAACAGGCCAGTCTTTGGATTTTGACAGTTTTTTACATGCTGTAACCGGTTAACTTTTGGCCACCACACTACAGCAACATAGGTTATAATGGGCCTAACTACTGTTGTGTAAAGCCAGTGGATCATTTTGGGTTTTAGACCCCAGACTTTTTCACATGCTCTCTTGCAAAGCATGAGAGAAGATTTGCTCTTATTTGTTATGTATTCTAGATGAGGGTTCCATGTTAGTTTAGAGTCCAACAGTACTCCTAAGAACTTGGCTTTCCTTGTGATCTGTAGTCTTTCACCGAAGAGGATGGGTGGTTTTATGTTATCCACTTTCCTTTTCCGAGTGAACGGAATTAGTGCGGTCTTACCAGGGTTAATTTTCAATCTCTGATTGATACACCATTCCTGTGCGATTCTAAGAGCGTTTTGCATAAGCTCCGAGATTGTGCCTCCACAGGGTTCCTGGATTGAAATTAGAATGTTGTCCGCGTATCCCAGTGTGTAGTATCCTTTTTGGTTTATGTTCGTCAGTAAGCTGTTCACTCTCAGGCTCCAATTCTACTTCTCTTCTTCTTGAGAAGGATTTTCACCGTCTACTGCCACCGAATCCGGAAAACGATTCCTGATCAATATCTCGAGTGTATCCATCTCGGAGCTAGTAAACTCACCATCGGGTTTACGAAGTGACCCGTTGGTGTCAGCAGGTTTCTTCGCCAGAATACGGTGGGATCTTGCTTTCACATATGTGTTTTCAACATCTTGACAGAGCTTTCTCCATGAGTCCATTTTGGCTTTCTACAGAGATCTTTTGTATTCGGTAAGGGCTTCATGGTAGTTATCCCAGTTCCCTACCCTCCTTGCTCTGTTAAATAGCTGGCGAACTTTTCGCCTCTGACTCCTTAGGCCCTCATTCCACCAACAAGTTGACAATAAAAGTCAGCTTGTTGCCTTGATTAACTAAATCTAAGTTGTTAGCTATGATATAATCAAAGATGTCCTCACCTCTTGCATTTGTGTTTGTGCTATCCCATGCAGTGTGATAAGCGTTTGCATCGCATCCCATGATCAGTTGGTGGTTTTTTGCCTCACAATACTGGATCAGGTCTTCCATCTCTGTTGATGCTGGTGGAGAATCTCTCGGGTGCATCCATAGGGTAGGTAGATCCAAGCGATGACTACCACTCCAGTTTCGTTCCCCATGTTGTATTTTACTTTTACCGCTGTTAGATCTCTCTGACAAAACTCTAACAGCGGCAAGACATTGATGTCCTTTCTTGCATAAATGCAAGTTCTGGGTCTCTCCGAGGTTTTATCGTAAATAATTTGCCCTCTAGTATCTCCTAGTCCAAGACTCTTATGGTTCACAGCCCAAGGTTCCTGGACCAGAGCTATGGAAATTCCCCTTTTCAGCATATTGTGACAGAAGACTGCCTTACTGTGCTGAAGGTTTATCTGAAGCATCCAAAGATCTGACATTCTTCTTTCCCTTTGATGTTTTCAGTGGTCTAAGGTTGACTTGACCAAGCCCGAGGTATAATCTATACCCTCAGTCCTGAATCAACCCCAAATCCGCTGTACTCACTTACAGCATGATGGTGTGTCCCGCATGGTCCCTCGTATTGTTGATAATTAATAGGTTTGCATTCTGTGTCCAAGAGTTTTGATTATTTTGCCCGTTTCTATGGAGTTATAGATCTGAGGAGCATACAGCAGAACTTTTGATGTGTTCATCAGGGCTCTTGCATCCCCGACGACAAGTTTTGCTTCCTCCCATGGCCTGATATTCGGGACGTTCTCCAGAACGATGAGCCAGTTAATGGCTGCTGTACCTATGTACCGCACAGCGAGGCCCTCTCTGTCCAGGTAGCAATCCTGATATTATAGGCTCTCAACGAGCTCTAGGCTAATGAGGGTTAATGGCATCGAAAGTTGCACCTCTTCGGATTGTTCCTGAGTCATTTTGACCTCAAGATACCCCCGCAATGCGATACACATCTTTGATGTTGAGGCAGTTTCAGCAAGGGTATTTATAACCCTTGCCCGTTCCCCATTTCTGCGTTTTTTCGAGATCTGTTTCGGGCTCTTGGAGTCTTCAGATCTCGACCTCATCTTCTGTGAGTTTTCCAAGGATTGATTCCCTGAATCGGACCCCACAGATATCACTGTTTCTAAAAATATCACTGTTTCAGAAAAACAGGGCTGTAGGGTTTTTTGTCCGGATTTTCCTCTTTGTCGGAGGAATTGGTTTCTCCTCAGCTCTGGCTTTCTCTTCTGATGCTTTTCTCCGGGATGCACCCGAGAAATTTTTCCTTTCCACCTTCAGGAAAGGATTCTGGAGTTCATCGTCCAGATTTTCCGCTGGGCTGGAAAACTGCACCTGCAGTTTTTTGTGTCTCGGTGAGGTTAGCTTGTGCAGCCTCGGTTGATTCACTTTTTGAGGGTATTTGAGCCCCAGAGTTATTATTATTTTTACTGTTTTTGAGCATTTTTGGTCCCACTAGTAAAACGGGCCGTGTACTACCCCATCGGCTACTTGATGGGAACGGCATTTATACGGTGAAGTTCGCCAGTTGCTCAAAGGAATTGTTTATGACAGCATTTAACCCTGCTTCCCTAGCCATCGGCACGATCTCTTGGCACAATGCCTCGCACCGTAGCTTGAGTGGCCCTCCTCTTTTCTCAACCGGGCTTGGGACCGGCTATGGCAGAGTTTATCTAACTCTAAATTTTTCCTAAATTTGAAAAAAAACACTTTTTTTTCATACCTTCTCGGGCATTCTGGTTTTTATTTCAAAATTCGTATTTAAAGGTCTATTTGCTTGGACTATTATATATATTTTTTTTAAACACATTTTGTAAAAATAATTTCCATTCAAAATTATTTCACTTAAAGTTTGTTAATTTATTTCTGTATATCTTTACAACTTTTATATTACATTACTGTTTAATTAGTTACTTAAGTTTAAGGTTAAGGTTGCTTGAAACTTAAACTTAAGGACTGAATTTAATATTATCAACTTACGTCCTTTTAACACTTCACTAACGCATTAATGTACAATGAATGCCTGTTTGATTAAATTATATTTTACTTCTAAATTGCTAACTTATAAAATTGTAAAATTTAAAAAAACTTAAACGTTTGCAACAGGAAAAACCATTTGCCATCAATATAAAGGATCAAACTAATACATTCGCCTGTATTTAAACAGGATTTACCAGCACTATTCAATCTAACAAACACGTATACTTTCCACTTTTTCTAGGTAAAAGCATTTAATCAAAGGAAATTTGTGTCGTTTCCAGACAAAATGTACCATTTTCATATAATACCTGTTACTTTTTCCGTGTCTCGGTTTGGCGGTGTCCAATCGAATACTTGATTAATGAACATACTAAACGAAAACAATATCTGAAAATACTTCTCATTTGGTGGTTGACTTCAGAAAAAAATCAAAAACATTTTTAAATTACAGCGTTTTGCCTTTCCTCCATTATAAATACCAAAGACACATTATCAAAGCATAAAGACACTTTTCTTCCGGAATTAATATATATTTATAAATGAAAATTATTTCTAAATTAAACCATTATCTTTCAATTCTTTTATAATGCCCATACTTTTAAATGGGCATAAGTCCCATGAGCCCTATAAGAAAAATGAGAAAACTTAAATTTTCCCAACCAAACCTTCCCAAAAAATAAATTGAAATCTATAAGAAAAATCGGAAAATTTTAATTTTCCCAAAACAACATCCCCAAAAATGGGAAAACACCAAAAATTCCCTTTTGACATGACATGCTAGAAGGATGTGGTTTTTGCATTCGACTTGAAATACCTTGAAACCTCTAAGAAAAATCAGAAAATTTTTATTTTCCCAACGAAGCGTCCCCAAAAAATGGGAAAAACCAAAAATTATATTTAAGTGCTTAAATTTAAGCCACTTCCAGACATTTTAGAAGGATGCGGTTATCGCATTTGTCGCGGAATAACTTGAAATATATAAGAATAATCGGACTTCTTAAATTTTAATTTTCCTAACACAACATCCCTAAATATAGGAAAACACAAAAATTACCTTTCTAGACATGCTAGAAGGGCGCGGTTTTATCGAGGGGGTGGAACCCCCTAAAGAGCAGAGCGAGTTGACAATATATAACGCGAAGCGGTCTTCTTTGTTTATGTGAATCTACTTAAAAAGAAAAAGAGTTAAGTATCACGAAGCGTAAAGTAACGCAAAGCATAACAAAACGCGTAGCGTTTTGTGTGAGGTCTTTGGCTTTGTATATTAAAGCCTCACAGAAAGAGGTCATATCCGATCAAAAACATAAATGTAAGAGGGGCTGAGTTTTCAGGGATATCCTTAATGTAATAGTTGCTTCTTAAAAAGTGATGATATGGGAGAAAGGACCGAGCTATTTACAAAGTAAATAGCTCTAGACTTCATATAATAGTTGCTCCTCTAAGAAAAATCAAAAAAATTTAATTTTCCCAACGAAACCTCCCCAAAAATTGGAAATAGCAAAAATTATATTTTAGTGCTTAAATTTACTTCCAAACATTTTAGAAGGATGCGGTTTTTTGCATTTGTTGCGGAATAACTTGAAATCTATAAGAATAATCGGACTTCTTTAATTATAATTTTCCTAACACAACATCCCTATATATGGGAAAACACTAAAAATTACCTTTCAAGACATGCTAGAAGGATGCGGTTTTATCGAGTGGGTGGAATCCCCTAAAGAGTAGAGCGAGTTGACGTTATATAACGTGAAGCGGTCTCTTTTGTTTATGTGAATCTACTTAAAAAGAAAAAGAGCTAAGTATCGCGAAGCGTAAAGTAACGCAAAGCATAACAAAACGCGTAGCGTTTTGTGCGAAGTCTTTGGCTTTGTATATTAAAGCCTTACAGAAAGAGATCATATCCGATCAAAAACATAAATGTAAGAACCCAGTAAACAATATGCCGTCTTTAAAAATTCTATAAGAGCTCTTATTAAAGATTTGGACGTCTTAAATTACTCGTCAAATGGGGTCTTCAGGAATTCATGAGTATGTCCAATGCGCCACCTCAAGAACTACTGAAGACTTCGTTATTAAGTCTTTATGAACTTTTTTTTCTGATTTCGAAAAAAAAACTTAAGAGTTCTTGATTCTGACCTCTTCAAGAGCTTCTTTTGAAGAGATCTTAAGAGTTCTTGATTCTGACCTCTTCAAGAGCTTTTTTTTAAGAGATCTTTAGAGTTCTTTATTCTGACCTATTCAAGAGCTCCTTTTTAAGAGATATTAAGAGTTCTTGATTCTGACCTATTCAAGAGCTCATATTTTAGAGATTTTAAGAGTTCTTGATTCTGGCCTCTTCAAGTGCTCTTTTTTAAGAGTTCTATAAGACTAAATTAATATTTTAAGATTCCTTAAAATAGAGGCTAAAGAAATATAAACAATTTTATATTAAAATTTATAGATATTCATTCATTTAATTTATATTTACATTTAAATTTATATTAATAATCATTACAATCATTTGGTTTGCTAAGTCCATGATATATTCCAACAGCAAAAGGTACAGCGCCTTTTGGGTAAATTTCGACTAGTATTGGATAGAGTTGACTCTACAAACTCTTTGAAATTAGCAAACTGTCAATTGCACGTTGATTTGAATAGTTTCTTTAAAGTGGCCGAAATCGATCGCTTTCAGTTGGTCAATCAATCCTTTTTTTAGACCATAATGAAAATATTCTCCTGGTGCAACAGTACGAATAGGGGTATTTTTAGGAGAATTTAATAATGTACGGCAATCTTTTGGAAACTTTTTTAAGTCTTCTATCGACTCTACATTCCGAAGAATATTTAGATGCAGTGTGAGTAATGTCAAACTCACATTTCCATTGAGCAAACATTTGACTCAAACTTAATTTTTTGATATTCTTGGGAATAGGTTCGAAGATGGGATGATCATCACCTTGGCAGACATCTTGGTTCTAAATCTTAATAAAAAATAGAAAATCATGATATTAATTTTTTTAATTCATTAATGCGTTAACCTTTAAGATACTTACATATAAAACCAATTAAAAATAATCCACGTTAAAAATAACGCACTTAAACTGGTTTTAAATACTTGATAACACTAAATAAATAAATTAAATTATAACAATACCTTTACAAGTTCTCCAAATAAAAGCTGAATAAGAATGTTAAATTCTAGGTTATACAGAAATAAAAACTATAACAAAAATGCGCGTGCGTTAAATTGAGTAAAAATATAAAAAACTTGGGAAAAAGACGTCACAGGGCTCCTATTTCTAACTTTTTACGAAGACAGAAAAAATGTCTACTTAAAGGGCTCTTATTTCTGACTTCTTGCGAAGTCAGAAAAAATAGACTCTTAAAGGGCACCTATTTCTGACTTCTTTCGAAGTCAGAAAAATAGACTTTTAAATGGCACCTATTTTTTACTTTTTACGAAGACAGGAAAAAAGTCTACTTAAAGGGCTCCTATTTCTGACTTCTTGCGAAGTCAGTAAAAATAGACTCTTAAAGGGCTCCTATTTCCGACTTTTTACGAAGAGAGAAAAAAAGACTACTTAAAGGGCTCCTATTTCTGACTTCTTGCGAAACCATAAAAAAAAGATGTCTTAAAGACCTCTCAATTGATAATTCTGAAAAAAGAGGCCATTATGACGTCATAATTGTACTTCCCAATGATGTCTTCAAAAAGACTTCTTTTTGAAGTCTTTCTTACTTGTATGTTTGCTGGGAAGGGTCGAGTTTTCGGGGAAATCCTTAATGTAATAGTTGCTTCTTAAAAAGTGATGATATGGGGGAAAGGACCGAGCTATTTACAAAGTAAATAGCTCTAGACTTCATATACTAGTTGCTCCTTAAACAGTGATGATATCCCATTTAAGAGACGAGCAATTTACAATGTAAATAGCTCGGTAAACTATTTACCAAGAAAATTAATGAGAGGTAAATTGATTAAATGTAAGAAAAAATTTGGTTGAAACAAAATAAAGAATAACTTGTCAAGTTATAAAATATTAAAAACATACTAAAGGAAAACTCTCTCATTAATTTTATTGATAAATAGTTAACCGAGCTATTTACTTTGTAAATAGCTCGGCGCTTTAATGTGCTATCATCACTTTTTAAGGAGCAACTATAATATGATATGAAGTCTAGAGCTATTTACTTTGTACATAGCTCGGGTCCTTTCTCCCTTATCATTAGTTTTTAAGAAGCAACTATTACATTGAGGATTTCCCTGAAAACTCAGCCCTTTCTTATATTTATGTTTTTGATCGGATACTTATTATACTTAAGTTTTGTATTTCCTGAGTATCGTATACAATATGTAAACATCTGCACAAGCATACGAAAATTATACAATTTGTATATCGTTTTAAATGTAATACGTATGCAAGGTCGTAAGAATTGTAAAAAAACAACAGGTCCAAAATAAAAATAATTATATTATCCACAGTGAACGAGGATTGATAAATTAAAAATATAAGTAATTTATTAATATCTCGGGGAAATTCCAATTTATATGATGTTGATCATCAACAGTAAATTATCAAGTGAAATTCCCAAGATTATTTTTATTATAAAAATTATTACAAAAAATTCTAGTCATGTTTATAATACTTCACAGAATATTTATTTTGTATACAATAAATTAACTTATATACACTCTGACCTTCAAAATAATCTTAATAAAAATTATCATAGAGAGTTGCGGGATGATGTTCCATATATATTTTTTTTAATCACATTTTGTAAAAATAATTTCCATTCAAAATTATTTCACTTAAAGTTTATTAACAACTTTTATACTACATTACTGTTTAATTAGTTACTTAAGGTTAAGGTTACTTTAAACTTAAACTTAAGGACTGAATTTAATATTATCAACTTAGTCCTTTTAGCATTTCACTAACGCATTTATGTACAATGAATGTCTGTTTTGATTAAATATTTGACTTCTAAATTACTAACTTATAAAATTGTAAAATTTAAAAAAACGTTTGCAACTGTAAATACAATTTGCCATCAATATAAATGAACAAAGTAATACATTCGCCAATATTTAAACAATAAAGAAGTCTAATAAAACACATACTCTACAGGACTTACCAGCACTATTCAATCTAACAAACACGTATACTTTCCACTTTTTCTAGGTAAAAGCATTTAATCAAAAGAAATTTGTTTCGTTTCCAGACGAAATGTACCATTTTCATATAATACCTATTACTTTTCCCGTGTCTCGGTTTGGCGGTGTCCAATCGAAAACTTGATTAATGAACATACTCAACGAAAACAATATCTGAAAATTCATCTCATTTGGTGGTTGACTTCAGAAAAAAATCAAAAACATTTTTAAATTACAGCGTTTTGCATTTCCTCAATTATAAATACCAAAGAAACATTATCAAAGCATAAAGACACTTTTCTTCTGGAATTAATATATATTAATAAATGAAAATTATTTCTAATTAAACCATTATCTTTCAATTCTTTTATAATGCCCATACTTTTATATAATCAACTTATAATTGGGAATTTTCGTCCCATGAAGGAAACCATGTGTTCTTCTTCAGCCAAAATTGATGCACAGCTTTTGGATACCCCTATAAGAAAAATGAGAAAACTTAAATTTTCCCAACAAAACCTTCCCAAAAATGTGAAAAACCAAAATTTACATTTAAGTGTTTAAATTTAAGCCACTTTCAGACATTTTAGAAGGATGTTGTTTTTTGTGTTTGACATTGAATAACTTGAAATCTGTAATAAAAATCGGAAAATTTTAATTTTCCCAAACCAACATCCCCAAAAATGGCATGACAACAAAAATTACCTTTCTAGACATGTCAGACGGATGCGGTTTTTTGCATTCGATTTGAAATACCTGAAAATCTATAAGAAAAATCAGAAAACTTACACTTTCCCAACAAAACTTTCCCAAAAATGGGAAAAACCAAAAATTACAATTTAGTGTTTAAATTCAAGCCACTTCCAGACATTTAAGAAGGATGCGGTTTTTTGCATTTCATGCGGAATAGCTTGATTGAAATCTATAAGAAAAATCGGGAAATATTTATTTACTCAAAACAACATCCCCAAAAATGGGAAAACACCAAAAATTCCCATTTTAGACATGCTAGAAGGATGTGGTTTTTTGCATTCGACTTGAAATACCTTGAAACCTCCAAGCAAAATCAGAAAAATTTTATTTTCCCAACGAAGCCTCCCCAAAAATGGGAAATACCAAAAATTCCCATTTTAGACATGCTAGAAGGATGTGGTTTTTTGCATTCGACTTGAAATACCTTGAAACTTCCAAGCAAAATCAGAAAAATTTTATTTTCCCAACGAAGCCTCCCCAAAAATGGGAAATACCAAAAATTATATTTAAGTGCTTAAATTTAAGCCACTTCCAGACATTTTAGAAGGATGCGGTTATCGCATTTGTCGCGGAATAACTTGAAATATATAAGAATAATCGGACTTCTTAAATTTTAATTTTCCTAACACAACATCCCTAAATATAGGAAAACACAAAAATTACCTTTCTAGACATGCTAGAAGGGCGCGGTTTTATCGAGGGGGTGGAACCCCCTAAAGAGCAGAGCGAGTTGACAATATATAACGCGAAGCGGTCTTCTTTGTTTATGTGAATCTACTTAAAAAGAAAAAGAGTTAAGTATCACGAAGCGTAAAGTAACGCAAAGCATAACAAAACGCGTAGCGTTTTGTGTGAGGTCTTTGGCTTTGTATATTAAAGCCTCACAGAAAGAGGTCATATCCGATCAAAAACATAAATGTAAGAGGGGCTGAGTTTTCAGGGATATCCTTAATGTAATAGTTGCTTCTTAAAAAGTGATGATATGGGAGAAAGGACCGAGCTATTTACAAAGTAAATAGCTCTAGACTTCATATAATAGTTGCTTCTTAAACAGTGATGATATCCCACTTAATAGCCGAGCTATTTATAATGTAAATAGCTCGGTAAACTATATACCAAGAAAATTAATGACAGGTAAATTGATTAAATGTAACAAAAAATTTGGTTGAATCAGAAGAAAGAATAACTTGCCAAGTTAAAAATATTAAAAACATACTAAGGGAAAACTCTCTCATTAATTTTCTTGATAAATAGTTAACCGAGCTATTTACAAAGTAAATAGCTCTTTTATGTGCTATCATCACTTTTTAAGGAGCAACTGTAATATGATAAGAAGTCTAGGGCTATTTACTTTGTACATAGCTCGGGTCCTTTCTCCCTTATCATTAGTTTTTAAGAAGCAACTATTACATTGAGGATTTCCCTGAAAACTCAGCCCTTTCTTATATTTATGTTTTTGATCGGATACTTATTATACTTAAGTTTTGTATTTCCTGAGTATCGTATACAATATGTAAACATCTGCACAAGCATACGAAAATTATACAATTTGTATATCGTTTTAAATGTAATACGTATGCAAGGTCGTAAGAATTGTAAAAAAACAACAGGTCCAAAATAAAAATAATTATATTATCCACAGTGAACGAGGATTGATAAATTAAAAATATAAGTAATTTATTAATATCTCGGGGAAATTCCAATTTATATGATGTTGATCATCAACAGTAAATTATCAAGTGAAATTCCCAAGATTATTTTTATTATAAAAATTATTACAAAAAATTCTAGTCATGTTTATAATACTTCACAGAATATTTATTTTGTATACAATAAATTAACTTATATACACTCTGACCTTCAAAATAATCTTAATAAAAATTATCATAGAGAGTTGCGGGATGATGTTCCATATATATTTTTTTTAATCACATTTTGTAAAAATAATTTCCATTCAAAATTATTTCACTTAAAGTTTATTAACAACTTTTATACTACATTACTGTTTAATTAGTTACTTAAGGTTAAGGTTACTTTAAACTTAAACTTAAGGACTGAATTTAATATTATCAACTTAGTCCTTTTAGCATTTCACTAACGCATTTATGTACAATGAATGTCTGTTTTGATTAAATATTTGACTTCTAAATTACTAACTTATAAAATTGTAAAATTTAAAAAAACGTTTGCAACTGTAAATACAATTTGCCATCAATATAAATGAACAAAGTAATACATTCGCCAATATTTAAACAATAAAGAAGTCTAATAAAACACATACTCTACAGGACTTACCAGCACTATTCAATCTAACAAACACGTATACTTTCCACTTTTTCTAGGTAAAAGCATTTAATCAAAAGAAATTTGTTTCGTTTCCAGACGAAATGTACCATTTTCATATAATACCTATTACTTTTCCCGTGTCTCGGTTTGGCGGTGTCCAATCGAAAACTTGATTAATGAACATACTCAACGAAAACAATATCTGAAAATTCATCTCATTTGGTGGTTGACTTCAGAAAAAAATCAAAAACATTTTTAAATTACAGCGTTTTGCATTTCCTCAATTATAAATACCAAAGAAACATTATCAAAGCATAAAGACACTTTTCTTCTGGAATTAATATATATTAATAAATGAAAATTATTTCTAATTAAACCATTATCTTTCAATTCTTTTATAATGCCCATACTTTTATATAATCAACTTATAATTGGGAATTTTCGTCCCATGAAGGAAACCATGTGTTCTTCTTCAGCCAAAATTGATGCACAGCTTTTGGATACCCCTATAAGAAAAATGAGAAAACTTAAATTTTCCCAACAAAACCTTCCCAAAAATGTGAAAAACCAAAATTTACATTTAAGTGTTTAAATTTAAGCCACTTTCAGACATTTTAGAAGGATGTTGTTTTTTGTGTTTGACATTGAATAACTTGAAATCTGTAATAAAAATCGGAAAATTTTAATTTTCCCAAACCAACATCCCCAAAAATGGCATGACAACAAAAATTACCTTTCTAGACATGTCAGACGGATGCGGTTTTTTGCATTCGATTTGAAATACCTGAAAATCTATAAGAAAAATCAGAAAACTTACACTTTCCCAACAAAACTTTCCCAAAAATGGGAAAAACCAAAAATTACAATTTAGTGTTTAAATTCAAGCCACTTCCAGACATTTAAGAAGGATGCGGTTTTTTGCATTTCATGCGGAATAGCTTGATTGAAATCTATAAGAAAAATCGGGAAATATTTATTTACTCAAAACAACATCCCCAAAAATGGGAAAACACCAAAAATTCCCATTTTAGACATGCTAGAAGGATGTGGTTTTTTGCATTCGACTTGAAATACCTTGAAACCTCCAAGCAAAATCAGAAAAATTTTATTTTCCCAACGAAGCCTCCCCAAAAATGGGAAATACCAAAAATTCCCATTTTAGACATGCTAGAAGGATGTGGTTTTTTGCATTCGACTTGAAATACCTTGAAACTTCCAAGCAAAATCAGAAAAATTTTATTTTCCCAACGAAGCCTCCCCAAAAATGGGAAATACCAAAAATTATATTTAAGTGCTTAAATTTAAGCCACTTCCAGACATTTTAGAAGGATGCGGTTATCGCATTTGTCGCGGAATAACTTGAAATATATAAGAATAATCGGACTTCTTAAATTTTAATTTTCCTAACACAACATCCCTAAATATAGGAAAACACAAAAATTACCTTTCTAGACATGCTAGAAGGGCGCGGTTTTATCGAGGGGGTGGAACCCCCTAAAGAGCAGAGCGAGTTGACAATATATAACGCGAAGCGGTCTTCTTTGTTTATGTGAATCTACTTAAAAAGAAAAAGAG
Organism: Nineta flava; assembly: GCA_963920215.1. Taxonomy (NCBI): domain Eukaryota; kingdom Metazoa; phylum Arthropoda; class Insecta; order Neuroptera; family Chrysopidae; genus Nineta; species Nineta flava. The sequence goes on along the minus strand of OY986042.1, from coordinate 51,720,194 downwards.
TTAAGTATCACGAAGCGTAAAGTAACGCAAAGCATAACAAAACGCGTAGCGTTTTGTGTGAGGTCTTTGGCTTTGTATATTAAAGCCTCACAGAAAGAGGTCATATCCGATCAAAAACATAAATGTAAGAGGGGCTGAGTTTTCAGGGATATCCTTAATGTAATAGTTGCTTCTTAAAAAGTGATGATATGGGAGAAAGGACCGAGCTATTTACAAAGTAAATAGCTCTAGACTTCATATAATAGTTGCTTCTTAAACAGTGATGATATCCCACTTAATAGCCGAGCTATTTATAATGTAAATAGCTCGGTAAACTATATACCAAGAAAATTAATGACAGGTAAATTGATTAAATGTAACAAAAAATTTGGTTGAATCAGAAGAAAGAATAACTTGCCAAGTTAAAAATATTAAAAACATACTAAGGGAAAACTCTCTCATTAATTTTCTTGATAAATAGTTAACCGAGCTATTTACAAAGTAAATAGCTCTTTTATGTGCTATCATCACTTTTTAAGGAGCAACTGTAATATGATAAGAAGTCTAGGGCTATTTACTTTGTAAATAGCTCGGGTCCTTTCTCCCATGGCATTACTTTTTAAGAAGCAACTATTACATTGAAGATTTCCCCGAAAACTCAACCCTTTCTTACATTTATGTTTTTGATCGGATACTTACATAACTATACTTAAGTTTTGTATACCCTGAGTATCGTATACAATATGTAAACATCTGCACAAGCATACGAAAATTATACGATTTGTATATCGTTTTAATTGATATACTATACCTCATACTCAGATTTTTATGTTGCATATATAGGTCCCCTGTACGCAAGGTCGTAAGAAATGTAAAAAAGCAACAGGTCCTAAATAAAAATAATTATATTGTCCACAGTGAACGAGGATTGATAAATTAAAATATAAGTAATTTATTAATATCTCGGGGAAATTTCATTTTATATGATGTTGATCATCAGCAGTAAATTATCAAGTGAAATTCCCAAGATTATTTTTATTATAAAAAAAATTACAAAAAAGTCTACTCATGTTTATAATACTTCACAGAATATTTATTTTGTATACAATAAATTAACTTATATACACTCTGACCTTCAAAATAATCTTAATAAAAATTATCATAGAGAGTTGCGGGATGATGTTCCATATATATTTTTTTTAATCACATTTTGTAACACACATTGTTATAATTTTCATTCAAAATTATTTCACTTAAAGTTTGTTAACAACTTTTATATTACATTACTGTTTAATTAGTTACTTAAGTTTAAGGTTAAGGTTACTTTAAATTTAAACTTAAGGACTGAATTTAATATGATCAACTTAGTCCTTTTATAACATTTCACTAACGCATTAATGTACAATGAATGTCTGTTTTGATTAAATTATATTTGATTTCTAAATTGCTAACTTATAAAATTGTAAAATTTAAAAAAACGTTTGCAACAGTAAATACAATTTGCCATCAATATAAATGAACAAACTATAATACATTCGCGCGTATTTAAACAATAAAGAAGTCTAATATAACACATATTCCACAGGACTTACCAGCACTATTCAATCTAACAAACACGTATACTTTCCACTTTTTCTGGGTAAAAGCATGTAATCAAAAGAAATTTGTTTCGTTTCCAGGCAAACTGTACCGTTTTCATATAATACCTATTACTTTTTCTGTGTCTCGGTTTGGCGGTGTCCAATCGAAAACTTGATTAATGAACATTCTAAACGAAAACAATATCTGAAAATTCATCTCATTTGGTGCTTGACTTCAGAAAAAAATCAAAAACAGTTTTAAATTGCAGTGTTTTGCCTTTCCTCAATTATAAATACCAAAGACACTATATCAAAGCATAAAGACACTTTTTTTCCGTAATTAATATAGTTATATTAATAAATGGAAATTATTTCTAAATTAAATCTATATCTTTCAATTCTTTTATAATGCCCATACTTTTATATAATCAACTTGTAATTGCGAATTATCGTCCCATGAAGGAAACCATGTGTTCTTCTTCAGCCAAAATTGAAGCATACCTTTCGGATCAGTTTTATTCCATGGTTTTCCTTTTGAATCGTTTGTGAACACATGTCCACCAACTCCAACTCCAATATCCAAATAAAACTGAATTCAAATATATAAGCATTAATTACAATTATTTTTGTCGTTACCGAAATTCCATGGATTTTTCACATTTTTACTTTTTGAAACTTGATTTTTTACTTTTTGAGAATAAAAAAAACGTACAGTGGCTTTTCTATTCATTTGAAAATTTTCTCAAAAAAAAAAACAGCTTATAACGGAAGGTAATTCGCTTCCCTTTGTATAATATAACCGAAAGGCAACCATACTAACAATAGAAATAAATAGACGCTAGTTTACAAAAAACAATTTAAAATATGTTAATAGTAAATAAACAAAATTCATAATACAATGGCATCAAATATGATAGTGAAAGATCATATGCATAGCACTACCATAACATCTAAGGTAGCTCAGTTGGTAGAGCATTGGTCTAGAATTCCAGAGGTCATGGATTCGATCCCCATCCCTAGATGTGCATGATTTTTCATATCAAGCATTTGATGTTAAAAAATATTACGGATTTTATCAAATAACGTTCACAAACGTCAATTTTATAGTTTTCAAAAGCAGATTTTTAATTTAAGTACTAGTTGGCAGTGATTTTGGAAAATGATTTATTTTATTAAAATCGATTTTTCAGCAAAACTAAATGAGGATCGAATTTAGAATTTATATAAATCATACCTCTTTATCAAATGGAGCTAAAATAGATCCACTTTTCCATAAATTGGAAGCTGGGTTGAACAAATTCCCTAATTCAGAAAAACCACGTAGTGGGGGTCTCAAAGATGCATACTCTTGTTCGTCGACTTTTAATGTTATCGAATCTAGACGGAAAATAAAATGTTAAAAATTAATAAATTATTGACTATTATATGCCTATCATACCTGGATACCATTCCAATGCATATGTATGGTAATCCTCAACCCAAGAGGATATACCCTGTTTACTTTTCATAAACTTTGTACGTGCATCTAAATCAGTGCCAAGTACTAATCCACCTTCAAGAGTTCGTCGATATTCAAGATTCCCAGGAATATACGCAATTCGCATTGAACCTGAATCATAGTTTTCACCATATTCAGAGTCTTCAGGGGACAAGAAAAGTTCTAGAAATTTATTAAAAAATTATTTTATTTATTATTAGGTAAATACGACAAAATCCAATTTACGTGGATAAATCCAATTTCCTGTTGGTAATTTTGCTCTAATTTCCACTTTTCCGTATTTGAAACTAAATTTACGTTTTGTGTTGACACGTCCTGATGCGACAGGTGGCAAAATTAAGTAGCCAGATGCTCTTCTGTAGCAGTCAGTAGTTCCTTTCACACCTGTACATCTAAAATGATGGTTTACGAAATAAAATATGCAATATTATATATAACGCTTTTCAATATAGCACAACAATTTTTTTATCTATGGGGTTTGTAAAAATTAACTTGAATTGTTGATAACTAGGTCCTATATTAAATTAATATGTAGTCACTTCAATTGAATATTCCGATTTTTTTATATTTCACATGGATACTTCGAATTTTTTTAGACGGGAACGGAGAAACAAAACATGCAGTAGTTCAAAACCAAAATTATAATAGAAATTTCACTCTGTCAAAAATGGTCGAATAGTATATCCGATCAAAAAAATAAATGTAAAAATGGCCAAATTCTCGGGTATATCCTTCATATAATAGTTGCTCCTCCAAAAGTGGTGATATGGAAGACAGGACCAAGTTATTTACCTAGTGTAAGAAAATGAATATAAATTTAGTGTGTACTTTATAATTATTTATCTTGGCAAGTTTAAAGAGTTTAAAATATTTCAAACAAAAAAAAAAGAACTTGCCATAAATTTGATTATATTTATACTTTGCAAATGACGTTATTTATTAATTAATTTGCTGATGCAGCAAATAAGTAAAACAATATTAAAAACACATCTAATGAAACATGATTACATACTCCAATAACCTATATTTTTAATACGCTCACTTGTTAAATATTTAATTTTGATACTAAAATAAATAAAATCGAATACACAAAAAAGAAAAAAACTGAACAAAACAAACAAATTGCGTAAACATAACATTAGCAAAACGAATTGTAGCAAAGAATGAAATTTATCAAGCATGATCGTTGTTTATGTTTAAAAATTTCGAATTTCAAATTCGCCCAATACCTAGATTAGATTAGAATATAAATACGTATTTCTACAAAGTAGTCATATTCAGTATAAATTAGCTAGTCGTAATTCACTCTAAAAATTAATAAACAAAATTTAAAAATAAAATAAAAATAAAATAAAATAAATTTTATTAAAATTATTCTTGTTAAAATTATTTTCATTAAATTTATTCTTGCTAGAATTACTCTTATTAAAATTACTCTTATATTGTCTCTAGATATGTTACTTGTTGCTAGTTTGATGATAGTTTCACGACGATTTTTGATTGTGCCTTGTTTATATATGTTAGGCAGATGTTAACCTAACCTGCTTCTAAGATCGCTATGATCATACTATCATAGAAGTAGGTTAACATCTGCCAAACATATATAAAAAAGGCACAACCAAAATTCGTCGTGAAACTGTCACCAAATTAGCAACAAGTAACATATCCAGAGACATAATAAAAATAATTTTAATAAGAATAATTCTAGCAAATTGAATGAAAATAATTTTGGTAATGGTTGCAAAGACCAAAAGTGGATAATAGCGCACACCTTCACTTCCTTCCACAATTATCCCTTTCTTCAACAACATCTAATAGAATACAATATATTATTACAAAACGAAGACCATCCAAAGACATGGTATAAGCAACAACTAAAGCACTCAAAAAATATGCGCACAAAAATAAAGTGGACGAGCTTCTTTCCAAATTCAAAATAATCAAATCTAGGAACGTAAGCACCGGTGTGACAAAAAATATACAGTTTGAAAGATAAAGGAAACATAATACTTGTTAACATAATACTTGTTAAAAACAATAATTTATTTTTGTTACAAATTTTATGATTCCCTAATACTCCAGGGGCAAATCTAAAAATTTTTCACTGGGGGCGCATATATACAGATATGATATATTATGTATGGTAAGTTGTATATATTATGTATGGTGTGTCGGATATTCGCGCAGCTCCCTCCCCCAATTATGGGTCTTTTGAATATGTTCAAGAGGAAAGCCCAAAGAAAATTTTGGCTAATTTTAAAATATAGAATATAAGTTTTTTTTTTATTTGTTGTTTTTTTCAGTAGATTGACTAGACTAATAGTTATTTAGTTTATTGAAAAAATAAAACCAATAATAGATTTTTATTGCAATTATGTTTCCACACTACTCCAGGGGCGAATAAAGAAATTTTTCACTGGGGGCGCATATATACAAATATGATATATTATATATGGTAAGTTGTAGCTTAAGGACGTTCCAGCACTGTGTTATATAATCAAGACAAAAAACCGGTTTGATTTTATTATAGCACAAACACATAAACACACAACACATAGACAAATACACTGTTCACATACACAAAATAATGTTGTTTTGAAGAAAAAATATAAATTTAAACTTTTATATTTCGAAAACAAAACGGTTATACACGATTTTTTTTTAAATTTATGTAATAAATATTTAGCTTTACACTCCTAGTTTTTTATTTTTAAATTATGTCGAGTATTTTTTCTAATACAACAGATAATAGTTGGACAGGCATGAAGTTTTACATGCTTCTAATGAGAGAGAGTGAGACAAAATGATAACTTTGATATTAATTATCTCGCGTTCTAAACGGTCAAAAATTCTGAAACTTCGGAATTTATTCGAAAACATTATTTTTAGCCTGTGAAAAAAAATGAGCAAAATCTATCGAGAAGTGGGGGTATGCTGGAACATCCTTAAGGAACAAGCAAAATCTGTCTTTAGAAAATCTGTCAGTATTTTGACAATCTGACAATATTTTGCTAAAAATAGTCAAATTTGAAGAAATTTTTGCAAAATTTTGAAGTCGGTACGAGACCAATAGCTTTATTTCCTTTCAGGAAATTCGCTAAAAATAGTGAGTGTACTCTTTAGTGTGTCTGTTGTGTATGCTTGCTGGACTGTTTTGTACTGCATTAAAATATAATGAGAGTGGGTTAAATATAGTCATTGTTGCCCTTTTAAGTTTAGCATTACTTCTAACAATTAAAAATTCTTTTTTGAATATCCCTTATTATTTGTATGTGGAATGTTTGTAAATATATGATAGTATTCTATTAACGGTATTAAATAAATAATAAACAATCCACACAAATTAAAAGAAAATAAAAAGCCAAAAAGAAAAAAAAATAGTATTCCGACAAAAAAAATGTTAAACCAACGGTTTGAATATTCCTCCATTATTTGCTAAACAATTTCAAAGTCGATTGTAGAAATCTACCCGGGTATTTTCTAGCACTTGAGAAGAAATATTCGCACAATTGTCAACAGTTCTGGTCCTTAATTGTTGCAAATTTTCAGGTCTATTCCGTGAATAGATCTGTGTTTTGAAAAACCTCACAAAAAAAGTCGTTAGGACATAGATTTGGCGATCTGGCTGCCCACTTGAAGGTTCCAAAACCACTCATAAGACGTTCCTGGAAAGTTTGTTCCAGGAACAGCCTTACTATCATGGCATTGTTTGCAAGGCAACCATCTTGTTGGAACCATACAGATTCCAGGTCTAAATTAGGAAGAGCTCAATTATTATTTCGTAACAAACTCAAATATTTTTGAGAATCTAACGATCCATCGATGAAGAATGGTCCTATAATATGGTCACCCAATATTCCAGTTCAGATATTCAGTTTCAGTATATATGTGTATGTATGGCTTATAGTAAATATTTTAAATATTTATTTAACATTGATTCTCTATTGGAAATGCTTTTGAAAACGGTCTGTATATATACTCGTATATATCCTTACATAGTATAAAATAAAGCCCCCCAGCGTCTGTCTGCCTGTTCGCGATTTTCTCAAAAACTACTGCACCGATTTCATGCTGTTTTTACCAATGGGTAGAGTGGTTCTCGAGGAAGGTTTTAGTATATAGTATTGCCTCCCAGGAGTCGGGATGTAGACATTTTGACTGTTATTTATATAAGCATCAACAGACAGCAGTCTGCATAAAGTGATTGATATGTAACAGTGGAACATATATTAATACAGTCCATTGTTCATATTTGTTTCGATTTCATTTGTTTCGATTTCTATTCACATAGTGAATAATTTTAAAATTAATATTAAGTTAGTTTATTTTTGTAGTAATATGCATGGATAGCGATGAATACAACAAATACATATTAAAAATTTGCCTATAGATGGCAGTATACACAACATGAGTACTTCAAAAAGTTTGCCAATAGGTGGAAGTGCATACAACAAATGTGTATAAAAAATTAAACGCATTTTATCAGTCCTTGACGGGAGAAAATATTATGTTAGTTGGTTATAAGGGCGTTACAAAGTTTTTGCGGCGACGAAGCCGCGACGGGTAATGCTATTATGTATAGCGAGGAAAGATGATTGATTTTTTGTTTGTTACGATTTAACTCAAAAACTACTCAACCAATTTTATCGAAAGCTACATCTCCTCGGAGTAACATAGGCTGTTTTATATTTTATATTTTCTGTAAGGAACCCGTGCGAAGCCAGGGCGGGTCAGCTAGTATATATATATATATATATATATATATATGAATGAATTTATTAATTGATGTGCTCTAATGAGCGAATCAATACATAAAAAAAGAAAATTACAAAAGTTTTTACATAAAAATGAAAATAAAATATAACACATTATATGGCGTATCAAAAATTACGCTAAAAAGAAAAATATAACAGAATTCTTTTTTTTTATATATAAAATATGTATAGAAAATTAATACTATATAAAAAAAAAACATAAACAACAGATAAAGAATTATTAAGGGTATTAAGAATTAATTTAAATATTTATTAATTTTGTTTAAAATGAAACGTAGGTAATTGGCTACATCCTTTACATCCTTTTTATCCATAATACTAAGCATGTCTTCAGCAGTTACTAAATTTTGATAAATCAATACATCCCGCTCTTTACCACTCGAACCCCGGCAATCTTCTAAGAGGTGTTTTATACTTTCAGTTTCCCCACACAAGGCACATATACTAGCATCACCCACTTTAAAACTTTTCCATTTGAAAGTATAGAGTCTAAATTTTGCAATGAAATGCCTGTCACTTCTTTTAGCTACCTTTATGTAACGCGCACTTTAGTTTAAGGAGCCTTTAGTTCTTACATCTTGTAGGGAAATTAAAAGTGAATGCTCATATAGAGTCTTTTTAATAGACCTTGGAGAATTATTTATAGGGTTGCTTAAACCAATATCGCCAAAGATGTTTATGGATAGTTGTTCATGCGCTTTGAAACAGCGTATTTGAAGCTCTTTGGTACTGTTGCTCAGCCTATTGAAATAATACCACGCTTTTTGAATACACTTGTAATTACACCAAGATTGCGATTACACCAAGTTCTATATTAATAGCACAATTGGGGGATGATTTTGAAATACATAGTAACTCTTTATAAAAGTTGTAGGCAATTGTATCTAGCGATTTAAAGTGCTCTTTGATTTTACTATCCAGTGCCCAAATTTCGCAACCATATGTTAAAATAGGTTCAATTAAAGTATTAAACAGTTGCAAGTTAATTTTAGTAGGAAAATTCTGATTCTGATATATGAATCTTTTAATACTAATTAGACCTCTTTTAATTTTGTCAGTCATATTCTGGACATGAGTTCCCCATTTGCCATTATATGTTAATGTAAACCCAAATATTCAAAACACTTCACATTTTCAATTTCACAATCTTTATAAGTCCATACTTCATTTACCGATCGCTTACACCCGTTGCTTACTATCATTATTTTAGTTTTATTAGTATTCACTGAAAGTTTCCAATCACTACAATATTGTTCTAATCCTTTCAAGGCTCTTTTGATACTTCCAGCGGTTTCAGACAAGATAACTAAATCATCAGCAAATAAAAGGTTTTTTATTTCTTTTTCTTGAATACAAGGTGCCGTATAATTCACTTTTTCCATCCATTCGCTGAAATCGTTTATATATAATAAGAAAAGAAGAGCGGACAAATGACAACCTTGCCGTAATCCTTGATAGGTTTGAAATATATGGGACAGTAAGTTGACTCCAATCGAACGCAACATGAAGTATCTTTATAAATTGCCTTTAGGATATCAATAGTATTCCCATTCAATCCTATGTTTCTCATTTTTTCCCATAAAAGATTACGATATACCTTATCGAAGGCTTTTTCAAAATCTACAAAGCAAATATAAATCTTATTTCTTTTCTTTGCTAGGGCTCTGTCGATAATCAATTTTATTACTAGAACATATGCTTGGAATTCATTTATAATATTATTTTCGACAATCCATTGATGCAAACGATCTGCAAGAATTTTGGTATATAATTTACTAACATTTGGAAGTAAGGTTAATTATTTGGATTAATCATCTTTCTTTACCGTTATATAAATTGATAATGACCCCATTCGACCAAATTTTAGGAAAATACTTGTTTTTCAACATTAAATTATATAATTTTGTTAGGTAGATTACAAATGGTTGCAATGCTACAGATGTAAGCTTAATACATTTGTTTAGAATGCCGTCAGAACCTCATGCTTTGCCGTTTTTAGCTAATTCAGTCACTCGCTGAACTTCTTCGGTTGTTATTTCTGGGAGCACAGCCAAGTGTTCAAGTGTTCTATTTTCAATGGCATTAAGTTCACCAAAAAGTTGGGTGTAATGATTGATCCAGTCATTTTCCCCTATACAATCAACCAGTTTACATTTTCGTCTCCTACTATTAATCAATTTCCATAATTGGCTGTAGTCTGTTCTCTAGGGCTTAATTTATTTTCAAAGTATATTCATCCTCGTATGCCAATTTTTTGTTTGTACACAAAGATTTATATTCCCTTTTACATTCTAGGTAAATATTCATCCTTTGTTCACATTTAAGTATCCTCATTTTCTTAGTTTATTATTAAGTTCTCTCCTTTTTTGTTTGCAACTGTTATCAAACCAAAAGTTTTTATCATGTTGACAATCATTTATACTTTTTATTTCCATATTTGTAAAATTACAGTCGCATCTTTAATATTGCTTGTGTTCAACATATGTTCAATGCCCATTAAGTATAAATCAGTTTCAGTGCAATTTATATTATTAATAATACTGTTTGCTTTAGAGTGAGACCATCGATATTTAATAAGTGTTTCATTGTTCTTATAGGAGGTTTTAAAGGTTTGACTTGGACCAACTACTGAAGGAATATCAATTTCGACTTCTAAAGGGAAATGACTGGATTCAATAACATTACCAACTTTCATATTAATCCCACAATTGAACAATTCGGTAGAAACACAGACGTAGTCTATGACACTTCTCCAAGATTTAGCCACATATGCCCATTCCCCATTCGAATCCCCAGGGACTCAACCATTCAAAACAATTAATTCATTTTGTTTAATAAATTTAATGAATTTTTTCCCATAATTGTTTTTACTGTCTTCCTTACTTTGTCTAGGAAGAATGATTTTATTTTCTGTGCTCATGCCACAGCCAAATTTCCTACTACTACTATCGACTTTGTCTTGTTCATTCACCATTCTGGCATTGAAATCACCACCAATCATAATTTCCGCAGCTGGAAATTTTTCTACCATCTCTCCTATTTCTCCTACTGAATCAAAAAAAACGGTTGTTATTAGTATAAGCCGCATATTCTGGTTGTAGGTATAATAACCCTATTAAAATACACAATATCCACAATAGTTCCCTCATTTTATTCTGAATCACGGAGACATAATTTTGGAGCTCTGACTTATAAAATATTGCTAAACCTCCAGGGTGTTTCCTTCTTTCGGCTTTTCTTGCGTGGTTCTTAGTTATACTCTCGTAACCTTCTATGTAAAATGTTTCATGTTCACTTGCCCACGTTTCAACTAATCCTATTACATGAAATTGCTTTAAATGATTCACTATCTCCTTATTACTAATTTCATTTCTAAGCCCTTCAATATTCCAAAAAATAACTCTCAATAGTATTTTACTGACATATCTATGTGTGTTTTTAAATGACGACGCTGAATCATACTTAATTTCTTTGGTTCTTGGGTTATTTTTTCCGGATCTTCGTATTCTTCAGAGGATTGTAAGATTGGTCTCTTGTTGAGTCCCTTCCCGAGTTTTTCTTTTTGGGCCTTCATGCGTTCTGCTTCACGTATGCGCAACTCTTTAGGAAGATCATTATTTATATAAATATTCGAGCCCTTTAGTTTTGTTCGTTCATGGAAGATTCGGCTCTTAGTTTTATAATTAGATAAATGTACGCGAATAGGCCTTGAACCGGATTTTATTTTGCCAACTCTATATACTTGCTGCAGTTCGTCATTTCGGATGTTTAATTGCAGGTTTGTATTAAAAAGATTTACAACCTTTTCCTCCGTATTAACTTCATTCTCATCTTCAGCAATACCATGAATTATAATGTTGTGGCATCCATTTTCTTTCTAAGTTGTAAAATAGTTTAATTTTGCTGTGACATTTTACTTTCAAGCTCAACACATTTATTCTGTAGCTGGTTGTTTATTTTCCTTAAATCATTAAATTATTTAGTCATTTTTCTTTCATTTTCTTCGAATTTCTTGAATATAGCGTCAAGCATTGCTTGGTTTTCCTGGTTGAGAGCCATTTTACTTCTAATTATAGAAATATCCGAAAATTTTAATTCACAGCAAACAAAAATAACACAGTTAACAATACAAATAATTATTAACCAGGTTGGGAATAATAAATTTTAGAATTTAAAAATAAAATTATTCTCAATGCAGCGGGATCGATCCAACTACCATTAGTATTATAACTTTCAACGCAACCAACTTGTGATATATACTTTTATTTATGCGTATGTACTTCAGTAAAAGTGTATTATTAGTAATGCGTTTTGAGGCATGTAATATATTAAAGTTCGCAAAATATCACTAAATTAATTTTTATTTATTTTTAAACAAAGGGTTTGGAAAATTAATATCACTTTCACTTCAAAATAGCCATCTCAGATCACAACACTAAGTTATTGGTTGGCATTCATTCATTTAGTAGAAGTCAAATATAACCTTAAAATGGTTTAGATGAGGTAAAGGTAGATTGAAAAGGCTGCCCTGGACGGGCTACACTTCGGCCATAAGGTCCATTGTGATGCCTTAGGATATGAGGATGTGAGTGGAGTGAAATGAATTTGTGAGTAGACTAGGTATTGGTAGGATATGCGGCTGCAGCCGACTATGATAGAAACTATGCCGATATTCATCTGGAGTTCGTGAAGGAAACTGCAGAAAACCTTCTCAAGCATAGCCGGTTACTACGTTCTTGTCCATACGCCGACAGTTTAGTCAATTAACCGCCCCTTTTTTTATTTTTATAATTGACAAACTGCCGATGTCGGGATTCGAACCCATAACCTCCCAGTTTCCAAGTACTGCATACTGCACAGACAGCACACCTTAGACCGCTCGGCTACTTGGACAGGTTTAATATGGTTTAATAATGCTTTTAAACTGTTATAAACAATATTTAATAACAATCTATTTATATTTCAAATAGTATAATTAGTTTAAATAATTTTTGCTGTCGATATTTAATTCAAATTTTATAACACAATGCGCATAAATTTAAATTCAAAACTTTCAGTGTATTTTTGAAACATCACTCTATGCCCGCTTTGCTAAATACAGTCATATAAATATACCATACGCTTAGTTTACATCTTCGTATAGTAGATCTCCCACGAGTATGAGAGAGTACATATGTATACATTAAGCAATGTGTATGAGAAGGAGGTCATATGTACTCTATCATACGCGTAGGAGATCTACTATACGAAGATGTAAACTAAACGGTAGGTATATAAATACATGTATTTATAATGTTGTCTTTATCAAAACAATATTTGCAAAAATTTTCTTTTACCCGATATATATTTCGTGGCTTCTTAATTTTCCTTTCGGTTTTGGCACTATATCAACTGTATGCCAAATATCAACTTTTAAGGACTTATATGGTCTAGGCCCTGGAATTCTTATTATGTTACCCAAAAATTATGGGTGTGTCCACGTTTTTTGGGTTTCTGAATTGAAATAACTTTCTAACTGTTTATTCGTTAACGATGATTAAAAAAACTGTTTCTTATACTGAATTCTGTAAACTTTCTATATTCGAAAAATCCCTACTGTAGCTCTTTTCATGCATAAGTTATATCGACGTGAAAAATGGTCTAAAAGAACGAGAAGTAATATCACTGTAAGCACGAAGTCCAAAAACCCGTTAAACTCGGCCTGTTGCACTACCGCGTTCTAGATATGTATTGTTCTTTTTACATAAATACTTACGCCGTCAATAAATCCAATTCTGAATCAACAATTTCTTGATCATTAAATTTTGCAGATAAAAGCATAGGTTTAATAACTAGCTGATTATTACGTACATCTAGGATATTTTGATCCTTTAAATAAACCACAAATTCATAATCCTAGGTATAACAAGAAATAACATATTTAAGTTGAAATAAAATTGAAAAAAAATAAAGAAAAATGTATATACCGGTAAATCTGGAAATCGAATTTCTTGTGTCCATCGAAATGTATCTAATTTTTTATCAAACTTTTCTTCAAATATCAATGATCCAGCGCAAACAGGTCGATCACGGACTGTTGTTTTACTAATTGTACATGGTTTTGGCTTTTCACCTGGTTTCTCTCTTATGTCAATGATGTCAGTGTAAGAAATAGGTCCTTCAGTACTGGTGGTGGTACTTGCTTCACCGATATCTTTTTCTAAGGATTTGATTTATATTAATTTCTATTTGACAAAAAAATTTTAACAATCATCGTTTTACATTTGTCAAAATTTGACTGTCTTTAGTTAGTCGACTTACTTTTTATTAAGAATTTTAATTAAAGTTATCTAATTTTTTTCAGATTGTTGGTTGAAGCAGATCTCTTAGATGCATAACGTTTTGCAAACAGGACTTAAAAAATAAAAAATAACCGAAACATCCAAAAGTGTTAAATATTTTTCACGTTGTTGCGAAAAACATCGCTAAAACAGTGTTTTTTTATTATATCAGCCCGTAACTGCGAGAGCTATTTTTTCGTAGTACGAATAATACTACGTCTCAAAAAGCATACTGTAAGTAGTGCATATTTTTCGATAGAGCAAAAACTTATCGTAAAGGTCGCTTTTTTTGTTATTACAAAAAAACTAATTATTTTACAATTTTATTATTATAAATATTTTAAGCATCTTCTGTTGGTATAATCTTTTGCGTCCTGGTGAAAGTAATTATGTTCAAAAACTGAGAATAATTAAGAGTAATTCTTTTAAAACTCTGAATAAAACTTCTGAAAGGCTTATTTTTCTGAAAAAAAATTAATGTTTTATAAATGATTTAAAGACAGAAAATATATAATATTTTGGACTCCACCAGAATAGTTATTCAGACTTAATAATAGTAATTTAGACTTTTTCGGAGAACTAATTAAATAAAATATAACAACTCGCCCCGAACTCACGATCTCGTGTTTACTAACTAAGCGACGACATTGTTATGTATAAAGTGTTGAATATATAACATACACTATTTTGATAAATTATTATTAAATTCAGACTTTTTCAGAGATTTTTAGAAAAATAAGACTTCAGAAGTTTTATTCATAGTTTTAAAAGAATTATTCTTAATTATTCTTTGAAGAGAATTATTTCCACCAGGACCTTTTTGAAAAAATACGTGTTAAGTGTTAGGCGTACGTCGTAAGTGTTCCAAACAAGAAAAAAAAAACTTGCTGCGCTCGAAATAAAGAAAACACAAAGAATATTTCTTTATAAATTTTTTTTTCCAAACTTTTTTAAAACGAAAAGTAATTTTGGTACACATCTTCGTAGCTTTTGTTTATCCGTTTTTTCGATAGAGATACCCATCAAAAGTTAACCCCCTTTTTTGAGTGTTAACCTGGATCTGTTCCTGTTTTTGCATTTTTGGCTATTATTTTACGAATGTTTTTGGACCTTCGGCATCAAATGGAAATTCCGCAGCCCAATTGAACCACGGGAAGTGCTTAATAATTATCAGTGGAAGTGAATCAGTCCGAGGTCTGGAGAATATATTTATATGATGCTTTAAACTTTTGTTGAAATGAACGACTCGCAATTCACTTATGTTTCGTGTATAAGAGTAAAATTAAGAGGAATGCAATAAAAAATATAAACAATTAAATTGTTTTTCGACGTTCATGATTTTTAAAATTTTTCTGGAAGATCCTTGGTGATGAGAAGGATGGGGGACAGTCTAAATTTATAATTGTGCCATAATACTCTATCTCTATATTTTAGATCAATTCATCTGTGACAGGCGGTTCTTTATTCGAACAGTGTTCCGTATTTCAAAACATTAAAAACGATTGTAAAGGCCATTACACAATGAAAAAATAAGGTTTAAGATATAAGAAATAAAGAATAAGAAATAGCACAGCGACCAAAACACAATGGGCGATAAGCAACAATATTCAACCAATCACAGCGGTTGAATGCCTACTGCTGATGTGTGCACGAATGTCAAAAACATAATCTAATTGTTATATACCTAATTTATTTTACAGATAATTTAATTTAACAGATATTTGGCAACTGGAGATCAGGTGTTCTCTGTGGCATTGACATATAGGATAACAGACATCCTGCGCATAGCATTGCCAGTCAAACCTGTGATTGGCTGGCAATAAGAAATAAGGAACAAATATCCAACGCGACGGAAATTTTGTTGCTATTTCTTATTCGTTATTCCTTATTTTTGAATTGTGAATAGATCAACGGTTCTGCCATCCGCTGGATTCCGCTATTCCTTGTTCCTTATTTCTTACTCCTTATTTCTTATCTCTCATACCTTATTTTTTTCATTGTGTACTAGCCTTAAGAATTATTAAACATAAGTATATGATTTGTACACACAAGAATTGCATCAGAGACCAATGTTATAGATACGATCTCCTACTGCTGAATACGAATGCCTACTGCTGAATACGAATGCCTACTGCTGATGTGTGCACGAATGTCAAAAACATAATCTAATTGTTATATACCTAATTTATTTTACAGATAATTTAATTTAACAGATATTTGGCAACTGGAGATCAGGTGTTCTCTGTGGCATTGACATATAGGATAACAGACATCCTGCGCATAGCATTGCCAGTCAAACCTGTGATTGGCTGGCAATAAGAAATAAGGAACAAATATCCAA
Organism: Nineta flava; assembly: GCA_963920215.1. Lineage (NCBI taxonomy): Eukaryota > Metazoa > Arthropoda > Insecta > Neuroptera > Chrysopidae > Nineta > Nineta flava. The sequence goes on along the minus strand of OY986042.1, from coordinate 51,703,701 downwards.
CGCGACGGAAATTTTGTTGCTATTTCTTATTCGTTATTCCTTATTTTTGAATTGTGAATAGATCAACGGTTCTGCCATCCGCTGGATTCCGCTATTCCTTGTTCCTTATTTCTTACTCCTTATTTCTTATCTCTCATACCTTATTTTTTTCATTGTGTACTAGCCTTAAGAATTATTAAACATAAGTATATGATTTGTACACACAAGAATTGCATCAGAGACCAATGTTATAGATACGATCTCTGACCCTGATAATATTTTCAGACTGTACCCACCAAGTACAAACTACAAAAACTTTTAATTTTTGTCATATAATATGTGAATCATTCAAATCAAAGTTGATTAAACTTTCCAAAACGTAATTTCATATTTTTACCTGTTACAGTATACTCTTGATCATCATTTGCGTATCCCAATTTACTTTTACCATCGTCATAAATCACATAAGTCCAGTAATAGATTTTATCACCCGGTTTAAACCTCGTAAGTTTGTCAACAAAGGTCCATCTGCCATTTTTAACTTTTGTTATATCTCTGGCAAATTGTCCTGCTTCTCGGCCATTAAATTCTTCATTAATATTACCATGAAATGCAAATAAAGTTACACCTTCCTCATCTAGAATAATATTTATTATTGTTAAAAACATAAAAATCAAATCAAGTAACATTTAAATATAAAATTATTATTTCTTTTTCATACAGGTAAAATAAATCAAGAAATTACCATTTGAAATTTTAGTATAAGCCCTTTTTCTCATAGAAATAAAGAGTTCGAACAGTCCTTAAAAATTTTGGAAAAGTGTTTATTGGAGGAAAAGATCCCTCGAGTTTTTGTATTGGATATCGTTTTCCATAAATTTTCATCACTATAAGAAAATGTTCTTTAAAGTCATCTTCTTACAATTGGATGATTTCAACAATTTTCAAATTGGTTTATTTCTAAAATAAAATATTGATACTCGCTGTGCTCGGCTGTGCCCGCTTTTTTAATTTGTTGTATTGAAAATTATTGAGAATAATTTTTCTGGATACAACTCATGTTCTAATTTTATTACGAAAAACATTGAGGAAAATATTACCAAAAATATTTAAGAAAAACAATATTTTTCTCCTTTCTCCGGGAAAAGAAGGAGTTTTTTTTAAGTACAAAAAGAAAACAATCTAGTTCGATTTATTTTTTTTCTTTAACAAAGTTTTTTTGTTTTAAGTCGAAAATTGAAAAGTAAATAATAATTGCTTTTGATTTAAAGTTTTTCTTTATTTAAAAAAAAATAATCAAAAATTGGAAAAAATTATCAGATATAATTTCATTTGAAAAATCAAAAGTCGAAGTTGAATGTTTTGAATAACATAAATACATACACAAATAAATAATTTTTGTATGAACAATAATGATTAAGTAAACAGAATAAGCTAGCTTATGTATTGTTAAACTGTGTATAAATTTTGAATGAGCACTGGCCGTGTGCATTAAGTGGACACTTAAGTATCAAGGAAGAGGGGTATCATTCGGGTTCAAGCCTTGGAGAAGTATTATAATTTTTTATTAATTTTATAAATAATCTAAACATCCGAATCATGGTTGTTGATAAAGTAAATAATTCGAGAAACCTCCATGCAAAAATATATTTTCAAAAAAATATTTCTTCAAAACATCAACAACCGGGTTCTAGAAATCTCCATGGCATGTATAAAAAGACGCGATCAGTGCTGATAAAAATCAGTTTAAAATCGACTGTTGTTTGATTCGGTTCAAAGTATATATTTGACTGTTATTCGATCAGTTCAAAGTTTATAATTAACTGTTATTCGATTCAGATTCAAGTTAAAGATTAAGTTAAATTTGACATTGTGTTGAAAAATTAAAAAAATTCTTAAAAAAGAAATTAGATTTAAATTATTTTAAAAAGCAAACAAAACCAGGTTTTTGTTTTCGTAAAGATATTATTTGTTTAATTTAATTTTCTTTTAAAAAAAATGTGCGTGTCATTCCAATTAGAAGATATTTAGTAAAACCTTTTACTAACATATTTTTTTTTTGTTTTTATCGAGTATCGGAATCTGTTGAAAAAATAAATAGATCGGCCAAGATTGTTTTCTTTTTGTACTTAAAAAAAAAACTCCTTTTCCCAAGGAGAAAAATATGTTTTTCTTAAATATTTTTGGTAATATTTTCCTCAATGTTTTTCATAATAAAATTAGTACATGTGTTGTATCCAGAAAAATTATTCTCAATAATTTTCAATACAACAAATTAAAAAAGAGTGGGGTAACTTTTGAACGGGCACAGCCGAGCACAGCGAGTATCAATATTTTATTTTAGAAATAAACCAATTTGAAAATAGTTAAAATCATCCAATTGAAAGAAGAAGACTTTAAAGAACATTTTCTCATAATGATGAAAATTTATGGAAAACAATATCGGAATCTGTTGCAGGTTCGGGCAGCGCTCCATTGACGATTAAAGAGAGCCAAAATACCGCGAAGAAATTTTGAACCTGGACCCGCCCCTGTTTTTGCATTTTTCACAATTTTTTTTCGAATGTTTGTGGACCTTCAGCATTGAATGGAAAAACCTCAGTCAGTTCGGGAACTTGGGAGTTGTAGTATATGGATATAGATTGAGAGTGTTGTTGCATTTTCATTGTTTCAACTCGTAATTTTATTTCAAACACATATTTGAACAGAAAAAGTTCAAATAACATTCGACCGAAACAGCTTAAATACCAATTTGAATCTACATTTTAGTCCACCAACACTCTCAAAAATTTTGAACCTAATATGCCGCTTTGTTCTAGAAATAAATCAATTTGAAATTTGTAGAATTGATTGAAATTGGATCCCCGTATATCGAAAAGGACCTCTAATTTTTATGCCCATGGAGACATTCACTCAGAATCCTTCGAGGAAGTTTTATAAAAATTGGCCGAAACCGGTTTCTGATTTGAAAATGTGAGCAAGAATCCCCTCCCTCTCGCTCTAAAATAGGATTGTATTGTCACGAACTCTTTGGATTCTTCATCCTTATGCCAAAATGATAATTTTTCTCTGTCCAGTCATTGTTTGCATACACAATAAACTCAGGTTTTTATTTCTTGTTTTGGTGCATTCGTTTTGGTAGCTTACACCCTTTCAGCGCCATAATCAAGCGTTGTTTTTAAAATTCAACTTGACGCTGCGTGTATGCTGGCAAAGCACGCTAATGGTATGGTTCAACGGTAGACACCATGCTCATAGATGCTTTATCCACCAAGGTAGGACAGCAAAAGAATGAGCGCCTAATCGTACTAACTCCCAAAACGAAATCTGTATAAGCGTTTGTTTATGTATCTGCTATGTACACCGAAGATTTTTTTAGTGTATTCCATTGAATTTTTTTATTGTTTTAAACCTTTTTCTAACCGACTTCAAAAAAGGAGGTGATTTTCAACTAGTTTTTGTTTTTTTTTTGTTTCCTCAGAACTTCGTCATTTATTAACCGATTTGGATTTTTTTTTATTTGAAAGTATACTTTCAGATTGATCCCATAGAAAAAAAATTTTTTTTGGAGTCGGTTTTTTTTATAATTATTACTTGTTCTGAATAAACAAAAAAAACCCATATAACATTCAAAATCTTATAAGAAAAAAACCTATATTACTGACATACTTTTTCAAATTGTCAGTTTAGGGGATTTTGGTTTGATTTTATGGGCTTTGAAGTCACTCATACAAACATTCTATCGCTTCAGAAACATGTGCTAAACGGTTTTCATCCGCCATATTGAATATTGATATCAACTGACGCTTACACGTACTTATAATATCTAAAACGAACAAATTTTCATGACGAGAGTAAGCGTTCATAGGCCAATACGAACGCCAATAAATTGCGCTTATAAGCGTGATCGCTGCAAGCGTGTGAGCGCCCAAAACGAATAAACCCTAGATGATACTGGTGTTTAGAGACCTTCTTGGTAAATAGTTTACCGAACTATTGACTTGGTAAATCACTCGGTCCTTTATCCCATATCAATGCTTTTAAGGAGCGACTATTATACGAAGTGTCTCCCCGAAAACTCAGACATTTTGAAATGGTTTTATTTAGCTTGTTCTTTTTTGTTTTTTTTGTTTGGGTCAAATCTAGCAAGCTGAATTAGAACCACTTCCTCTTATCCTACGGAGTTGTATTTTTACGTGTTGGGTCAGTTTTGATGACAATGCATATTTATGGTAAGTATGATCTGAATGGACAAGGGAAAAGAAGAGTTTAGAGAGAGAGGGAGAAACACAAAATATAGCTCTCCAACATGGGAAAAATCGAAGAAAACATAAGTTGTAAAGCTGGAGAGAATTAGTTTTACTATAGTTAAGTTTCGTATCATTTTTTCTGTTTCTTTAATATTTATAGAGATATTGACGGTTTAATATTGAAAATTTAAATCCTAAATATCTCTGTACACATTCAAGTTGTAGAAAAAATGATAAGGTAATGAATTTTAGCACACATGAATTTTTTACAACTTAACTCCTAACACATTTTTCAATTTGTATAATATTAAGTGAGATATTTTATATTTTGTGTTTCTTCTTTCTCCAAGCACCAATTTCCGCTAAAATTATTACCCCTTCACTTGTTAACTCCGAAATTTTGAAATAAAAATTATGAAATGAACAGACGTAGAAACATGTCCAGCGAAAAATAAATAAAAAATTAATAGTAAAAAAACATTTTTTAAAACAAGGTTTTATTTAAGTGCTCTAAAAAGGAGAAAATAAACTTTAAATTAAATCAAAAACCCATCAATTTATGTCATGAAAGTTAACCTGATATATGTATTTTTCTCTCTCAGTGTACACATAATACGCTCAAAGAAAATATAACTCGCAACGTACACGTATTCACGTAAAATACACCGCCGTGTCCTCTCCCCCCTTTTTAAATTAATAATTATCTTATAAATTGATTATCTAATAATTTTCACTAAATAGAATGAGAAATATTAAGTAACGCAATAAAAACTAAAAACTTGAAAATAAAATTGGTTAAAAAAATTTTTAAGTTTAAATTTTTAAGTAACGGTTTTATTGAAAAGAAAGATAATAATGGTGTAGATAATGTACTAAAAGCTAAAAAATAATTAGGTCGGTCCTAGGTACCAGTCTTCACACCACTCTGCTCATCAATCTAGAACATTGATCAGACTCAAAAATATCATTTCTATTCTTGCGAGGCACAAATGGTGATGTTGAGTGTTTACTCTCTTCGAGGCGTTGTTTCGATGCTGCGACTGAATTTTTACTAATGTAAACTTTTCGACACTTGGTATAAAGTTAAAGTGTTTAAATAGTTTTTGTGTTCGTCATTTCTTTCAATACTTGCCGCTTTTATAGTCTGTATGCCGCTCACAAATTTACACTATTACCTTCAGAAAGTAGTGACTTGTTACATACAAAACACAAATCAGCCATGATCACTTTTAAAATCGTACGTCCGTCATTGTCAAGATACACTTTAAGACTAACCAATAAACTTGGTTATTGGATAGTAGAAAGTGGTCTCTTCAGAAAGAAATCGGTCAATAGAACATCTGTCCCAACTTGCTATAAATAGAAAAGATCGTATAATAGGGGTCTGTATTTCCAGGTACAATCTTAATAGTGATACCCGGGCCTATCTATGCCTTTACACATTTAAAGCAGAAATACTTACTTTCTTTGCTACTTTAAACGAAATTATCTTAATGCGATTCTAATTACAATATATTTAAAATAATTCCCTTTGTTTATACTTTATAATTTATATGAAAATGGTAAGTAGTATTAAATAACTATCTGATTTATAAATAATATCTATAAATAAAATGTATAAAAAAGTTAGTTAACTAATATTCAACGACTAATTGAGTTAAAAAACCGCACTATGAACTAGAATGCGCGATTGACCTTGCGCTATGGCATGTATGGCTGAGCACTCCGCGCTCTTCGCGCTCTATCTTAAAAGTGATTGACCATACAAAAAATTGTTTGAGACATAATTTGTAGAAAATTTTGCAGTCTATAGCTTTTATAATAAATGCAAAAACGATTGGAGGCGAAAGAAAAGATTGGAGGCGAATATTTAAAAAAAAATGATTTTTGTGACCTTTGACCTTGAATATCAAAGGTCGCAAGCCCGTGACCTTATGAGACTTTTGAGACAACATTAGAATCCCAAAATAAAAGTTGATACAAATTTTCTGCTTATTATTTACCGTTTCATTACGAGGTTGACCTCTTTTTTTGGCTTAGTTGATTGTATTATACTATTCGTGTTAGTGAAAATTATTTCTCGCATAATTTCTTTTTTCAAAAAAAACAAAAGTAGTGATTCTAGTGAAACGGTAATTTTACAATTGAATAATCGATTTAAAGATTTCGAAAGTATAAATGTAATGATTTTTTAGTGGCCCCTTTAAATAGAAAATTTAAAATTCCCACCTTAATATTTTTCTCAAACCCTTCCAACAAATTATAATTTATTAGGAGCCATGAGCACGAGCACAAAAAGTATTTGGGAAATCGTCGCAGGAAACTCATCTTCGTTTGAATATCCGGAATTATTAAAAATAAATAAAAAACTTAGTAGTTGTTTCGCATCTTCTTATCTATGTGAATCGGGATTCTCACATATGAAACATATAAAATCAAATAAATTATTGGGCAATAATTGCTAGGCACCCTGTATTGCTTACTATCTTGCATACTCTCACTCAGTTTATGGAGAGAACAGTTGTTCTGATGAGCAATCCATGCCCGCCCGCCCGCCGTCACTTTAAGGTAGTTTATTAAAGAAAGGTTTTTTTTTGTTTTGTAAAAGGTGCATTTTACCGAAATAGAACTTGTGTGCGTTTTCCAATTACAGCACTAAAGTGCATTAAGCAGCATAATGCTCAACGTTGAATGTTTCAACTACAGCAACGCTTCGCACAATCGAGGAAAAGTACTGCTTTCGCGTGATGCGCGCAATAGATACCAAACTCAGTAGCAGAAAATATTTTAATGTTTTTAGAACTCATATTAAAAAATTATTATTAGTCAACACAAAAAAATGGTACTGAAATAATAAAAATTGAAATTACTTAAAATAACCGTAAAAAGTTTTCGACCAACTGTTATTGTATACCACTTTATTTACTCATTAATGAGGTTAAGTCCATGAATGTTTTTTGTCTTTCAACACTGGACTTTGCTGGTGCACTTGAAAACTAATGCACGTTCCAATTAAGCATTAGCACACTTCGGCATTGTGCGCCACTGAGTCGCATTATGCTCTGTAGTTGGAACACTACCTGTATTTTTATACAATGAAGACAACTATAATATACTTTAGGAGACATTTAATTCTATCATAAAAATTTTGACGAAAATTTATTAATTTTCCTTTGTTCCACATAAGATTGAAGATTATATTAAATATCAAACATCGTTGTCCTTGGTTTGTATGAAACGGAATGATCCAAAAACCTAAGAAAACTTTATTCGGACCAAAATATTCGGTCCTTTGGGATGCCAAATTAAAAATTATTTAAAACAAATTGTCTATTTGAAAAAATTCGTTACGCAGGAGCTGCTTCAACTTAGCGAATTTCCTTAAAATACATTAATCACTTTCTAGCGGTCACAATTTTAGTCTGATCAAAATGAAATGTCGTTTATGTCTTTAGTATTTGCATGGCCAATTTTATTAATAAATTATATACGTCAAGGGGAAATGGGGGCATAAGGAAAGAAGAAAACACAAAATATAAAATATCTCTCTTAATATTAGAACAATCGAAAAATGCGTAAGAAATAAAGTTGTAGAAAATCATGTTTGCTACAATTCATCACCTTATCATTTTTGCTCAAACTCTAATGTGTACAGAGATATTGAGGAATTTAATTTTCAATCTTAAACCGTCAATATTTCTGTAAATATTAGGGTAACAGAAAAAATGATAAGAAACAAAATTGCAGTAAAACTTAGTACCTACAACTTTAATTCTTATAAATTTTTCGATTTTTCGAATATTAAGGGAGATATGTCAAATTTAGTGTTTTCCCCTCCCTCTAAACCTCCCTTTCCCCTTGTTCGATTTTACCCATTAACGAACTTGACCTTTTGAATATCAAAAGCGCCTCAAATACCAAATCTCATTCCGATAAAATGAAAACTGTGACCGCTAGAGTGATTACAGACACATATATATATATATATATATATATATATATATATATATATATATATATATATATATGTCCATAGATATATATATATAAATTTTACAGATGGTGATTTTTGACATCTACTAACTAGGATCGATGGACATTTGAAGAAATTTTTGCGAAATTTTGACTTCGGTACGGGACCAATAGCTCTATTTCCTTTCAGGAAATTCGCTAAAAAACTAAGCTTTAGAATAAAATAATATTCTTTAGGATTTGTTCAAAGATTATTTAACAATTTTGGTAAACTCAAAAACTGCATTTTTTTAAATATTGTTTAAGCCTTGGATATGGCCGTTTTTGCGTTTTTTCAAACATTAAATTGGTTATAACTCTAGTGGTCAAGTTTACGCAAAACTGACAAGTTTCTTTTTTGTCTAAAATTACCTAAATTATTGAAATAAATTTCAATCGGTCTCAAAACATTCAATCATTCGGGTTGGCAAAAAAAATTGGGACCACATTTCCGTACGAAAATTTTAATTCTTACTCAGGGATATGCTCCAAACGTAAGTACCTATACAAAAAAATCGAATGGAAAAATTTATTTTACGATTGCGAGCTTTTCAGCTTGTCTATATAGGCTTCTCAAATTGAGAAAAATAATTTCGGGAATACTTAGTTTGAACATCCAAAACAGCTGTCAATCGTAATCATGCCCATGATTTGTGACAAAAGTATTCGGAAAGCTAAACTATTTTTAACTCTTTTACAACTTCTGTCTCCAGTAAGCAAAATGAAAAACACCATACATGAAAATCAGCCGGGAAAGAAACATGGAATAAGTCAATATTTAAATCTTAGAATCTGCATATTAAGTTTAATTTTAAATTTGTCAAAATTTTTGCGAAATCATTTCATAGGCACTTTATTGAGAAACAAACTATGCAAAATATTTAGAAATAAACTTTTTTGAAAATATTTTTTAATTAATATTTTAATTATTATGTTTGAACATATGAACCACCGATAACATAAAATTCAGAAAAAATCAAGGTTGTAGCATTTATACTTGTAAATATTGCAAATAATAATTCAAAATCCTAGAATAATTCAAAGTTAAAAAAAAAATATTTGTTGCTGCCAAAATGTAATTATTTTCTTACCTGGAATTGAAACTGTAAATCCTTTTGGTTTTAAAATTTCAATTTTCGCAGGAGGTACTTCATATGGCCCATCACGCCGTGCAGCTAATATATTTGCCGTTAACCCTGATAATAAGCAAAAACTGAATGTCAAGAATTTCACCATTGTTATATTAAATCACTCAACACATACGAGTCTAACACTTTCAATACCATTTAACAAATAACATAATGGAGTGTTATAATAACCCCTACTCCATCCATATTTTATTATTATACTCTTAAGTTGTAATACAAGTTTTTAAATATTAAAAATATTATTATCTAAAATGTTCAAAGTAACAGAAATCAATACTAGTGATAAGTAGTGTTTTTTTTTTACTAAAGAAATTACGTAAAAGGAAAAATTTGCAATTATTTTACTAAATATATGAAATTGTAAATTACGATTTTTATAAAAACAGTTAGAATACATCCTTTAAGATTTATGAAAGGTTGTACCCCTCTTCTAGACTGTATAGGCCTGCAACGTACACCCATTTTAACCCGCAAAGCGCTGAGCGTGAGCTTCTGCAGTTGATTTAAGTTGAAGATTTGATAATGACAAAGCATTTAACATTTCATTTTTTATTTCTGAAGAAGGAACTGTGTTCCCATACTAGTCAAATAAAGTGATTTTACGAAATTATCAAATATTAATTTTATTTAATAATGACTAAGCATATACATACCATAAAAATGCATTTTTTGCAACTTCCTTGTATTTATGGATGAAAATTATAGAAATCGATCCGAAAATCAAAATCAAAATTTTTACCATATCTCCACGTATAGATGTCACAGAACTCTATGAACATCATTTTTGGAAATTTGTATGATTGTGTGTACGTTAAAAATCCGTAGACAGTTTTTTCGTGCACGAAACGTCGAGAACCAAATATGATATCGACTTCGTTGAGGTGTCAATGGAAGCGTCTTAACATCAAAAAAATTCGTTGCGCAGAAACTGCGTCAACTTAGTGAACTTCCTTAGAATACATAATTATATCTAGTCACAATTTAAGTCTGATCATTTTAGTATTTTCAAGGCCAATTTTATTAATAAATGGCATACGTCAAGGGGAAAGGAGGGCATACAGACAGAAGAAAGCACAAAATATAAAATATCTCTCTTAATATTGGAACAATCGAAACATGTATAACGAGTAAAGTTGTAGAAAATCAAGTTTGCTATAATTCATTACCTTATCATTTTTTCCAAACTAATGTGAACAGAGATATTTAGAATTTTAACTTGCAATCTTAAATTTAAAATATTTCTGTAAATATTAGTGTAACAGAAAAATGATAAGAAACAAAATTACAGTAAAACTTAGTACCTACAACTTAACTCCTGATAAATTTTTCGATTTTTCAAATATTACGGGAGATATTTCAAATTTTATGTTTCTCCTTTCCTTTAAAGCCCCCTTTCCTCTTGTCAGATTTTACCCATTAGTGAACTGGATCTTTAGAATACCAAAAGCGTCTCAAATATCAAATTTTATTCCAATCGGAATAAAACTGTGACCACTAGAGAGCCCACAGACACATAAAAAGTATATATATATATATATACAGGATTATATATAGAAAAAAGTATATATATATATACAGGATTATTTTGAATTTGGAAAGGAACTCGCCTGCTTTATTTTTGTGCGCACATCGTTTTGAGTGTTTTGGTTGTAGCTTATATCATGTCTTTGGGTGGTCTTCGTTTTGTTATAATGTATTGTATTCTATTGGATGTTGTAGAAAAATGGGAGAATAGTGGACGGAAGTGGAGGTGTGTGCTAATATCCATTTGCTTCGACTCACCCTATATTATATATATATATATATATATATATATATATATATATATATATATATATATATATATATACAAAATTCCAACATTGGTGCAAAAACAATAGCTGCATTTTTTTTGGAGTAAATTCGCTAATAATCAGATAGAAATTTTATATAATTCAGTCAAGGCTCTTAAAGGGTCTTAAAGGTAGGGGGAATTTTAGTACTAGTTAAATGGACAAATTGTATTATAAGTAAACATGTAGTAAATAAAATTTACAATAATTTACCTACCGGCTTTACCTATAGGTACTATACCGAAGTATTGCGTATTTAATATACCTAATTTGTAAAAATGATTTTTTTTTGTCGTCATGAATAGCAAAAACATTGCTATTATTAATTATCTTATAATTATAATATCGGCCATATGAACATGAGAATTTTAATCAGGAGCTCAAAAGGACATATGTCAATTGTAGCAAATTTCACCCAGGGTGGCTTCCCATAAGAAATGTGCGGGGTCCTTTACGAAAAAATTTCCGATTAAAAAGAACAAATACTGGCAAGTTCATCGCATTTACCAAGCTATATCTTAGGTTTTATTGTTTCCAACGAATTCGTGAGATTTTTATTTCATTTTTATGTTTTTAAACTTTTGTGGTTTTGTGGTGGCATTAGAGTATGATAACAACGAGCAACAAACAGTTTCATAATCAGAAAAATGTTATGAAAAAACCGTCAACCCTAGACATATAAATAACATAAATTAAATGATTTACCAAGTATTATTTACCATGTTGAAATGAGTTTGAAACTTTTTGCCGAATAAAAGGATGAAAATCAAACTGTCATCACTTGCTTAGTAGAAGTAGCGGACGAGAGGTCCAAGTCTGTCAGTAAGTCCTTTCTAGGCCTTTTTTACTGATCCTTAAAGGTCAAAGAATTTGTAATTAGACTAGGAATTCGTAAGTTGTGAAAGGAAACTTCAGAAAAGCTTCACAAGCATAGGCGGTCACTTTAGTTCTTGTCCATACGCCAACAGTTTAGTAAATTAACCACCCCATTAATTTTATGTACCTATTTTATTTAATTTCTTAAATTAATTAATTAAAAAACTGCCACCGTTAAAAAATGAACCAGCAACCTCCCCATTCCGGTCAGGATCAACTATTTACTATCTATTTTTATATAATGTAGAAAACTTAGCTAGCACAAAATGCTTTACTTTACTTTTAAATTTTTGAACCGCTGTATACTTTGATCTGAAACTTTTTATTAAATTTCTTTAAATATTCGATTAAAATGGGAAATAAAGATCTATGTAAATTTCAAAAATTTAGATCAAAATTTTGAATTAAAAAAAAAAAATCTGATAATTCATTCGAAAATTTGAAAAAATTTTGTTCTTTCTATATGATATTAAGAGCTCGGACTAAGCTTAATATTAAGAGAATCACTTAAACTTAAACGTGTTCAAATTTCAAATCAGCATTTGCAATATTAAGATACGGCGAGATCAATTATTAAACTGTTAGGGCACGCTGCAGATCAAACCATACACCACTTTACTCAGTGCTGTCATTTGAACAAAGGTTCAATTTGTAGAAAGCTTTTGGAAATAGGAATTTCTCTCCTATCTCTCCCCTTCAATGAACTAAATCCCAATCTAATTGAATGTCTCATACTTTATAGGTGCAGAGTATGTTCATCTTCCTCTGATCGGTATCATCCACTTTTCATCTACTTTTCTCATCTCATCAGGTACGGGTGCTTTTTAAACAAGAGAATAACATGTAAAGCCCTTTTGAATTTCTTAAGTCATTGTTCTTTCAACTGCCACATCTTGGATCAAATTCAATATAAATATTATTGTATTTTGTAAATAGAAAGCATGGGGCAAACGGCGTTTTCGAACCACAATTGTGAAACGTTTATCGACATCTCCTAAAGTAACTGTAAACATAAAATAAGAACAACTAAACATAAAACGCTGAATGTTGTAAATAATGAACTCATGACTAATAAATAAAGACATTATTACAGAAGCAAAAAAAGTGTCTAACATGGCAGTACAACAAAGGACAAAACACTATAGGACATCAAGATTATTAAAATAATCAAAGAGAACTCTAGGTTTTTTGAGATTGCATTTAAAATTTTGCCCAATTCCTAGAACATTTGTTTGTATTTTATAAATACGTATTTCGACTAGAGATATGTTGCTTGTTGCTAATTTGGCTTGTTGCTAATGTGAGACACGCACCAAATTAGCAACAAGCAATATATCTCTGAATCCATATCCCAGAGATAGTTACGATTAGCTAATTCATACTGTTGATCACTACATTGTAGTCGAAATACGTATTTATAAAATACAAACAAATGTTCTAGGAAATGGGGCAAAATTTGAAATTTAACTATACAACATGTTTAGAACGTACATGTTTAGAAGCTAATGTACCGCACCAGAGTCTTGAATGCTGAACTGATGGTACTCTCTCGTTGAGCATGAGGAAGTGAATAAAACATAATATAACATTAAGGTACGAGTATTTCTATCGGAATGAGAGAGAACGCGATATCTTAGAAAGAGAGAAAAGATAAATTTTTAAATAGTGGTTGTATTAGTGCAGTAAATCTGACAACGCTGTAACACACACTCTAATATATTGCTCATCTGTGCGTACGCTATAGCAGTCAGCACATGGTCAGCGGCCCCGAAGTTAGTTTAGTGTTACGAAAAGTACGTTGCCGCTTGTACAATTTACTTCTGGAATAGCCTAAATATTTGTCAAAAAGTAATCTTTGTTTATTGTTTTTTCATAAACGACACGATAAATTACACCTTATTTAGGCTCAAAGCATCCCTAATTTATTTATTTACATATATCCAGTTTTGTTTGCAAAGTTACTTTCTATAGCAAAAACGCGAAATAAAAATGTTCAAAAATTTCCTGAACAGTATGGGTTTCTATCCCTTATGTGTTAAATATTGATAATTTTCAACATTTATTGCAGCTGAGAGAGACGGTTAATACTTCTATAATTTTTTACAACTTTATATCGTTGAAAACTACCTCTATGCAAAATTTTGTGCAAAGCTACTCTTACTCTCATGCCGTTAGAAATTCCATAACTGTTTTTTTTTAAACTAGCGTCTATTTATATCCATTATTTGTATGGTTGTATGCTTAATATAAAAAATCTAAGATGGGAATCAAACTCACGACCTCCAGCAGTTTAGTAATATGGATGTAAATAAATGCTAGTTTACAAAAAAAAAAAATGTAAATAGTAAATATTAAATAATAAATAATAAATAAAGTAAATAATAAATAAATAATGCATCGACATCAAAGATAGTGAAAGATCATATGCATTCCACTACCATAACATCTCAGGTTGTTCAGCGGTAGTGCATTGCTTTAGAATGCCAGAGGTCATGGGTTCGATTCTCATTCAAAATGTGTATGATTTTTCATATCAAGCATCTGATATCAAATAATGTTAAAAATATAACAGTTTTACAACAACCTCGAATGTTATACCGGTAGCTCATTCTAGGAAATGTGAAATTTGTTCTTGCCAAGTCACTTCTACGAAGGTTGGTTAACTTCCAGTTAATGAGAGATGAAATTTAGCTCATTCAGTGCATGCTCAACTATTTTGATGGCAATTTATATATATAAGACGGCTAGATTAGGTAATGCATCCAACGTCGAGTGTTATACCGACATAAAATGTTTCACTGATAATGCAGTAATAAGGAAACAACGGGGGAAAATAAACAAGCATTATAATTATTACTTTATCAGATATGAATTCCGTTGAATATTCGAAGCTTTAAATTAATAAAAGACATCATTATTAACAGTTAAGTTTAAAAGACAAATAAAATTACTTCTTGGCGACTAATTTCTCCAAGATTCTTTTTCTCTTCTCACAATCGAGTATACAGTTCTCGATTCATGTGCAGACATGAACTATTAAATTGAATTATTAAATTGACAGTGCTTTTGAGTAAATGGTATCTCCAGCGCCGCATTTAACGTACTGATTGCCCTAAACTGTTCATTTGTTTGTTGGTGTACAAATTTCATGATAAGAGTTATTTCCAATTCAACGGCGAAAGGAAAGAAACGACGCTCTGTTTTTGTATCTACCTTCTAAAAAGCAGTAGTAGCAGAGGGGAGGTTGAAGCTTGGCAAGTAGGCATTTCTAGGCCTTTTTTAACAACCCCTAAAAGATAAGAAATTTGTATGTAGAAATTGGTAGAAATTGGTAGGTTGTGCAACTTCAGCCGACTTTCATAGGAACTATGCCGATTTTCATCTGGAGATTAAGAAAGGAAACTGCAAAAAAACCTCAGAAGTATAGCCGGTTGTTTTCGTTCTTGCCCATACGCTAACATTTTAGTCAATTAGCCGCCCCATTATTACAAACTACCAGCGTTAAGATCGAACCAGCAACCTCCCAGCTCCGAGCAAAGCGCTTTTAACAGTTCAACCACTTGGATGACTAGTTACCTTCTAGAAAAGTATTTCATAAAAATTTTTACAATTAATGTTCTACACAACTGTATTAACAAAAATATAGAATGACGCGTTTATTAAAAATATCTTAATCAGCTTAATAACACCAACAAGTAGATTATCAATAATATTTCAAGACGGAAAATAAATTTAAAAATATTATTTTAATCATTAATACCCAAATAAATTATTTTTTCCTTCAGCTACACTCAAATAGATATGCAACTATAGGGTGGCTCAATAATCGCCAACTAACCGTTTGTTTTTTAATTATTATTTTTAGTTAATTGAAGATCAAATAAAAAGTTTTCAAAATGAACAATTATGCTCCACAACAACGTGCAGCACTAGTCTTTATATAGGTATGCATGAAATATCAATTCAATTATTGCAATATGGATTTCGGTATCTAAATCCTCTTTTATCACAGAAAACAGAACACATCATTTGACGCTGTCCCCGCTTCTTCGAATCGAGCCACCATTCGCCGAATTGTCTGAGGTAAAAGGAAATTTTGTCACTAAAATTGTAGCTGCAATTAACATTGTGTAGCGATAATAATGAATTTTAATGGGAAAAATAATTGAGTTATTTCGTATATATATATCAAAACTATTGCAGCACGTTATCTTCGTTGATATTCAATTATCTGAAGAAAAAAAACCGATTAGCATTAGTTTAGATTTTAAGAAGTTATGATCAATACACATAAGGTGATGAGTTTTGGTACACCCTATATTAAGCGATCGGTTTATTTCGAATTTTATACATTAATTGATTACAAACAATGTCTTTCGCGGCATGTTTTAAAATATTTGAAACAAAAGAAAGAATTACTTGCCAAGTAATAAAATTTTAAAAACATACTAAGGGAAAAATTTAGTAATAAATTTCAACCAAATTTGTTATTACATTTAATCAATTTACCCCTCATAAATTTTCTTGGTAAATAGTTTACCAAGCTATTTACTTTGTAAATAGCTCGGCTCTTTAATAGGATATCATCACTTTTTAAGGAGCAACTATTATATGAAGTATCTCCCTGAAAAAACTCGGCTCTTTTTTTACATTTATGTCTTTGATCGGATATGACTTTTTGTAAGGCTTCAATGTAAAAAAAACTTTGCACAAAACGCTATATTCGCACAAATTTCTAAAGGAAAAATAGCTACTTGGAATGTTCGTAGTCTTTACAAGAGCGGCAAAATTGACAATTTAACCCAAGAAATTAGAGAATATCAGTTTATGATAACAGGCTTAAGTGAGGTTCGATGGACAGGTAATAGAAAAGTTAACAAAAATGGATAGGTAGGTACTGTACTATTCGGGAGGAGTTCAGCACTACAACGGCATCGGATTCTTAGTCGATCAGTAGGTGGATCACCTAGTTGGGTCAGTTACTCCAGTTTCAGATCGTATTATACTGCAAAATTAAACACCAAACCAATCAAAACTAATATCATCCAAATACATGCTTCCACATCAAATTATAGTGATGTTGACTCTAACTCGTTATATAATCAAATACAAAAAGTGTTGATAAAAAGATGCAAATAAAAGCTTTGAACGATCAATTGTGATGGGTGATTTTAAAGCAAAAATTGGAAAGCGACAAGAAGAAAATATTGTGGGAAAATTTGGAATCGGAAATAAAAATGCTAGAGGAGATCAACTAATAAATTTCAGCAAAAGAAAATGGATTTATTATATCGAATACCTGGTTTGAACACCCAGTCAGACGATTAAACACCTGAAAATCACCAGCTGAATCAAAAACCCAAGTAATTAGAAACCAAATTAATTACATACTAATTAATGACAGATTCAAAAATAACATCACTAACGTAAAAACAAAACCCGGAAGTGATATAGGTTGAAAAAAATTTTCAAGTTGCTTATTTTAAAGAGAAGAAGATTTTTTGTTAACAAATTTTTTTCTATCTCTTACGGTTTCAAAGATATAAATTTTCCCGAGGTAATTACGTTCCAATTTTGTCCTTTAACGAACTTGACCTTACTGTTTTGCTCTAGAACACAAAAAAATATTCATCTCGTTATCTCTTTTCGTTTTTGAGTTATCGGGTTCACAGACAGACAGGCGGAAGGACATGCGGAAATGGCCGAAATAGGCCATTTTAGGAATACCGTTAGGAAGCATTTTTTTTCAAAAATTAATATTTCCAAGCGTTACTAAGTCGGGACTAATAATTTAATAGAACTATTAATTTTATTTCTCATCACCCAAAATACATAAAAATTCATAAAATAACAAAGCTGCTTTTTAGAGCGATACATTTAAGTGCTGTCACACACCGAAAGAAGGGTATTAAAAAGCGATATCTATATTCATTAAAAACAATTATCCCCTGTTTCTAATTAACAGTATAAAGAAAAATATAGTAAACAAAATATACAACACAGAGTATACGGTTGATAAACAAAATATTAATCCCACAAAAATAATTTGTTTACCATATAGCCAGGTGAACATGAAGATAGGAAAACAACTCAAAAAAGTTTCGGGTAGCAGAGTAGTCTATTATTTCGACTCCAAAATAAGTAACATATATTCCAGAAGATGGGAGAGGACCAATGCAACAGACCTTCACAACATTGTTTACAAATTGGAGTGTCTGGGCAGCCCACAGGCCTACTGCGGTCAAACGAGCCAGATATTGGCAACCAGGATATACCAACACAAGCACGATATTAAAACCGGAAAAATGAGCTCTGCTGTGGAATCAACACTAACTCCCTTTAAATCTGTTATACTATTCTAAAAATCATTCATAAATAAATAAAGTAATAGTGGGCTAAGAGACTCTCCTTGAAGCACACCGTTTGCAACTTTTATTTCGAAATTATCTCCGTTTAAGTTTATACAGCATAGATTTGCTGTATAATCTAGAGCATGGTAGTGCGACAGGACAAGCTTAAGGATTTTTTTGCCTTCGCGCTTACAGTACTATCGTTAAATCAAAGCAGATTTGACCCCGAAATATATTCTGAACGAAACGAGCAATAGTACTGATTTTTCGAATATAAGCTATTTAGGGAATTATAAGAGAACAAGTTTTTGCTTTTCGTTAGGAAATAAACGGTTAAAAAGTTATTTCGGTTCAAAAACCGTAAAATAGTGGGTACGCCCACAATTTTCATTAGACAGGATATTTGGGAACACACAATTTTTGGGAACATAATCATAATTCCAGGGCCTAGACCATAAGTCCTTAAAAGTTGATATTTGGCATACAGTTAGATATAGTGCCCTGTGATGCTTCACTTCCAGAAATGATAGAAGGATGCAAATTTTTGCATTCGGCGCGGAATTTTTGAAACCTTAAATAAGAACCTTTGGGGAAATTTAGAAGACATTTGATTAGGATGCGGTTGTTTGCATTCGACGCGAAATATTTCAAAACCTATATGCAGATCGAAAAAATTCAACTTTCCCAACGCAAATCTGAAAAAAATTCGTTACGCAGAAGCTGCTTCAACTTAGCGAATTTCCCTAGAATACATAAGTCACTTTCTCGTGGTCAAATTTAGTCTGATCAAAATGAAATGTCGTATCTGATATGATTTTAGTATTTGCAAGGAAAACTTTATTTATAAATGACATAGGTCAAGGGGAAATGGGGGCATAATGAAAGAAGAAAACACAATATATAAAATATCACTCTTAATATTCGAACAATCGAAAAATGCGTAAGGAATAAAGTTGTAGAAAATCATGTTTGCTACAATTCAGCACCTTATCATTTTTGCTCAAACTCTAATGTGTACAGAGATATTGAGGAATTTAATTTTCAATCTTCAATCGTGAATATTTCTGTAAATATTAGTGTAACAGTAAAAATGATAAGAAAAAAAACTACAGTACAACTTAGTACCTAAAACTTTACTTCAAATAAATTTTTCTATTTTTCGAATATTAAGGGAGATATGTAAAATTTTGTGTTTCACCCTCCCTCTAAACCCCGCTTTCCTCTTGTCCGATTTTACCCATTAACGAACTTGACCTTAAAAAAATTAACATAGGAAAGATTGCTGCTCTGTGATTGGTCCATATTTCTATATTTATAGTAAAATATTAGTACATACCACTAGTGAGAGGTGTGTGCGATTTTTTAAAACTTTGTTGCTCCACTTCCAGAAATGCTAGAAGGATGCCCTCTAAACCCCGCTTTCCTCTTGTCCGATTTTACCCATTAACGAACTTGACCTTTTGAATATCAAAAGCGCCTCAAATACGAAAACTCATTCTAATTGGAATAAAATTGTGACCGCTAGAGCGATTACAGACACATATATATATATATATATATATATATATATATATATATATATATATATATATATATATATATATATATATATGTATATATATATATATATATATAGTATACGAGTCTCTCGTCTAATAAAATTCGAAAAGGGGACGCAAGCTAAAAGCGTCCTCAACATACGGTGGTTATGTGGCGTGCCTGTAACCACCCAACGTTTCGAAAATAAAAGAGGGGCCATCCAATGTTACAGATGTCAGTCCTACGGGCACGGATCACGGTTCTGTCGTGGGGTTCAACGCTGCGTGAAGTGTGGCGAAAACCATGCTTCACAGGCGTGTGGGCTCCAGAGGTCGGAACCGGCGAAGTGTTGTAATTACAGCGCTTCCCATCCAGCCAGTGCCATGAACTGTCCTGAAAGGCTGGCATATGTGACAAAAATGGCTCCGAGAAGACCCAGTGGCAGCAGAGGAGCGAAGCGGAATGCTGCTCCGGGCGAGCCCCTTCGGCGCCCACCCCCCACGTCTTCGGCTAGGGAATACCCAGCCCTCCCTCGTAGAAAAGAGGTCAACGAGCCAAGCAGAGGTCCAGCAGCGGGGAGCAGTACATCATCGGCAGCAGCAACATCATCGAAGAAGTTTGTCCCGGCCCCAACTCCAACCGCAAATCCGTGGACAATGAAGAGAGCATCGGAAAATGAGGTAATAGATATTTTGAGTACCACCCCCATTTCATCCCATCCCACCCCTTCTTAATTGAAGCCCTCGAAAGACCTCCATCGTCTCCAACTCCATTGGAGTCTGATGCAGGAACTAAATCGACTTTCGACATCATGACCCTCATAAAACTCAGGATCGAAGTGGAGAATGCATGGAAATCGTGCAAATCAGATTCAGAAAAACTTCTTGTGTTTTTCAGGATGACATCTCATCTCTTTAAAATGGCGTCCCATCCCTTTTCTAGATTCAACATCCGATTTCTACAATGAAACTCTCAAAGTATCCATCGCAAACTTCCCGAGCTTCACTCATTTCTTCAACAGCATCAGATCCAAGTGGCTGCCATCAGCGAAACTTGGTTAAAGCCGGACAAGAGAGCTCAAATTCCTGGGTACTACACCTATCGCCGTGACCGTGCCACCAGAAATGGGGGCGGGGTTGCCCTATACGTTCGCCACGATGTCCAACATTCTCTCTTGCCTCCCGAAGACGGTAATATCGGAGCCGTCTCCATTCTAATTTCGGCAAATTGTGGCAATTATAAAGTCACATCTCTATATAATCCACCCGATAGACTTTTACAGGGACAAGATATTGACCGCATTTTAAGGACACATGATCGCGCTGTGATCATGGGTGATTTTAATGCTCGCCATATGTCTTGGAACTGTATGTCTAACAATGCTAGGGGGAACGCACTCTATGCGCATTCCCTCAAACGAAACTTCATTGTTGCGTACCCAGAGGACCCCACTTACTATCCTGATGCTGCCCACCGCCCTCCTCAGACCATTGACTTAACGATACTCAAGAATTGTAATCTCCTGTCGGACCAAGATGTTCACTTGGATTTGCAAAGCGATCATCGCCCAATCACCTTCACACTAGGTGAAATGAGGGGCGCTGCTACCTTGTGGACCCAGTTGAGCTTTGAGATAGCGGATTGGAAACTTTTCAAACAGTATCTTAACGCCGAAACTTTGATCACTCCGCTGATCAAAACAACCGATCAAATAGATTTGGAGGTTAGTAAACTGACGAGGAATCTCGTAGCTGCTACCGAAAAATCTATACCTAGGAAAACTCGATCCATCGGCTTTCAACTTAAATTAGATGATGACACACTACGACTCATACGGACTCGGAACAAATTGCGTAAATATTGGCAAAGAGTTAGGCTGCCTGAGCTTCATGACACCATGAAGCGAATGTCAGCTGATATTCGAGAAAAAGTCACGCGCACCAGAGATGAAATGTGGGATGAGAGGATTTCGGCTCTGACAATAGTGACAATAGTGTTTGGACAATTGCTAGAAGTTTGCGTAAACGTTCCAATAGACTGTCCCCTTTACTGTCGGAAAATAGGTATCTCTACCCAGATTCAGACAAAGCTCAACTTCTCGCTGATACCTTCTCTAAGGCGCACAGCTTAACCGATGGCCTTCCAATAGACTGTCCCCTTTACTGTCGGAAAATAGGTATCTCTACCCAGATTCAGACAAAGCTCAACTTCTCGCTGATACCTTCTCTAAGGCGCACAGCTTAACCGATGGCGACGAATATCACGACGAAGAAACGGCCCGTATGGTATCCGAATCTTTGGAAAATATTCGCTCTTCCGTCATTAACCCAATCGATGTCGAATGCGTGTCACCTCAGTAGGTTTCAAACATTTTAAGGAAACTTAAGTGTAGGAAGGGTCCCGGTGATGATGGAATAACTAATGTTGTTCTCCGTTATCTTCCTCGGAAGACGGTTGTTCAGCTCAGTTATATCTATACTGCGTGCTTGAGACTTGGTTATTTTCCTGACATTTGGAAGGCTGCCAAAGTGCTAGCCCTTCCGAAACCGGGAAAACAACTCAAGTTGCCTTCAAGTTACCGACCCATCAGCTTGCTGCCATCTCTCAGCAAGGTCATGGAGAAAGTAATTTTGAACCGGCTGCAGTCGCATGCAAATATCCACGGACAACTAATTCCCCAACAGTTTGGTTTCAGATCGAACCACTCAACAGTGAGTCAGCTTCACCGGCTCACTGACCATATTTCTTCTGGATTTAACTGGAATAAATCCACAGGCATGGTCCTTTTGGACATCGAAAAGGCTTTCGATACGGTTTGGCATGATGGACTCATCCACAAACTTTCCAAATTCAACATACCTACCTACATCCTGAAATTCCTGATTTCCTACTTATCGAACCGAAAATCCCGAATTCATCTCCAACAAAGCACATCGAACCAATATTGTGTCAAGGCTGGTTTACCTCAAGGCTCCGTGCTTGGACCCCGCCTCTTCTTATATTTTATAAACGACATCCCGAAGGATCGAGCAACCGAAACGGCCCTCTTCGCTGACGACACAGCACTCTACTGTACTTCCTGGCAGCCGAAACTTATCTTGAGCTGCCTCCACTCCCGCCTATCCACGCTTGAAAGCTATTTCAAGAAGTGGAAAATCAAAATTAATCCTACGAAGACTCAGTCCGTCTTGTTCACAAAGAAGAATAAATTTTCTTCTTACCCACTTGAATTGAAGATGTTTAACACTGAAATCCAACAGGCTCAAAGTGTTGAATACCTGGGAGTAACTCTTCAAAGGCAGTTGAATTGGACGCAGAACGTTAAAAAACGTCTTGCCCTTGGAAACGCATCCTTTGCTGGGTTGTACCCACTACTCAACGCTAGGAGTAGGTTGGACGAACGTCTGAAACATCGACTTTTCAAGTCATGTATCCGGCCCGTACTCACGTACGCTGCACCAATCTGGTCGAACGCTGCACCTTCGCAGCTTGCAAAAATGCAAAAATTTCAAAATCGTTGTCTTCGGACGGTTTTGAAAGTCCCTCTTCGATACCCGACTGAAGCACTCCACAGAGAAACTGGGCACCCCACAATCAAAACCTTCATCCAAACCATTTCGAAATCCTATTTCCAATCATCCCGCAAAAATCCTTTCCCGGAAATCAATGAACTGGGCCAATTTGACCCGCGTACGTTGCTTTTCAGGAAACGATACCGCATGCCACATGATGTCGATTACAACTGATTCGGTGTAATCTAAATTGTAAATATTTTCTTTAAGGTCAAGTTTTAGGGACGGCTTATCCGTCCAACTTAGGTTAATTTTAGATATCAATGGTTTTTTTTGATAAGATTTTTCCATTTAAGAAACGATGTAAAATGTTTATAGATTTCGATGTATTTATTTAATCAGATGATATATTATAGGTAAAGCTTAGGCTAGGTACTATAGATTCTAAGACGTTTTGTATTATAACTTCAAAAAAGGACGATATTAATAAATAATTTTCAATGTCAATTTTATCAAAACAACAATGCAAAAGTTTTCCCATTTCCCGATATAAATATCGTGATTTCATAATTTTCCCTGTGCCTTGGTACTAGACCTAAGTATATGCCAAATATCATCTTTTTAGGTTATCTGGTGTAGGCCCAATGTTTTTATCCTGTTTAATGAAAATTGTGGGCGTACCCACTATTTTACGGTTTTTGAACCGAAATAACTTTTTAACCGTTTATTTCTTAACGAAAAGCAAAAACTTGCTCTCTTATAATTCCCAAAACAGCTTATATTCGAAAAACCAGCACTGTAGCCCTTTTCGTTCAGAAGATATTTTTAGGTCAAATCGGCTCTGATTTTTCGTGTAGTAATAGTACTGTAAGCGCGAAGGCAAAAAACCCCTTAACCTCGGCCTATCGCACTACCGTGCTCTAGATAAACATCCATCAACAAAACTTTCAACATTCTCATTAAAACATCCAACTTTTGTATTATAGTCACCGATTAGAAAAACTCTACTTCCTGAAAATTGGGTTATAATTTGTTGAAGTAAAGTGGTCCATCTATATTATCTAATTATGTCGCCGTCTGTAACTAGTTATATACGTCTATTGTTAAAGTAGTGAGTATATATTTTATATGCCTATGGCTGGTATTCATAGTCCGTTCATAAACGTAATCATCTTAAGCATGATCTTAAGACAGCGTTCAGATTCATAAACGCAATCTTGAGGCTAGCTTAAAAGTTGGATCTTAAGACGATCTTAAGAATTGAAGACTCTTTTTGTATTCACAGTCAAATAATACCAGCTTATTATTGACGTTAATCTTATTTTTGGATCTTATTCGTTTTACCACCCCCCCCCCCCTGTTGTAAAAATGGGTGAAAATGGTTTGTTAGGACCATAGGAAGTGATTCCAAGGAGAAAAAAAACTTTTTGTTCTTGAAATCCTTGAAATTCAAATTGTTTTTTTTATTTTTAAAGGTTTTTACGGGGAAAAATTTTTTTTTACAATATTAAATTGTCGGGGGGTTGAGTCGGGTTCGGTTGGAGTAGTTTAGCCCATAGGTGGGCAAGCCTTGACTTCGTTGTGCTCTGAATGAGAATAAGAAAGAGAGAGAGTAAATACATGGTGTACCTACCTACCAATTATTATTTTTTCCTGTTTTTAATTAAAACATTTTCTGGAAAAAATATAATAATGCAATATAAATTTAATTTTTTTTAGAAACAGAAAAGCAATTGTCTTTTATTAATGAATATACTTTATTCAATCAATTTAGGAATAGCTTTGCCTACTCTTGGCCAATATATAGTACTATTGGCCAATATAAAGTACTATTCGGTGCTAATGAAAATTATTTTTCGCATAATTTCTTGTTTCAAAAAAGTAAAAGTAGTGATTTTAATAATCGATTTCAATAATTTTATTGAATCAAGCACTGAAGTATGTCCATCGAAGGTTTTCGGTATTGAAAACCATCAAAAAGTACATGCAGGTACCAATATTCCAACCCTTTTTTGTGGTCTTATACAAAGTATACACACTCTGGAATTCTGGGCTGGTAATTTGGGACAAATAATGTACCTTTTTAATATATTTGTGTATGAATAAATTATAAATGTTATATAAATCTTTTGATCCTTTACCGCTTGACCGTTATAATAAAAGAGGTCAATTTTTAGAGCAGCGGTAGGCAAAGTTTGACTTCACTCAACTCTGAGTGAGAAGTAGGAAGAGAGATAGAGTAAATACAGGGCCTACAAATTATTATTACTTTCTTTTTTTAATTACACATTTTCTGAAAAAAATATAATAATACCAACTCTTTTTTATGGTAACTATTATGCAAAGTATACAATACATTTAATACATACTCTGGAATTCTGGACTGGTAATTTGGGGCATAAAATGTACCTTTTTAATATGTTTGTGGTTGAATAAAATATAAAAGTTATATAAAGTATAAAATATAAATCTAGTAAACCTTTACATTTACCGCTGGACCGTTATAATAAAAGAGGTAAATTTTTGCTAAGAATTTGAATAGATTTGAAAACTAGTTTAAACTTTTAGACGAAATAGCTGTAAATTTTTTTGATGGTTTAGAATTAGATTTTTGGAAATTCCGAATAATTTTCCTAAACTTTTACACATCGGAGAACTAATAAACAATTATTTACCTGATTTAATTATTTTTTCTTCGTAGGGAGTATGCAATGTCATCGGAATTGGATGACACTGATGGTATACAATAAACATTCCAATGAAAAGGCTGGGTGGGGGGAGGTATAATTTGTAACTGATTTCCCAATGGTTAAAATTTACATAAATTGGGAATTTTATGTTAGCTTACTCAACGTCACTGAGTTTCTTCGAGAGTTAGTCTACTTTGAATGGAACAAGTGAAAAGTACTATTCGGTGCTAATGAAATTTATTTTTCGCATAATTTATTTAAAAAAAAAATAAAAGTAGTGATTTTAAGTAAGGAGAAAACATTACAAGCAGTCTCGGATGAGTTCAGCAGTGGAGGTATGGTGCCGTCTACGAAGAAAAGGAGGATATTTTGGCATCAACAAGTGGGAAAAAACTGATAAAGAGGTAATATACGTATTTTGTGGTGAAACGTTTACTTGTTTAAGAACAAACAATTTACAACGTCAAACAGTACCGCGAAACAGTCTGCCGCGTTTGATAATTTCGAAATAGGGACAGCAGAACGAGAGCGCGAAATTGCTGTTTTCAAAAAGAAATATTTTGATTCATCGTCCGCCAAAAAATTATATATTAAGAACAATGAATTCAGAAAAACCGCGTTATCTTTCAAAACCACGTATAGAATCGCGAAATTGCGAAAGCCATTTAATGTGACTTTATGCAGACGGTAGTAGAAGATTATGAGGATTCAATGTTTGGTGGGACCAAACTTGAAGAAGCACCTAAAAAATTCTTGAAAGAAGTCCCAATATATCGTCGAACAATAACACGACGACTAGACCACAACAATAACACGAGCACAAAAAATATTTGGGAAGTCGTCGCAGAGAACCCATCTTCGTTTGAATATCAAGAATTCTTAAAAATAAATAAAAAACCTATTTCTTTGTTTCGCATCTTCTTATCTTTGTGAATCAGGATTTTCACATATGAAACATATAAAATCAGATTTCCGAAGTTCCCTTACCGATAAACATTTAGAAAATATAATGCGAATATTCACAAAAATACGTAGATTCTGAATATTGAAAATTTATCAAAATGCATGCAAAGTACAATAATCGAAAACGAATAAATTTTTAAATTTTTGATTGATTGCAATAATTGGTAGAAAAACCAATAATTGGTATTTAATCATCCGTCTTACTTCAAAACATACCTCTTTTGCTTACTTTCACTCAGCTTATGGAGAGCACCAATGCTCTGAAGAGTAAATTGTGCCAACCTTAGAAATACTTAACTTCAAATTGTTGGCCAAGATTTATTTTATTGAAGCCGGGGGTTATTTTTTTGAAGGGTATTGAGCAACCCTCGAACCCCCCGCTAAACTAACCCAACCCAATACCGTACAATAAAATAACCCCCCGATTAACTTCCCCAACCCAACCCAACCTAACTAAATCTAACCCAACTTAACCCAACCAAAAACCTAATGAAATAAACACGGATAATTTAATCTATTTTTAGTAGTATCATTTACACCTAATTAATCATAAAACATGGTGTCAGAAGTAAAGAAGAAACTAGTAATAAAATATTTAAAAGATTAATAAATATAATATAAAACAAGTTAAGTGTATAAACAGTATTAAAGTGAAAAGCATACAAAATGCCGAACAGCGAGGAAGTACACGTGAATGCGATTATCCCGCCAAATATATCTACACCATCAGAATTTAATTTTGATAAACCACAGTCTTGGTCTGTTTGGTGTAAACGGTTTAAACGATATATAACAGCGAATCTTAAAAATCATAACGAAAAACAAAAAATTGATTTATTACTTTATACAATGGGCGAAAAATCTGAGGAGATTTTGACCCAAATTATGCCAATTAGAGACGATACGGTTACACTCATGCAAGTTATGGATAGGTTCAAATCATATTTTGAACCAAAAAACAACGTGATTTTTGAACGTTATAAATTTAATTCAGGTATCCAACAGCCAACAGAGTCAGTGGATTCTTTTGTTACGGCTTTATATTCATTAGCAGAATATTGTGATTAAGGAATATTAAAAAATGATCTCATACGCGATCGTATCGTAATAGGTATTAAAGATTTGCATACTTCAGAACGACTACAATTAAAAGAAAATAAAAACTTGCGTGCAGGATTGTCATCAGGACAAGATACAGACGCAGATATCATCAAAATTATGAATAGTAGAGTTTATAATAAACAAGGCAATTCTAGTAAAAATAATAATACTAAAAATAAAAAAGATATAAACGATCAGTCTGGTAAACGTGGGCTAAATAGACACAGTGAAGTGCAAAAGTGTCCCGCAATCAACACAAAGTGCCGGAAATGCAACAAATAGGACATTGGGATCGGGTGTGCAGAACGAGAAACTCCAACCAACGTCGAGTGAGGAGACTTCAAGAAGATGACGACGAAATTGATGAAATTTCCGCCAGTTAAGAATTTTTAAGAGCTATTGGAGGCTCTGATTTTTCGGACGAATTTTTATTTACTTTGTATATTCAAGAATTCAATCAAAATGTTAAATTTATTATTGACACTGGGGCTGACGTATCTTGCTTATCAAGAAATTCAGTTCCATACAGGTTTATAAATAGAATCATTCATTCTAACAAAACGATTTTCGGGCCGGACGGTAAAAGATTGCCGATATTAGGATATTTAAATCTTAATTTAGTAAAAAATAACACATTTGTAAAATTCAAAATCTACATATTTAAAAATTTAAAGCATAATTGACTGGGTAAACCAGATATTAAAAAATTTGGCCGTCAAAAGGATAAACAATATTAAACTAAAATCAAATTTATCTAAAATGGATCCTCTTAGTCAATTTCCGAATGTTTTCATCGGTCTAGGCTCATTTAAGAAAGAATTAAAAATTCAAATTAAAGAGGATGTGAAACCGTTTTGTCAGTCTACACCAAGATCAGTTTGTATACCTTGGCGAAAAAAATTAAAAATTCACATAGATTGCTTGGTAAAAGAAGGTACTCTTGTACCTGTGAACTTTCCAACTGATTGGTTCAGTCCTATTGTAGTAGTACCAAAATATTCGGGGGAGATTAGACTTTGCGGGGATTTTACGCGGCAAACAAAGCAATCAAGAGATCACACTATCCAGTTAAAAAAATTAACTGTATCTTAGCCAATTTAAAAGGGTCAACAATGTTTTCAAAACTTGATGCCAAAAATGGCTTCCACCAAATAAAGCTACACGCTTCTAGTCAACCCCTTACTACAATTATAACGCCCTTTAGTAGATATATGTATAGTCGATTGCCGTTCGGTGTTAATTGTGCTACAGATTATTTTACGCAGTATTACACGGAAATATTAAAAAATATACCGGGAGTAGAAATTCATATCGATGATGTCATAGTTCATGACGCGACTGTTGAAGAGCATGACAGAATTCTAAAAGAAGTTTTAAAAAGACTAAATGAGGCGGGCATAACTTTAAATAAAAACAAATGTTTATTTGGAAAAGACCAAATTGAATTTTTAGGGCACGTGATTTCAAAAATGGCATTCGTATTTTACCTAAACGTATAGAGACTATTACTCGGTGCCCGACACCTAAAGATAAAGACTCTGTATTACAATTTCTGGGTGCGGTAAATTTCGCTGGAAAATTCATTCCAAACAGATCGCACAAGTAGAACCACTTAATTCCTTATTGAGAGCCGATACTCAATTTATCTGGCAAGAACCGTAAAAAACCGCCTTCGAAAAGATAAAAAAATTACTTGTTACTGCTCCGACCCTTGCGCATTTTGATTACAGAAAAGATATCATAATACAACTAGATTCTTCAAGTTATGGAATTGGGGCAACGATAAACGATACAGCCAGATAGAAAAGGAAGCGTATGCTCTGGCATTTTCTGCAGATTATTTTAAAGAATATATCACGGGCTTACCGAACGTAACACTTGAAACGGATCACAAACCCTGGGTGCAAGTTTTACAAACAAAAAACTTAGACGATATAACGCCTAGACTACAACGCATTAGGTTGCGATTGATGAGGTATAATTACACAATTGTTTATATACCGGGTGAACAGCTGGTATTGGCAGATTACCTATCGCGTAACATTAGTAATAATTCAGAATCAAAAGATTCTCACATTGGGCTCAATAAAGAAATAAATAAATATGTTAATCTTATCCTCGAAAGTCTAGCCGCCAAGGATTATTATATAGAAAAAATTAAAAATGAACAAAAAAATTACTATATTTGTGCCAAGCTTATTGAATATTGTTTAAATAAATGGCCTGATAAAAACAAATGAGAGGATGGATTTTTAGTATACTATCATTTAAAAGATAACATTTCAGTCTGCGAAGACTTGCTCTTATATAACTCGAGAATTATAATACCACCTTTTTACAATTGGAGGTTATTAATAAAATACATGCAGGTCATTTGGGCATAACAAAATGTAGAGATATGGCGAAACAATCTGTTTATTGGCCCCGTATTAGTTCACAGTTAAAAAATTTAGTTGAGTTTTGTCACAAGTGTGTTGAAAAAAGAAAAAATTTCAAAGAACCCTTTGTAGCTGAAAAATTTCCTGATCGACCTTGGCAAAAAGTAGCCATAGATCTATTTAAATATGATAGATGGTTTTTAATAATTAAAGATTACTATTCGAGGTACTTCGAAATTTTTTCTCTTAAAAATTTATCTGAAGACATTGTTATAAAAAAATGCAAAAAAGTGTTTGCTAGGTTAGGAGTTCCGGAAATTATAAGAACGGACCCCGGCACTCAGTTCTCATCAAAATTTAACCAATTTTCAAAAGAATTTGACTTTAAACACATACAGAACTCGCCGAAATACTCGCAAAGTGACGGTGCAGTAAAAGCGGCCGTTAAAATTGCAAAAAATCTATTGCAAAAATGCGACGACATTCATATAGGCCTATTGTCATATAGATCTACGCCTCTTGAAAACGGCTACTCACCAGCTGAACTACTATTCTCTAGAAAAATTCGTGCTCTTGTACCTATTGTACCATTTAGTTTAGGTAAGTTTATCAGACACAAAGATATTAAAAAAAAGGAAAGCGAAAGTAAAGAGTACCAGGAGAGCCATTACAACAAGAGGCATAGAACTAAAAAGTTATCCAACCTTTTGATTGGTGATAAGGTATGGGTGATAAATATGCTGGTTTACGCAGAAACTATAAAAATAGCTAATACTCCAAATTCATATATGTTGAAAACGGATAATGGTACAGTCATAAAAAGAAATCGATGGCACCTGGACTATGCACCAGGTGCCATCGTCAGAACTTGATAAAAATAGATCAGACCTTGATAAAAATAGAGAAAGTCATACTTCTATCATTGATGAGTACACTACTAACAGTCGTAATCACCCAGCTACTGGGGATAACAATTTAAATAATAACGTAGATATAGATAATAACTTAAACAACAACCAAAATGCAAGTATCCTGAATATCGCCAACATAAACCAAACAGTCGATACAAAGATTTTGTCCGTATCGACTAACATAGATTAGATTCGTTAGATAATAATTCAATGGTCTGATACAATTTAATTAAAACTTATATATGTATAATAATTATGTAAACATCCTTTTTAATAATAAAGGAAGGATCTTGTGTGATTGGTACTGACATCTATATGATACAAAAAGACATAGCATGAAAATGGAAGATTTTATGTTGGTACATAGAGATGGGCAGTACGTAATGTAGCCTAATGAAATAAACACGGATAATTTAACCTATTTTTAGTAGTATATTTACACCTAATTAATCATAAAACAAAAATCAATGCTACCATTCTGGGGATATTTTATTATATATAAAATAAAACCATAAACTTATAAAATAACTGTAAACCATAGACATATAATATCCAAACATCCTCCTCTTTAAGTTTACAAAATATAATTACATAATAATATTAAGTTATAATTTTAAATTATTGATCTAATCCTGAAATCTTTTGGGCACATTTACTTGCCGTGCTGATCTGGCCTAGAAGCCAGAATCAGGGCGATTAATTAAATTATTATTAGTATTAATTGTATCATTTGTATCATTACCAACATCATTATTTTCTGTTTCTTGACTCAATACATTTTCTTTAGGGTCATTTATTTTGTTATTGGGGAGACAAAATCAGTATTAAATTTGGAATATTATCATTAATAAATAGAACAGAATCTTGGTAAAGTCAATCGTCGTGGATTACCTATTCCACCACTGTTTCAATTATTAATATGTTTGCGATTCTATTCAACTGGTTGTTTCAGGTGATTATAAATAATTATTTTAACTATAAATTTATTTTTAATAATAAACTTTCATTACTTTTAAAGTATCTCGTCTGTCTGCAGTACATATATTTTTCATTAAACAGAAAATCAATATTTTTACAGCTTATTTTGGGTGATACTATAATATTATCACAACCAACAGTTTCTAGAATTGTTTTCTTGTAAGCGTTTTACTTGCAAGCTTGCTTAATGATTTTATAAAAATGCCACAAACTCAAGAAGGTAGATCAGCAAATCAGAGGCTTTTTGGAATACCTAGTGTTGATAGGTATATATGAGTATATTATGAGTATAATCAATTGCCCATCAACACCAAGTATTCCAAAAAGCCTCTGATTTGCTGATCTAGCTTCTTGAGTTTGTGGCATTTTTATAAAATCATTAAGCAACTGGAGTATTAGTTGGTGACGGTGCAGTTATCCATGTCTATCATTTCTAACGAGGCCAGTTAAAAACCCAGTAACGGATGACGCAATCACGTAAGCAGCTAGTGAGTGTTATCTAGAATACTTTTGATCAGTTCACAAAAAAGCTTAAGTACAGAAAGCTTGAGCCTTCTTCTGATGATGAAGAGACTCGTAGTTTATCAAATAAACGACCGAGAAAAGTTATTATTAAATATTCATCAGAGTCGTATGAAGTTCTTGACTTTTTAAATTTAAAAAAACTAAGAGATGATTTTAAACAGGTAAATTTGCTTATATTTCATATAAAATTTCGAAAGATTTCCTTTTGTTTGTATGAATCCGAATATTTATATAATATAATAGCACACACCTCCACTTTCTCACATTATTCAAAAACATCCAATAGAAATCGATATACTGAAACAAAATGAATACCTTTCCTGGTTAACTCACAGACATGAAAAACATCAAAGCAGTCAAAACAATGTGCGCATTAATAATCAAATCCGGGAACCAGGGCACCGATGGATAACAAATATACGGTGTGGAGTACTAGGCAAACATGTATTAAGCAACAAAAATTCATTATGATTCTAGAATTATGATATTTATTTATACGTATCTGCAGATTTCAAATTTATTTATAATTTTAATATTTATTATTATCTTATAATCCAGTCATTGTATACATTTGGAAATGCAAGTGAACCGAGAAAGTTGATTTTTTGAAATGTTGTAGGGGGGGGGGCTTAGGAAAGCTTAACTTCAAATTGTCGACCTAGATTTCCTATGTGCATTCTCCGCCATCTTGAAAAAAGTGTTAAATTTTGATTTTATGCAATAACTCGGCTCTCCGTCGAGATACGAAAATTGCGATAGGATACTTTTTTATTACTATTTTTCGCTCTGCAGTTTAGGTCATATACATTTTTTACCTATCGTTGTTGAGATATCTAACGAGAAAATAAAAAATTCAGGTAGTGAAATTTGTTTTTTGCTGTTTTCTTCTTTCTGTGATGGATATCGAAAAAATGTCTATTATCAAACTTGTAGAGCAAGGTAATACCTGCAATGCCATTTTTTTATTTTTTTTTTAGACAAAAACTACAACGTCTGTCGCGCAGTCAGTAGCATTCTAGTTGTCTCGAGTGAAATTTTTTTTAATTTTTTTTCTCCCATTCTATCGACACAGAAGTTCTTGCAAACCAAAACATAAATTGTTATCGTGCATACAAAGTTGGTTGTGACATAGAAACGAAAAATATTTTGAAAAAATTCAATTAATATTAAATTTTTTCAAAATAATAGAAACAAATTAGTAAAGGTTTTTAGATTTGGGTTTGGTTTAAATTAAGTTAGTTAAAGATTAAGATGAGATAAAATCGATATTCAATACATAAATATTAATAGTAATTTAGATGAAGTAAGATTTAATAACATTAATACAAAATATTAATGTTAATTAAGAGAAGGAAGATAATAAAAAGTTTAAGTTAAGAAAAGGAAATGATATAGATAAAGAATTAAGAATTGTAGAATTGTATTCTGAGTATTACAAGCGTGACCTCTCCGTATACATGGACGTATAAAAATATTTCTATAATTTCGCAACAAAACGTTTCACATATCAACATGATTACTAAAATCATAGGAGCAAATTTCGGGTCCTTGTCATTCAAAAGGAAGGATAAGGTGCTTCCTATATCAGCAGTAAATACCAGCATTCAAATTGACGCGTCACCAGTTCCGTTCAATCCACTGTTACTTTTCCAAAGAATGTGCATTGCGAAAAACTCCGGGACTGATATGAAAAATTTTCTGTCATACGAGCTCGCTCCATTTCCATTATATTTTTTCACCGAAGAAGGAATGTGGAAAGGAACGAAGTCGTTGTTATATAATGCTTTCGAACCTTTGAAAGAAAACTTACAACCTGGTAACAGACATCTTCATATAATTGACCCGAAATTTGCTCCAATGATTTTAGTTATCATGATGCCGCAACCAACTTCGTATACACGATAACAATTAATGTTCTGGTTTGCAAGAACTCCTGTGCCGATAGAATGGGAGAAAAAAACAAAAATAAATTTGATGTGATAAGATGGCCGCGAATGCACAAAGGAAATCTTGGTCGACAATTTGAAGTTAAGCTTTCCTTAGCCCCCCCCCCCCCCCGCCCCCTCTATACAATATCAAAAAATCGACTTTCTCGGTTCACTTGCATTTCCAAATGTATACAATGACTGGACTATAAGATAATAATAAATATTAAAATTATAAATAAATTTGAAGACTGTAGATGCGTATAAATAAATATCATAATGCTTTTTTGTTGTTTAATATATTAAAGATATTATTTTCATACATCTTTAAATTATTTATTTTCCTTCCATCTAAAAAGTCATTACATTATTTTGTATGCGTTTCCAATAATACACTGTTTAATTTTTTTTAATTATATTGACTTTTTAATCTGTTTTAGATTTTGCCTTACAGAAGGCTTCTTTAAAGGGGTGGAAAATTCTCAAGGAGTTCCTCAAACCGGAAGCGAAGTTGAGAGAGCTATGTCGTAGCGAGTTGTTGAGTTAAAGCGAACTAATGAGTTCAATAAGCAAAAAAAGAATCCGCAATAATTATTAAAATAACCAAAGAAAAATTAAAAATATTATGTAATTCGTTATGAAAATTACATTTTTTAGCGAATTTCCTCCAAAGGAAATGCAGCTATTGTTTTTACACCAATGTTGGAATTTCGTAAAAATTTCTTCAAATGTCCATCGATCCTACCTATTAGATGTTAAAAATCACCATCGCTAAAATTTGTATACATGTATATATATATATATATATATATATATATATATATATATATACTTTATATATATATATATATATATATATATATAGTAATTTAGATGTAAAATATATATATATATATTTAGTAATTTAGATATATATACTTTATATATATATATATATATATATATATACTTTTTTTTAAATGTCTGTGGACTCTCCAGCGGTCACAGTTTTATTCCGATTGGAATGAAATTTGATATTTGAGTCGTTTTTGGTATATTAAAAGTCAAGTTCGTTAATGGGTAAATCGGACGAGGAGAAAGGGGGTTTAGAGGGAGGGGAAAACACAAAATTTGACTATCTCCCTTAATATTTGAAAAATCGAAAAATTTATCAGGAGTTAAGTTGTAGGTACTAAGTTTTACTCGAATTTTGTTTCTTATCATTTTTCTGTTACACTAATATTTACATAAATATTTACAATTAAAGATTGTTTAAAATGTCTGAGGAGTCTCTAGCGGTCACTGTTTTATTCCGATTGGAATGAAAATTATTATTTGAGGCGATTTTGGTATTCTAAAGGTCAAGTTCGTTAATATATAAAACCGGGCGAGGGGAAAGGAGGTTTAGAGGGTGGGGGAAAAACAAAATTTGAGTATCTCCCTTAATATTTAAAAAATCGAAAAATTTATCAGGAGTTAAGTTGTAGGTACTAATTTTTGCTGTAATTTTGTGTCTTATCATTTTTCTGTTACACTTATATTTACAGAAATATTTACAATTAAATATTGAAAGTTAAAATTCTAAATATCTCTCTGTTCACATTAGAGTTTGAGAAAAATGATCAAGTAATGAATTGTAGCAAACTTGATTTTCTACAACTTTACTGCTTATACATTTTTCGATTATTCTAATATTAAGTGAGATATTTACTATTTTGTGTTTGTTTGACACGAATACATAAACATAAAATATAATTTATTGTAAAACACTTTAAAAAAAATTCAACCGACCTTAAAAAATACAAAAACTAATTACACTAAAAAGCTAATAATAACAATATACAGATTTAATCCAAAAGACAATTATTGTCCAAACCTATTACGTTAATTGTTATGCCCATTATATGTAAATGTATAAAGTATATTAAGTTTGATCCCGACTTTATTTAAAAATATTGATCGTAGGGATGAATGATTGATATATATGTGCATAAAATTCAGCCAATTTAAATAAAAAACTTTTGTTTGAAATTTTTTTTTCATAAACCCAGTAGTTTTCTCATAATTTGTGATTAAATGTTCCTCGGAAAGCGAATTGTTAATAATTCGAATAATTGTTAATAATTCGTTTTAATTTAAATCGTAACAGTGTTTTATTTAGACAATTTTAACATGGTTTACTATAATGAGTTTACTGGGACCATAAGGTCGAAGTACAATACTTTTTAGACCCCAAGACGAATCAATCAATCAATCAATAAGGCTGGTTCTACAATCGATCGCTTGCCGGTGTCGGATGTCGCGCTCATGCCCTTTTACATGGTTGGTTGTCGTAACGGACTGTCGTTGTCGTAAGACGTTGTCGTAGCCAGAGTGAACCAACTCTCAACTTTTTCCGATTTGGGACCAGCGACTGGATAATATTTTTGTTATCAACTGTGAAACATGGATGTGACCGAATTAATTATTACTTTGGTTCGGAAATATTCGAAAAATTTCCGATATGCACCGAAATTTTCGCGAACACCACAAGTTATATGCGATTTTACCTACCACCGCCTTTATTTTCTTTTTTTAAACAGCAATCGTATTTTTATTATTTGGAACAAAGGTAATTGTACGTTGCTCCACATTCGAAAGTGTTCATTATCCGTTTCTAATTTTAAATTCGTCTCCGGACCGCTTACATTTAGGTTATAGCATACGTAAGCCGCTACGGAATTGTAGAGCGCGCTGCGATCGATTGGCCGACCAACGACAAACTACAACCGACAGCCGACATCCAACACCGACAAGTGACCGATTGTAGAACCAGCCTACACTTGAATTTAAATAATTGTATATGGCAATTGTGGTAATTAAAGAAAAATTTCAACTCAGCACACAATTATCAAAAATACACTTTTTTTTACACATAAACAGGTTATTTCTTTTTTTTTTTTTTTAAATGTTCGAGTCAAACATCATACGGAGATATTATTAAATTACCAAAAAACTAAATTAACAATGATGAATAAACATTTGAAAATACTGGTGAGCAAAAGAAAATAAATAAATAATATAAAAAAACATAATATCTATATGAATATAATTATTTTTTCAATATCTTTTCGGTACAGGGCTATCTACTGGAAAATGACCAGCTATCAATCAGCGCCTATGCACTAAATAGCCGGCAATGTGCCAAGTGCTTAACCAACACTCCCGAGAACCCTTACCGTTTGCGGCAGTTTCAAGAGGTGATTTTCTCCAAATATAGGAGGTCCCGGTTACCGATGGAGATATCGACAAACTAGGCAACACTATTTTAATGACTCTAATTAACAATTGTTTTTCTTTTTCTTTTAGTGTTTTTGCTTTGGTGATAAAACAAAAAGTAATGAACCTCAAATCTATTTGCCCACGAGAGATAAAAAGGTGAATATTAAATAATATGGGGAAATAAATGTCATGCATACTACCTTCGGAAGAATTGATTCCCCCGCAACAAACGTATCGGCAGAATGTTCGCAGTAGCCCAGTATCTCGGAAATTTTACAGGTTGTTGGGTGGAGATAACCCCGCCAGTGAAAATTGCAGTTAAAGGTGCAGTAAATGCTGGTACGTTTTCTTTTCAAATTTTTTTTCCTTCAAGCTATATTGCCAGTTTTCAGTAGGTATTTTCAACGTGTTTATTCGAGCTGGCTCGAGTTATAGCTTGACTGTTTTTTGTTTGTTCACTTGTATAAATATTTCGTTTTCCTTTTAATTTTAGCTTGATGTTATCACCATGGGTGTCAACTACATAATGAATTTTTGGAGAAACACCAATCCACTGTGAACAGTAAAAATTATAGCGAATTCTGGTTGGATTGTTCAGTCCAGTACGTTGAATCTGGCGGGATTCATCTTTGTTTTTATATTTTGGTTGGCCGAACATTTGCGCGGTGGTAATAGTTCCTCGGTGTGTTTTAACCGTTCGTATATTATTTTATTTTATTTATATTGGATTTGTTTTACCCTATCACTCTCTTTTATTTTTTGTGTCATTTTATTTATTTACAAAGTCACTTAACTGATTTCAACTTAACTAACTTAAATTCCACTTAATTAATTACTCGGGGCTAATAATAAAATCATAATTATTCAATTTTTTTTTGTCGTTTAAATAACTCTCGTCAATTGTGGCGAAATGCCACAGAACAACTTAAAATAATATTAAGCGAGAGATTTTGGGGATATCTCAAAAAACTTTACAAAATATCAGATGTGTTGAAAAGAGCTCATAATTTTCAGCGTGAAAGGGGATATCATTTGTTAAACATCATTTTTCGTAAATAGTTGGAAAAAACCTTCAAGAAACTCACTTTATATTATGAGGTGCAAAATATAAATTTTCTTAACTTCTCATATAGGTACTTTTTTTAATTTAAAAACGCCAAGGTACTTTTGTGCCTCCCTAGTTTTGCGCCACCTGTTATAATTAGACAATATCTTTTTTTATTGGGGACGGTGTTTGGAAACGACGATTTCCTTGTTTATCAAGAGGACTGACAACTAAACTTTGTTCAACCACAATTGTTGTAGCCTGTGCTGTATTACATAATATGTCCTTGATATGCAATGATAATCTGCCAGACAATGGCTCAGACGAAAAAAAGTTGGAGAAATGCCTGTACTTCAACCAAATTGGCAACCTGCTGATGATTTTACATATCGTTAAACATTAATTGAACGTATATGTTTAATGCATAAGGCTTTTAAAATGCACATATTTTTCTACTTTTTATTTAATAGATATAATTTTAAGTGATGAAAATTAGTTAATTGAAATGGCATTTTTCTACTGAATTTATAAATATAATGTATATTGACCTTTCTTAAACAGATTTAGTTTTAGTGTTTGGAATTGTAAATTAATAAATGAAAAATTTGTATAAACAATGTCCCTGAAATCAAAGTATAAGGAAAATAATTGTTCACAAGTTGAAAAATATTGTTTTAACATATTTATGCGAATGTTATTCTCAATGATATGCGAGTATGGTTTTAAAATTTGCAAAAATACTCTTTTCAGGAAGTAAAATTTTTACTTTTACCTCTGCCCGTCATATTTTTCAACTTTTTTTATCTAAAAACAAATATTTTTTTAATTCCCTCCTTTTTTATGAAGTATGATTGTTTATGACTGACAAGAATATAATTCATTTCTCAGCTAACCATATCATCAGTTACATGAGAATTATTACGAAAATAGTCGAACACATTTAAGACGATCTCAAGATTCATTTACTAAACCTAATCTTAAACCAAATAAGATCATACTTGAAACTATCGTCTTACCAAAGTTGATCTTAAGGTATATTTATGAAATCATCATGTCTTAAAACAAATATGACGGTCTTCATGAAGATAAGCTTAAGCAGTTGCTCAAGACTGAACTATGAATACGCACCTATGACTAGCTATAGAAGTATATTCATTTGTATGGAAGCCTCGATTATCGTCACAGTTTGAGTGGATCAGTCTATTTTCAAAATGACGGGGAGGAAACATATTAATGTTTTCCCACTTTTAATCCATTTATCATTTTATTTAAACGTGTGAAATATAACCAGTATAATAAGTTGCAATTCTACTTTTAAATAAGTTCCCCTTACACGCATATAATAGTCAAAACAAATGAACATATAGAGTAAAATGTAACGGACAGATAATTTTTTATATAGAACAAAGAAGTAACCATTTATGATTGTAATGAAATAATATTTATATTAAATATATAATTAATTGACTTAAGAATAGGTTTAATTGTTTTAATCGACTTCTAAAGGTTATGGATAACTTCAATAAGTTATGAATCATTTCAAAAGGTTATGAATAACCTCAAAATGTTCTGGATCTACACGTTGTTCCATTCAAGCGCGATTGTTATAACATTATTTACAATTTATCGTAAAAACAATTTCAAATAGAACGGGAAAGTTTTACTACGATTAAATTTAATATTATTTACAGATTATCGTGAAAACAATTTAACATAGTGCGGGAAAGTTTTACTACGATTAAATTTAACATTATTTTACAGTTTATCGTAAAAACAATTTCACATAGTGCGAAAAGTTTTAGTACGCTTAAATTTAATATTATTTACAGTTTATCGTAAAAAAAATTTCACATAGTGCGGAGAAGTTTTTGTACGTTTTAAAAATGGATCTGGCGAAACATATAAATACATTAGCCGGACGAAACATACATTAATAAAATCCGCGACTTATTAGATTACATGATGGAGCTTTAGATGTGATCGATAACTAGTAAAACCGGGAACGTTAATTGAAGACGCGTCTATCAGTGATGTAAAAAAAGTACACAGAGGCATGTAATCTTTATTGTAAAGCGAACAGTTACGCGGAACTTATGACACGAGTTTAATTACGGACGAAGTGTACGAAAAAGTGATGGACAAAGAAACCGCGAGTGATATGTGGGAAGCTCTAAAGCAACAATTTGAGGTAACTTCCAAGGACCAGGTGCTTGGTTTCTGTACTAGATTATTTGCTTTTAATTGGACCTTAGAAGAGGACGTCTCAATTCATATTGCCAAGCTTCGAAGCTTGTGGAACGAGTTGAATAATAGGCTCGAAACAAAAGGAGAGAATAAGTTACCTGATTTCCTGGTTGTTTGTATGGTTTTAAAAATATTACCTACGGAGTTCGAAACGTTTAGATCCAGTTGTATGTTATTAACAAAAGACAATAATTAACTAACAATTCAATTATATTTGTACGAACGTAACAGCAAGTCATATGTGCGCAGCGCTAGAAGCACCCAAGAGGCACTTTTAGCAAAGTGTGTGATGTATCTGCAATTACTGTAAAAAATTGGAATATTGGGTGAAGGATTGCTTTAAATGGAAAAAAGATGGGAAACCGAAGAAAACTTGAAGATAAACCCAAAAATCCTCAGCAGATGCCAATGTAGCACTATTAAATATATGTCAAGAAATAAACTCCGTTGAAACAAATATAAATGGTTGGTGGATAGATAATTGCGCCACAAGGCACGTTACAAACAGTAAAGATAATTTTACTGAAAACATTGAGTTTAAAGATTCCCACAGCATTCTGTCAGTAAG
This sequence comes from Nineta flava, assembly GCA_963920215.1. Taxonomy (NCBI): domain Eukaryota; kingdom Metazoa; phylum Arthropoda; class Insecta; order Neuroptera; family Chrysopidae; genus Nineta; species Nineta flava. Next base: position 51,661,636 of record OY986042.1, on the reverse strand, counting down.
CAAAGAGGTCTTAAATGCTATAGGAAAAGGTACGATCCATATAAAATAAATCGTAAATAATAGAACTCAAGTAATGACCTAAAAAATTTTTGGTATGTACCACATTTAACCGCTCAAGATCGCAACCAAAACAGTGAGTTTAAGTCAACAAGTATTAGCTGTTGTCTTAAAGTAAATAGTAGTGTAACTCTTGAAGGGTATCGTAAAATAGGCGGAACGTTGTACAAAGCTAACATTCACGCATTAACAAGCCCAACATTAAATATAGCGGATGAGATACACTCTTTACTCCAACTGTATCACGAAAGATAAGTCGCCAAGAATAACGTCACATAATAGCTTTATTCGAAAAAGAGATGAACGTCAAAGTTAAACTAGATAGAGAACATTGTGAACCGTGTAACTATGGTAAACCGCATAGGCTACCTTTTGGCACAAGAGAAATGACCACTCAACCTGGTCAGTTGATATCAGCAGATGTAAGTGGTCCATTGTCGGAATTCTTCCCCAAAAAAAAGTATCTGGTAATGTTTAAAGGTAATTTTACAGTGGGTTTCGGTGTAGTTATTTCATCAAAGAAAAATCCAAGGTAGTAATCAAGTTGAATGGGATGGGCGTACTAAAAATTTAGACCACTCAGTGAGAGAGTTTCTGAGTGACAATGGTGGAGATTTTGATATTTACAGCGTTCGAGAGGTTCTTCAAAGTGTCGGTATAACGCATAGATGGACTGCTTTGTATACGCTTCAGTAAAATGGTGCTAGCGAGCGACATAATTGCACAGTTTTAGAAATGGCGAGGACGTTCAATAACTCGAAAAAGAAGCTGAGTTTCCGGAAGCCGCATGGGCAGAATTAGTCAATTCAGCCATATATGTCTTAAATAGGACAGGAAAATCATCAGTCGAGGGAGTTAGTCCTTACAGTCTTTACCTAGGACAAAAACCGCGACTAAATTACCTATGAATTATAGGATATTCTTGCTTTGCTCATATCCCTAACGGAAAGCGTATAAAATGAACTCTAAAGCCATAAAAGCTTTCTTAATTGGATACGACGGTGATGAGCGCTATAGACTATGTATTAAGAAAGAACACAAAGTCATTGTGTCAAGAGATATTAAGTTTGAAGAAAAAACTATTAAATGTCAAAATGAAATCTCAACAGATGTTAAGTTTGAAGAAAAGTCATGTCAAAGTGGAGGAACATTAAGAGATAATAGTCAAGTTACAGATCTAAGTGAAGAATTCTGGAAGAGACAGATCGATTTCCACAAGAAAAAGAAAATTTCAGAGACAAAATGTATGAAGAAACTGAGTCGAAAGGAGAAGAACCTTCCACAACAATGAATTTGAGAAATTGTGAAGTTCTCAAAAAGCCAAAGCATTTAGATGAATATATACTAAATCTAGAACAGTAGGATATGAACAACGACCCTAAAGGATTTGATGAAGCTATCAGTAGTCAACAAAGAGCAGAATGGAAATCAGCAATGGATGAAGAAATAAGTTCTTTAAATGCATCAACGGTCCATGTAAGAGAGCGCTTGCTGCCCCAAATCAAAGATAGTGCCCTCGTCCCTGCCTTTGACAAGTATGGATATGTCATCAGCGCAGCCTTGAGCATATATCCCTAACTTCTTGAGACCGGTTAGGAAGCCATCCACGACGAGTCACCACACTAATGGCGAAAGAACACCACTCCGCGAACGCCCTCTACCCACAAAGCATCTAACTGATTGTCCCCTTAATGCTGTGGCAATGCACCTCACTTCAAGCATGTTGCAGATCCAACTAACCAAGATGTCCTCTACCGCGCGCTCAATTAATGCAGTGCGTACCACCCCAACCGTTGTATTATTGAAGGCTCCCTCGATATCAAGGAAGGGAGGCCCCTATGGCCATTGTCATTTCTGAGAGCACTCCTTCTATCTACCCTACTAGTCGATGAAGTGCAGCATGCACTGAAAGGCCGGCTTGGTAAGCAAACGTGCACTCTGATATCGGTCTCTCTCAAAAACGCGTATCTCGAATATCTTGTCTAGTAGCCGCTCAAAAGTTTTAAGCAAGAATTCATCAGACTTATCGACCTGAAGTCTTTTGCGTCGCCGTTGCTTGGGCGTCCAGGTTTAGGTATGCATACCACGCGGAATTCTTCCCATTTCCCGGGTATGAAGCCCAAAGCTAAGATTGTTTTAAAAATCTCGTTGAACCTCCCAACAATTATCCAAGCCCTGTTGTAGCTGTGCTGGGAAGATGCCGTCAGTACCCGTAGACTTGTAAGGAGCCAATCCTGCCACAGCCTATCTCGTTTTTTTAATGCTTACAATGATTTTGCCGTGGTCCAATCCTCCCTATTTGGCCTTCCTCCATCACGCCTCTGATTGCCCGGTTCTCCCATGGTAAAGCCAGGAAAATGCGTGGACAGTAGATGCGTCATGGTCTCAGACACCGTAAGCGATTGACCTGGTAGTTCGAGGCAAGCAAACTTTGCAGTATTATCCTTGGATATTACCTTTTTCACTCTAAAGAGAGCGGGCATCGCGTTAACGTTACCACAAAACTCTCTCCAGGAGTCTTTTTTCGAGTTTTTCACTGGCCTTCTATACTCTCGCTGCTTCTCCTTAAAGATTAGCCAGTCCGAGTCCAGACCGGTCATTTTCGCTTTGTTGAAGGATGCTCTAGGGACATAGCGTAGTCTATCTAAATTTCTATTCCACTACGGAACATCCCTAGAACCGGTAGTCACACTTGCAGGACAGTTGTTTTCATACGACGTAATCAGGGCATCCTGAAGAGTACTAGCCGCAGATTCCACATCTTCCTTCGTGTGCAACCTATTCGCATCCCCATCGAGTAGCCCAGACAGCTCTTTTCTGTAAGCATCCCAGTCAGTGCGTCTGGGATTGCAATACGAGGCCACGGCACACGGTTATGATCAGATAGGGAGGGTTCATTTGAAACTCTCAAACCCGACAGAAACTGTAACAGCCTCGGGGAGCAGAGTCTGTAACTAGTTATATATGCCTATTGTTAAAGTAGTAAGTATATATTTTATATGTATATGGCTAGTTATAGTAGTGTATAGTTTAATAAGCAGTAGTTACGTTGGTAATACATATAGAGTCAAATGTAACTGACAAATAATTTTTTATACCTATAGAATAAAGAAGTAACCATTTATGTAATGAATTAATATTTATATTAAATATACAATTAATTGACTTAAAAATATGTTTAATTGTTTTAATCGACTTCTAAAGGTTGTGGATAACTTCAATAAGTCATGAATCACTTCAAAAGGTTATAATTATCTTCAAAAGGTTATGAATAACCTCAAAATAATTTGCAGAATAACATCTTCAAATAAATCAACAGTTATGACGTGGTCTGAAATATGAAATCCCTAGAATAAATTCGTTTTTGTTTATATCATTAATTCTTTAGAAAACCCAATGGTTGGAACTTTCTACAGATAAGTGCGAGCTTACCAAAACAAAAAATTACCAGATGCCCAACCACGTGATTTTTCTTTAATAGCATTTACTTGGAATAGACTATAGTTTTATTATGAAAATCTAGTGGCAAATTCACAATATCATTATTACACCAATCATTATCATTATTTAACGCAACACTGCGCAATCATCCTATTTATACCCCTGAAAGTCATCCAATTCCAAACATTTTTTATAACCGCTACAATTCCAAAATAAAATCTTAAAATTGTTTTAACCTTCCAGTTAATTAATTTCCTCCCTTTATTTTCCTGTTTGTTATCCAGTTGATTATCCGTTATCACATCCAATGACAGGTTGGTTGGAGCTTACTGACTTAAATTCCGTTGCCGGTGAAGACGAAATCTTTCGAAAAAAGGGTTTTACATTACTAGTTGTCTCAATTTCTACAATTTTCTTTTTCCGTTCGTTTTTACTTTTTTATTCTTCCTTTTTTACACTTGTTTCTCTCTTACTATTTGTTATTTCACTTAAACCTGTTAACCTTCCTTCTAAAAGACGTGCTTCTTTTATAGTATACAGTTTTCCTTTGACTAATAGTTTATCCCACTGAGACTTTTCATCCTTGCTCTCTTAGTGTTCCCATTATACTTCCAAATTATCTTCTTTCTTCTCGTACTTTTTTCGTAAATTCTTCTGTAACTTAGATAGAAGTGTTCTTCAAACACCATTGATTGAACACCACCATAACTGGTCTACAGTTTCCTTGTTTACTACCTAATCTGGATATATAGTTTAGATCACTGCTTTAAATAGAAATTTGTATAATATTGTAGTGGTTTGCCCGGGTTCGTTAATTCAATGAATTAAATTCTTTCTTTCCAACTTGAACAATTTATTTATTTACGATTCCAAATATTATGTACACAATTTCCAAGAGTTACAATTTCAAGAGTGTTATTTTGAGATATTGACTGGTTGACCGTCTTTCACACTCTGATATATTTTTTGATCTGTTGTGATAATAATAACAATATCAATATTCCGTTGTCTTAGAAACATGACATAATTTTGTTCAATCACTACTTTGTAAAAACCACAGGTAACTTAGTTTCGTTACAAAATACATGTCCAGCTGCCAGGTTAATATTCGTTACAATATGTTTTTAATAACCGCCTCCAACTCATGAATATTCTAATTTTTCTCTTCAATATCGTGAATGTTGACGTTATTTTTTTTATTTCTGTTTTCTAGATTTTCTATTTTATTTTTCTGCACTAATACATGTTCTTTGAGGTCCTTGTTTTCGGCTGTTACAATACTTAGTAACGCATTAAATTGATTAATAACTTTTTCATTTTACTTATAATTTATCCTCATTTTTATCAATTTTATTGTTAAGAACTACTAGCTTCTCCAAAATTTTATCCATTTTATCACAAGGCATTACTTATTTTTTGGGCAGTTTAAGTGTAAACACAGGTGAAAAAATTTGATTGTTTATATTTAGTTTTTGTTGGCAACAATATTTTGTTTATTTATTTTTGAGTATATCTAGAGCATGAAAGTGCGTAAGCCGAGTTTAAGGGGCTTCCGTGCTCACAGCTATTACTGCACGAAATATTAGACTAGCATTTGACCTTATTTTATCTTTTGAACGAAAACAGCTACAGAGGTGAGTTTTCAAATTTAACAAGATTGCGGAATTATAAGATAATAGTTTTTCGCTCATCGTTAAGGAATAAACAGTTAAACAGTTTTTTCATTTCATTTAAATTTTTTCATTTAAATTCAAAAATCGAAAAATGCGGATTTTTGGATAACATCATAAAAAAAATATCGTACTTCTCGATATCCTATAAAATTGACATTTCGCATACAGTTAGTTCTAATACCCAAACCGACAGGAAAATTATGAAAACCCGAAATTTCTATCTAGAAATCGAAAATTTCGGCATATTTAGTTTTTATAAATTTAATATTATAAATACATATAGGAATATTTTGCCTTGTGATAGATTCATAGTATATTTCTATTGGTGGATCTTAACATTCGTCTTAGAATAAATATTATACTCAAATTTAATTAAATACCATTTTAATGCAATAGTTTAGAACTTTAGGTAAGAACCAGAAATTTTGTTATTTGGTAAAAAAAAATTTTTGTAAATTAATTTAGTGATAATTTCGTTGGATGGAAGTTTCACGGAGGACGAGGAGCAGAGGGCTCTTCTACTCCTGGAGACTCACTTCCCCGGTTGTTCTCCTACTCAGGGGCAGGAAGATTTGAGGGCTCCATGTAGAGCGACTAAAGAGAACTGGAACAGGGCTGCTGAAGTATGCACCCCTGGGCGTTTGAAATTGGCAATTGACACATTTCAGCCTTTCAAAGCAGCCGGAGTAGATGGCATCTTCCCCGCCCTGTTACAACATGGGCAAAAGGAGATTTTGCCTCATCTCCTCCGGATCAGTAGAGTCAGCCTGGCGCTAGGGCATATACCTAGCCCCTGGAGAAGGCCCGAGTTACTTTCATCCCCAAAGCGGGAAAGAAAGACCAGTGCCATCCGAAGTCTGTTCGACCCATCAGCCTTACTTCGTTTTTCTTGAAAACGGTGGAAAAGGCGGTGGACAGTTGCATCCGAAGTCAGGTGCTGGAGAAGAGGCCTTTGCACCCCAACCAGCATGCGTATAGGGCAGGCAGGTCCACAGAGACGGCCCTCTACGAACTAACGACCGCAATAGAGCGGGGCTTTGATGCGAGAGAAACGACCATGTGCGCGTTTCTTGATATAGAAGGCGCTTTTGACAACACCTCACATGAGGTAGTCAAAGCATCCCTGGAGAAACGGGGGGTGGACATGACGATATCCAGATGGATAGGCGAGATGCTCGCTTCCAGAACTGCCGAAGTGAGAGTGGGGGAGAGAACCATCCGGGTCGGCACAACGCGAGGCTGCCCACAGGGAGGGGTCCTATCCCCTTTACTATGGAGTCTTGTAGTAGATGACCTGTTGCACGGGCTCACGGATCAAGGTATTACCTGCATAGGATATGCCGATGATATCGTGATCCTGGCAACAGGGAAGTTTGAGAGCACGGTGCGTGACCTCATTCAAAGAGGGCTAAACGCTACAAGAAAGTGGTGCCAGTGAGTGGGGCAGAACTGCCGAAGTGAGGGTGGGGGAGAGAACCATCCGGGTCGGCACAACGCGAGGCTGCCCACAGGGAGGGGTCCTATCCCCTTTACTATGGAGTCTTATAGTAGATGACCTGTTGCACGGGCTCACGGATCAAGGCATTACCTGCATAGGATATGCCGATGATATCGTGATCCTGGCAACAGGGAAGTTTGAGAGCACGGTGCGTGACCTCATTCAAAGAAGGCTAAACGCTACAAGAAAGTGGTGCCAGTCAGTGGGGCTGAGCGTCAACCTAGCCAAGACCACTGTGATGATATTCACCAAGAAAAGGAAACTCACGAGACTCCAAGCACTACACCTTGGTGGCGAGGAGTTGGAATGGAAGCAGGAAGTTAAGTACCTAGGCATTACCCTAGATTCTAAGCTACGGTGGAACCAACACTTGGAGTAAGTTACCTCCAAGGCGACCAGAGCCCTCATGGTGTGCAGACGAGTCGCTGGCAAGTCCTGGGGATGTACACCAGGAATCCTGCGATGGATGTACACCATGATGGTAAGACCAGTCATCACCTATGGAGCGGTGGTCTGGTCAAAGAAAACCGAAATCGCTAGAGCAAGGCAAGGACTCGCTAGAGTACAGCGTCTGGCATGCCTGTGTATCACAGGTGCCATGAGGTCATGTCCAACGGCTGCGATGGAGGTCATACTGGACCTCTCTCCCCTGCATCTAGCAGTGGAGGGTGCAGCACAGAAAGCGTTGCTAAGAATAACGGGAGGCGAAAAGGCCTATAGGAGGGCTATTACGGGTAACAAGCCCCTAACCTCTTTGTTAGACCTACCCCGGGATAAAGCAAGTAGGAAGTTCAGCTTCGATAGGAACTTCACTACGGAGCTGAGCAGTAAGCAGGAGTGGAATGGGGAGGACATGTACTTCCTCAAGCCACATACCATAAAATGGTACACTGACGGGTCAAAGACCAACGAAGGCACGGGAGCGGGTGTATTTGGACCTAGAACCAGATACTCTGAACCCATGGGGAGGTTTCCCAGTGTTTTCCAGGCGGAAGTTCGTGCAATAACCAGGTGTGCTGAGTTCAACCTGAGCAGGAACTACAGGAAGCGGGACATAGTGATCCTCTCTGACAGCCAAGCTGCCATCAAAGCACTAAGTATATGGAGCATCAACTCTAAGATGGTGTGGGAATGCCTAGACCTGCTAAACAGGCTAGGCAAAGAGAATGACGTTTCTCTGAAATGGGTGCCATGCAGGCATTGCGGGGAATGAGACTGCTGATGAACTGGCAAGGAAAGGGTCGTCAGAGCCTTTCATAGGACCTGAGCCGTCCTGTGGAATAAGTGAGGCCTACCTCAACACAGCCCTCTGGAAGGCAGAGGAAGAAGAAAGAAACAAGCTTTGGGAAGATTCCCCAGGGCTGCGGCAGGCCAAGATCCTTCTCGGGCAGTATAACCGAAAGAGATTCGGAACCTGCATTAAGCTCACAAAAAATGAGTTACGAATCCTAACGGGCTTTCTCACCGGGCATTGCCGGCTGAATGGGCACCTCCGAAAGATGGGAATCATCAATGACGGCTCATGCAGGTTCTGTGAGCTGGAGGAAGAAACTCCAATTCATCTCCTACTTGAATATGAAGCCGTGGCACGAAGACGGGCTGCTTGTTTCGACCAGTACCTACTCCAGGAGGATGACTTACCATCCCTGCACCCCACCCAGATCCTCAAATTCCTCTGAGAATTGAGACTGGTTGAGGAGCTCTGAGGTAAGCCTTAACAGAGCAGTAGTAGGGGGTCACAATAGATCATATTGGTCGCAGTGATTAATAACCTCCAAATAATAATAATTATCACTGGACAAGAGGATAAAATTTGAAGATTAAAATGACGGCTACAAAAAAAAAAAACAAAAATACAATTTGTCTTATTTTGGTTAGTACACACTTTGTACTTCAAATAAAGTCTCTATTTCGTTTTTACAAAATATATGTCAATTTTACGATTACTAACAGAACTTTAAATATAGCTTTTGCAGCCACGTATTAACCCTTCAAAGTACGAAGTTTTTAGTTATTACAATGAAATAAATATACAATATCAAATTAATAAATATCATAATTAATATTTAACAATTCCTTCTGCTTACGAAAGAACAGCTCGAAAACACGTCGAAACGTATGTTGAGTGTATCTGAACTTGTGTTTGTAAACTAATTTTGTCTTCTTTGTTTCCCATGCACTTCACTGAATTCACGTAGTTTGTTTATCTGTAGATGATTAATGTATTTTTGGTCATTGTATTAGGATAGATAACTTATGAATCATTCCATATGAAATCATCATATCGGCAAAGCAGGCATATTTCAGATTTTGCTTAAACTTTGTGGAAGTGATCTTTAGGGTCCCAAAGTTAAAAACCCACGGGGATTTAATTTTTGCATGTACCTCTTCCGGTCCATCCACACAAAATAAAGTAATTAAAAAGTCGTATTTTTGGGCGTTACAGTTTCAGCTGTAAAAGTTTTTGTATTAGAGAAATCTACTTAATTAAGTTAGCATTTTAAAAATTCTCATAATTCATATCCATACAAAACAATATAGATATTGAAAATATTTTAATGATTTTTCGTGATTTTGAACTTACTACTGCACCTGTGCTTTTGAATATAAAGGGCCAATTGTTCTCAGATATCAGGTGAACATATTGTACGAGAATAAGAAAGGTCAAATGAACTCCTTCCGCCCATTCGTCATAGAAAAAATCTTAGCTTGCAATTTAGAAATTTTAAGAATTTGTATATTTCAAGCATAATTTGGACATGTAGCAGGAAAAATAAAAGTTTGAAAATTACAGGATACTTAGTTCTTACTTTCAACTTCAAAAAACTTGTTGTAATGAAAATTATTAAATAATTTTTTTTGATCCAACACACATTTTAATTATGAAAGTAAAATATTACGAAAAATATTTAACAAAATAATATTTTTCTCCTTGCAAAAAGAAGGAGTTTTTTTTAGTATAAAAAGTACAAAAAGAAAATAATGTAGCTCGATTTATTTTTTTTCTTAAACTAAGTTTTTTTTTAAGTCGAAAAATGATAATAAGAATAATTGTTGCTTTTGATTTAAAGTTTTTTCTATTTTTATAAAAATCAAAAATTTAAATAAAATTATTACATTTAATTTTAATCAAAAGTCATACAAATTGAATGTTTTTCAAAATAACAGATCACAAATAAATAATTTTGTAAAAACAAGATAATTTTTGTAAAACAAATAAACAGAAGTAAGCTAGCTTACAGTTATGAATGTATCATAAAATTTGTATATAGATTTTGAGTTCACACTGGCCGTGTCCATTAAGTCTCTGCTTAATTATCAACCAAGCGGGGTATGACTATGGGTCAAACCCAAGTAGAGGTATAATTTTTAATTAATTTTATAAATACTCTGAACACTCCGACTACGTCCATGGGTGTTGATATACTAAAATATTCTAGAAGCCTCCATGCGAAAATATATTGTCAAAAACAAAATATTTATTCAAAAACACAATCATATTCTAGAACGACCCATAGCGGGTATATAAACCGTGACCAGTGTCGATTCAAATCAGTTTTTAAATCGTGTCTGATCAGTTTAATATCGACTATTGTCCGCAAGTATCAAAGTATATAATTGTTGTTCAATCCAGATCAAAGTAAAAGTTGGAATTTGTACAAGTAATTCAAAGTTTAACATTGTGTGAAAAAGAATTAAAATAATTGTTGAAAAAAAAAATTGGATAATCATTTTTTTTTAAAGCAATAAAATCAGGTTTTTTTTTGTTTCGTAAAAACTTGTGTTTAATTTAATTTTTTTTTTTTTTTTTTTCTTTAAACAAAAACGTGCGTGTTGTTCCAATTACAAAATATTTAGTAATATCGTTTACTAATATATTTTTTTTTGTTTTTGTCGAGTATCGGAATCATTGCAGGTTCGGGCAGCGCTCTTTTGAGGATAAAGAGAGCCAGGATACCACGACAAGTGGCGACCGTGACAAGACCAGGAGACGTACGGAAGAAGAAAAGAATTACAATGGCAAGCCGCAGCATTCCCATGCCACGTCTGCGTGAGATGATGGAGGCCGAAGGGCTGGACAGCACTGGCACTAGAGAGGTCTTACAGGCAAGATGGGAGGAGCACCAATCTAGGCAACAAGGAACACTAACTTCAAGGACTCAAGGACCAGCCAACCCCACATCAGAACTACGTAGAAGTGTGGTTTCCGATCCGGAGGAGCCAGCTGCAGCAAGCATGGAGAAGATGCTCGCAGCATTGATGACAAAGCTCAACAACATGGACAAGACAATGGGCGAACGACTTCAAGAATCTAATGAAAAATTGGCCAACCAACTTCAAGAGTCCGAAGAGAGGATGGGCAACAGACTTCAAGGATCGAATGAGCAAATGGGCAACCAATTAGAAGAAAGAATACAAACCATACAATACGAATTGGGGGAGCGAATGGTGGATCTGAGGGACGCGTGCATACAGCGGATCGACCAAATAACCACGGATGTCGAAACTGTGAAAACCGACATCGTTAACATTAAAGCCGATGTCATTGAGAATCGCACGCAAATCAAAGGCTTGGAGGAGAAGATGCACGATCAATACAGCAAAGTCGTGGATGACATTATACGGATCGAACAGAATCAAACACAGCAACTTCGAGACATGCGTATTGATCCGCAAGAAGTGAATACAGTCTTTCGCTCCGCCGCATTGGACACAACGACGCTTCTGTCCATCATGCCGGAGTTCAGTGGTACCCCGGCCGAAGATCCAGTAGTTTTTTTGAACAGAGCAACGGCATTACTACGACAAACGCATCTGCCCGTAGATTGTTGGATCGAGATGGTCACAAAAAAATTAACAGGACCAGCCACAGATTGGGCATTGATGAATCGTGGGTTGGGCTACACCTTCGATGAGTGGAAATGGCAACTGGAGAGTTTCTTCAACAGTATAGGAAGAAAAGCCAAAGCCGAACTGGAACTGATGACCGTTTCCCAACCCACAGGATTGAAGACAGAAGCGTTCGTAAATATGAAGGTGCAGCTCTCAATCACACACAAGATTGAGATTACGAAGAATTCCCCCATCAAATTACGACCATACCCGTACAACAATGAGAAGCAACGGGTATTAGAAGAGATGATTGAAGAGATGGAAGGCGATGGCATTATAGAACCATCCACATCGCCTTGGGCCACACCCGTCGTATTGCCGAAGAAGAAAGATGGTACTTTTCGATTGTGCGTCGATTACAGAAAATTGAACGATATCACAAAGAGCAATGCGTTTCCGATTCCAGATCTGCAAGAGATGTTGAGAAAAGTCAATGGAGCAAAAATATTTTCTAAATTGGTTCTTCAGACTGGTTATTGGCAAATTGAGATGGAGCCACAATCGAAAGAGTACACAGCATTTACCACCCCAAGAGGTCTCTATCAATTTCGCGTCATGCCGTTTGGATTGAAGAATGCGCCAGCTACGTTCCAGAGTTTAATGAACGAAGTACTATCTGGATACATCGAAGATTTCTGTCAAGTTTACCTGGATGACATATTAATCTACAGTCGATCAGTCAAGGAACATTTACACCACCTGGATCTTGTACTTGAAAGACTAGAACAACATGGATTAACTTGTAAACCAAGCAAATGTGTCATTGGCAGCAACAAAGTCAAATACCTAGGACATATTTTGAGCGAAGACGGCATTGACAGAGAGGAAGAGAAGAATGAAGCTATCAGTAATCACCCTGTACCAAGAACACGAAGACAACTACGACAATTTTTGGGATTATGTGGTTGGTACAGGAGCTTCGTGAAGAACTACGAAGATATAGCTGCACCTCTGAGCGAAATGCTCAAAAAGAACATAAAGTGGCGCTGGCTAACATTGCATCAGAAGGCGTTCGAAAATTTGAAATCATCGATTGTGAATGCACCAAAACTAGCACATCCAGATTTTAAGAAGACGTTTTGTTTAAACACGGATGCTAGTGACGTCGGATTGGGTGCAATATTATTTCAATTGGAAGATGATGGCAAGACAAGACGAATAATAAACTACGCCAGCAAGAAACTTGGACCCACAGAAAGAAAATACGCCACTACAGAAAAGGAATGTCTCTCGATAATCTGGGCATTGAGGAAGTTTCGAGGATATCTTGAAGGAAGACATTTTAAATTATACACGGATCATGCAGCGCTCCAATGGCTGAACAAAACCAAGGATAGTCGAGCCAAATTGACAAGATGGGCATTAGCATTGGGAGCCTATGATTACGAAATAATTCACGTCCCCGGAAAAAATAATCAAGCCGCCGACTCCTTGTCCAGACAACCACAGGGCAAGGCTGAAGACGAAGAAGTGGAGGACATTCCAGAGTGGGTGATTGAAAAGAGGGCAAAAACACCGATAACCCTCAACGTAATTGAAGTGGAAACACTCACACTCGACGATATTAGACGATGGCAGGATGAAGATCGTGATGTGACTGCCATCAGAAGATACATCGTAGATAACAATAGTCCACTGAGAAGCAATCTACGTCGACGAGTGGACAGAACACGAGCTAACTACACCGTAGCTGACGGGATCCTCTGGTACCATAGTCAACAGATGGTACAAGAAGTGCCAGTGGTTCCCGAAGAACGCCGACTTGGTTTTCTAAGAAGATATCACGATAGTGATGAAGCAGCGCACCCTGGATGGAGAGAAACGTATCGTCAAATCCGTAACCGCGTATATTGGTATGGAATGCAAGATGACATACGCAGATATGTAAAAGGGTGTGATACGTGTGCTAGAGTGAAGCCACTAAATCAGAAACCAAGTACAGCAATGAGAAGTCGAAGACCTACTTCACCATGGGAGGTAGTTAGCATCGACTTGATGGGTCCATACCCACGCACATCACGTGGAAAAACGAATATATTGGTTGTGACTGATCTTTTCACTAGATGGATCGAAGCATTTCCATTGGGGGCCACGTCGACCTCGAAGATAGCCCAAGTACTGAAAGACGAAGTATTTAGTCGTTATGGATATCCAAGAGCAGTACTAAGTGATAATGGTCCCCAGTTCAGATCAAAAGAATGGAAAGCAGTGAACAAAGATTGGAACACAGAGATTTGGACAACACCAATATACCATCCACGAGCCAACCCCACGGAAAGACAAAACCAAGAGTTGAAGAAGCTGTTGCGATTACATTTGTTGGATCAAGCACACAAAAACTGGGACCAACAACTACACAAATGCGTATTCGCAATACGTAATAGAGCAAACCGAACAACCGGTTTTTCGCCCGCCAAATTGTTACTGAGGGCTGAGATGAAGAAGCCTGGGGATTGGCAGATACAAGTCGAAGAAGAGCCTCAAGATATTCAAGATTGGGCCAATGAACGAGACCAAGAACGTCAACAGAATGTTGAGATAGCTCGGCAAACAATATTGGCCAATGCCGAAGAAAATGACCAAGTGGAGACGGGACTCAGTTATCAACCAGGAGAGTCCGTCTGGATGCGTAATCAAGTACTCAGCAGTAAGGTGGAGGGTGTCCATAGTGGACTGGCACCAAGATGGAAAGGGCCTTACAGGGTGCTGAGGAGTTTACCAGCTGGAATATATGTTTTGGATACAGTGCCTCCCACGAAAATACATGGAGGTCTCTTGAAGCCGGCCAGTGCAAGGACCGCCGCCAATGGGAATCTGGGAAGATTGAGTGTGGGGAACGAGGTGTTCGGCCAACTACTTCCAGATCGATTGGGGGGTCAAAGGCATGGAGGTGATGGAAGACGACGGGATGTACCAAGTGTGGACGAGCCAGAGGCCAGAGCATTAGAGCCAGGGTACAACTTGCGGCCCAGACGACCGGCAATCAACAACAGGCGCCGTTGAAGAGTGAAGAAATAATGTGTACGTACACTTTTATGTTATGCTAGCTAGCGAAATGTACTAGTACAGTTCAAATAGTTCTTAAGCCAAAAATTGGTCGACCAAATATAATAAGCAAATTAGAAAATGTGTGTTGGAATCTAGAGGGGGAGATTTTGTTGTAATGAAAATTATTAAATAATTTTTTTTGATCCAACACACATTTTTATTATGAAAGTAAAATATTACGAAAAATATTTAACAAAATAATATTTTTCTCCTTGCAAAAAGAAGGAGTTTTTTTTTAGTATAAAAAGTACAAAAAGAAAATAATGTAGCTCGATTTATTTTTTTTCTTAAACTAAGTTTTTTTTTAAGTCGAAAAATGATAATAAGAATAATTGTTGCTTTTGATTTAAAGTTTTTTCTATTTTTATAAAAATCAAAAATTTAAATAAAATTATTACATTTAATTTTAATCAAAAGTCATACAAATTGAATGTTTTTCAAAATAACAGATCACAAATAAATAATTTTGTAAAAACAAGATAATTTTTGTAAAACAAATAAACAGAAGTAAGCTAGCTTACAGTTATGAATGTATCATAAAATTTGTATATAGATTTTGAATTCACACTGGCCGTGTCCATTAAGTCTCTGCTTAAATATCAACCAAGCGGGGTATGACTATGGGTCAAACCCAAGTAGAGGTATAATTTTTAATTAATTTTATAAATACTCTGAACACTGAAAATATTTATTCAAAAACACAATCATATTCTAGAACGACCCATAGCGGGTATATAAACCGTGACCAGTGTCGATTCAAATCAGTTTTTAAATCGTGTCTGATCAGTTTAATATCGACTATTGTCCGCTAGTATCAAAGTATATAATTGTTGTTCAATCCAGATCAAAGTAAAAGTTGCAATTTGTACAAGTAATTTGGTCAAGTAATTCAAAGTTTAACATTGTGTGAAAAAGAATTAAAATAATTGTTGAAAAAAAAAATTGGATAATAATTTTTTTTTAAAGCAATAAAATCAGGTTTTTTTTTTGTTTCGTAAAAACTTGTGTTTAATTTAATTTTTTTTTTTTTCTTTTCAAAAACGTGCGTGTTGTTCCAATTACAAAATATTTAGTAATATCGTTTACTAATATATTTTTTTTTGTTTTTGTCGAGTATCGGAATCATTGCAGGTTCGGGCAGCGCTCCTTTGAGGATAAAGAGAGCCAGGATACCGCGACAAACTGCAAGGAATTTTTGGTTTTTCACGATTCTTGCATGTCCAACCTGGTTTTTTGTAGTCCCGTTATTATTATAAGATAGCCTATAGGCGCTGGATCTCCCTTTAGCTACTATTACAATGTTTAGCGGAGTGTGTACTAGTATGATTTCCATGATAGCTCTGGGTGTACTGCTCATGGATCCAATAATGCTCAAACAGGCCAGTCTTTGGATCCTGGACAACTGTTGTTTACAGCCAGTGCATCATTTTGTGATGCTTTAGACCCAAGGTTTTTCCACATACTCTCTTGCAAAGCATCAGAGAAGATAAGATTTGCTCTTATTTGTTATGTATTCTAGACAAGGGTTCCATGTTAGTTTAGAGTCTAGCATCCTGAGAACTTGGTTTCCCATTCGATATGTAGTCTTTCACCGAAGAGGATGGGGGGTTTTATTTTATCCAGCTTCCTTTATTGTGTGAATGGAATTAGTGTGGCTTTACCAAGGTTTATTTTTAATCCCTCATTGATACACCATTCCTATGTAAATCTTAGAGCGTTTTGCATAAGCTCCTAGACTGTGCTTTCACAGGGCCCTTGGCTTGCAATTTTAATGGCATCGGAATATTCCTGTGTGTAGTATCCTCCTTGGTTGAGACGCGTCAGTGAGCTGTTCACTGTTAAACTCCACAGAAGTGGGGATAAAACATCACCCAGTGGGCATCAGGTCTCACAATTACAGACTCTCCAAGAAGTGAAGTTTATGTTCTTCTACTTATCAATATACAGTTTATCCACCTGCAGAAGGTGTCTTCTACTCTGTGCTGACTTGCAGAGTTAATCATGGAATTGTAAGAGGCATTATCAAATGTCCTCTCGAATGTCAAGAAACAAACACAAGGGGGTCTTGCGAGTTCCTTCTCAATCCTGTATATTAGGTTGTGGAGAGCTGATTCACAGGATTTTCCCACCTGATACGCGTGGTAGTTGGCATGAAGCGGATTCCTCGACAGTGCTCCTTGAGTTAAGTGAAATCCTATTAGTCTTCTCATTATCTTTAGTAGAAACGATGGCAGACTAATGGGTCTAAAATTATTTCCCGTGAAGTGATTGAGCCTCCTCGGTTTTGGAAAGAAAGTCACTCTTACTGACTTCCATACTGTTGGGATATAACTTGTAGCTAGGTTTGCCCTGAATATGTGACCAAGCAGAGTAAAAAGATGCTCTGCCATTTTAGTAAAATCACTGGGTATATCCCGTCTGGCCCCAGTGCTTTATAGCGGTGGAAAAAGTTTATTGCAAATTCGAGCTTTGAGCGATTGAAGGTGATCGCTGCTCTACTCCAGTCCTAGCTTGTGGCTAGGAGATTTTGATTAAAATGTTCTTGAAAAGAATTTTTACTGTTTATGGCCACCGAATCCGGAAAATGAATCTGGATTAGGGTTTCGAGTGTACCGTTCCCGGAGCTAATGTTCTCACCATCGGGCTTACGTAGTGACACAATGGTGTCAGCGGGTTTCTCCGCTAGAATACTATTGAGTCTTGCTCCTCCAGATGTGTTTTCAACATCTTGACAGAGTTTCATCCATGAGTTCATTTTGGCTCTTTTCAGAGACCTTTTGTATTCGGTAAGGGCTTTATGGTAGTTGTCCCCGCTCCTGTCCTTTTTACTCTGTAAAACAGTTGGCGCACTTTCTTACTTTAACTCCTTCGGTTTTTTTTCCACCAGCTAGTTGACTTGCTGATGTCTTTTGAGACCTCCGGGTAGTTTCTTGGAAAGAGTCAATTATTGTAGGCTGAAGCTCAGTTGCAGTTAGCTCAATGTCCAGTACGTTTTCACTTTTTTCGGCATGATGATGAGTTTGAACTTTTGTGTCAAATAATTATCGTCTCAATTTATTTTCCTCAGATCCCGATAGTGTCTATTACATTGATCTGTTTTACCTCAAAATTGTAATAGATATGTCTGTGATCCGATGCAGATGGTTCATCGGATACTAGTCACTTCTTGTTTTTTTCACTGATTTCATAAGCACTCAGTGCTACATGCATGACTTCCTGCCGAATTGATAAAAGTCGGCTTGTTGTCTTGATGAACTATATATAAGTTATTAGCTATAATATAATCAAAGAGGTACTCACCTCTTGCATTTATGTTAGTACTCGCCCATACAGTGTGATTAGAGTTTGAATCGCACCCCATGAACAGTTGGTGGCTTTTTTGTCTCACAATACTAGATCAGGTCTTTCATCTCCGATAGTGGCGGTAGAGTAGATGCATCATAGGGTAGGTAGGACGATTGTATTTTAGTTTCACCGCTGTAAGGTCTCTCTAACAAATTCTGTCAGCGGAAAGTCAATGATGGCCTTCCATGCATACATGCAAATTCTGGGTTTCTCTGGAGTTTTATTATAAATAATTTGTCGACTAGCATTTCTTAGTCCAAGAATCTTATGGTTTACAACCCAAGGTTCCTGTGCTAGGGCTATGGAAAATTCTCTTGCCAGAAAATTTTCACAGAAGACAGCGGAGTCTATCTTACTGTGTTGGAGGTTTACTTGTAGCATTTGAAGAGCTGGTATTTTTTTCCTCTAATATTTTTAATAGACTAAGGTTGCTGAGTTAGGCGCACCTGCAGTTTTTTATGTCTCAGTGGGTTAGCTTGCGCAGCCTCGGCTAATTCACTTGAAGGGGATTTGAGCCCCATAGTTTATATGTTAACGTTTGGTTTCCATTTTGGGGCCAGTAGTTACCAGCGACATAGTAAAGCTTTCCATCAATGCGCTCAAGCTTCTCCACTAACGACGAGGTCTACCATGCCTAGGAGAAGCTTCAAGTGGATTATCCTTAATAGAAAAATTTTTACAGCTGAAACCGTAAACCCCAAAAATACTTTTAATTTGCTTTATTAAGTGTAGACCGGAAGTGGTTGCGTGGAAAAATAAAATCCTTGAAGGTTTCCGCCTTTGGGATCCTAAAGAACATTTCCACAAAGTTTCAATATCATGACTGCGTTCGCATTGTTGAAAATTTTATAGCATGATATGATAAGATTAACATGCTCGAAAATTCATGTGTGCAAATAAGTAGGCAAAATCTAGTTAATTTATAAAATAAGAATATGGGAGGGGGCTAATTAGAGGGTTGACTTGAGAGACTAATCAAACGTCTATGGCTCGAAATATTGTGGTTCCATTATCTTTTTCAAATTTTAATTTATAAAATGAATTAATGAATCCAAATCTTGTATTATCCGATTTAGTATTTAGACATTTAAAAATAAAAATTTTTTTTAGCTATTGCCGTATTTTGATTGTCTAAGTACTATGGACCATAAAATTTGATGTCATTTTTTTATTTTTATAATTGATTTTTGCCTTATTAATTTGGTTTTTATAGTAACAACTTTTGGTGGTGGCGTAATATCATGAAAATGGATGATATCAGATTGCCCAAGATGTGCTACACCCGAATGAACCTTGCCTCTAATTTATCAAGTCTCCAGGACACATAAAACTGGGTCTGTCAATTAAACGAAATAGTATCCTCTATCAATTCCAATTTCAGAGTGCAGGATAGAATTGAATCAGGATATCCATTCCATCTTAACATTATACTGCGATATTCTTCGGAATAAAGACATTACGAAAGCTCAGAACTCGGGATATAGCTATATATATATATATATACATCATAGTTTTGTTATAAATGAATATGAACAAGATTATCTTAGATTGAACTGCCCCATCTCATTCATTCGCGTCGTAGCACAGCTACACACTTGTGGTAAACGAATGCTAAGATTTTTTTTAAACAAGATAGTATACACCATTAACTCTGAATCATTGTGAACTTTATGTGATTCACATCAAAAGGATCTGGAGGATCTGGAGAATCTGCTTGTGTTTTGTATATCATAAAGCTATGTTCGGAGACAATTTTCGGAAGAGGTACATGTAGACGGGTCTAGAAATCACTTTGTCCGATATTCGAATTGCTTCCACTATAGGCCAACTCAGGAAAATAAACAATTTTGTAAAAAAAATTCTGTGCACACGCTCATTTCTTCTGAATTAATGAAATATCAGTATTTTATGAGTATAAATTTATTATTGTTATATTTTTAGCGAATTTTTTTCTATTTTTATGATTCAGATTTTTATTATTGTTATTTATTGTTGTTATGGCTATTAGAATCAACTGTTGCTATTGTTATGGTTCCTGTAGTAAGCATTGTTTTAATGATTTATTTTTGTTATATTTTTGCTATTTAGATTTTTATTATTGTTATTAATTACTCTATTATTGGTATTACTCTATTAATAGCTTGTTGTAATGAAAATTGTTGAGAATAATTTTTCTGGGTCCAACACACATTTTAATTATGAAATAGAAGAATATTAAGTAAGATGTTGCGAAAAATATTTAAGAAAACGATATTTTTCTCCTTGGAAAAAGGAGTTTTTTTTTCTCTAAGTACAAAAAGAAAATAATGTAGTTCGATTTATTTTTTTCTTAAACTAAGTTTTTTTTTAAGTCGAAAATTGTGAAGTAAATAACAACTGCTTTTGATTTAAAGTTTTTCTTTTTTTAAAAAAAAATTGAACAGATATAATAATAAGTCATACAAATTGAATGTTTTTGATAAATAACATAAATAGACACACAAATAAATAATTTTGTAAAAACAAGATTAAGTAAAAAGAATAAGCAGCTTATGTATTGTAAAATTGTGTATAGATTTTGAATTCACACTGGCCGTGTTCATTTAGTCGGTAGTTAAATATCAACCAAGCGGGGTGTGATTATAATTCAAACCTTAGAGAGGTATTATAATTTTTAATTCATTTTATAAATAATCTGAATACTTCGATTACGTCCATGGTTGTTGATAAACTAAAATATTCTAGAAGCCTCCATACGAAAATATATTGTCAAAAAAAATATTTATTCAAAAAAACAACCATGTTATCGAAAGATCTTTGACGGGTATATGAACCGGTGACCAGTGTTGATTCAAGTCAGTTTAAAATCGACTGTTGTTTGATTCGGTTAATAGTTTAAAATTAACTATTGTTCGATTCAGATCAAGTTAAAAATTAAGTTAAAGTTGACATTAGTTCAAGTAATTCAAAGTTTGACATTGTGTCGAAAAGTATAAAAAAATTGTTGAAAAAGAAATTGAATTCTCATAATTTTTAAAAGCAATCAACCAGGTTCTTGTTTTCGTAAAAATTTTGTTTAATTTTATTTACCTTTTTTTTTTCTTTTTAAACAAAAAACGTGCGTGTCATTTCAATTATAAAATATTTAGTAAAACCTTTTACTAATATATATTTTTTTTGTTTTGTTTTGTCGAATATCGAAATCATTTGCAGGTTCGGGAAGCGCTCCTTTGAGGTATATAGACAGCCAAGATACCGCGACAAGCTATTGCAACTTTATTACGATTGCAATAGCTATTATTGTTGGTGTTTCATTTTTTTTTTATTAGTTATTATTATTCAGTGTAATTTTGATTGTTTTAACCAGTATTTTTGGAAAGCACATTTCGGCAAAAGCAACGTCTTTGTACAAGATGTAATTTATCTTAGAACAAATAAACTTATTATTATTATAATAAGGCACAAATCAACTATACAATTTAACAACTCAACTTCTGTGTCCGTGTGTTGGTACATATAATTCATTTGATGCACCTTTTCGCTTTTAACACCGAAATGCCATACATTACTCGATTATCCAAGGGGCTTTCAAACGACCTTCGTTATCTTATTAAGTTTTTTACCTTTTGGTTCGAACAAGGAAGAATGCTGTTAGAACAATCAGCAACATGATCCAATTGGTACAGTCACTTCAAGCCATGGAAGCTATTTTTTTATCAATCGAAAATTTTATGGTCAAACCACGGATCAAAAAGTCGTAATTCTGATTATCCTCAAATACAATAGTATTCGAAAGATGTAATCTAACCTAGAAATATTATTTTCTTCGACTTTATAATACATATTTGCAAAAGGTAACAGAAGAAGCTACCATAAATATTTATCGCAAGTACATAGTTATAACTCTTAAAAGAGTGTGTATATGAATCCACATTTACAGTGCTACCAACTTAATTTTATTTAACATTAGGTATGTTTCAACATTAATGACCCAATTCACTGCCATGGAATCGAGTCACAGCAAATATATCGCAATAAAAGATTTGCAACTTAATCAAATATTACGCATTCCATATTTAATAACCATTCTAAATGCTATTTCCCAAAAACGTTCCTATAAACATGGTTTTCGATACACTTAATTATATTTGTAGAAAATTGAGTCATATAATTTAAAAATAAACTTATAATCTGATTAAACAAACTCATAAACTCACAAACATCTAGTATGTGTAATAATAATCGGTAAAGAAGATGGCCGACTTAACTTATTAACGAATTTCCTCCAAAGGAAATGCAGCTATTGTTTTTGTACCAATGTTGGAATTTCGTAAAAATTTCTTCAAATGTCCATCGATCCTACCTACTAGATGTTAAAAATCACTATCGCTAAAATTTTTATATATGTATCTACATATATATATAGTTATATATATATATATATATATATATATATATATATATATATATATATATATATATATATATATATATAAAACTATATATATATGTATCTACATATATATATAGTTTTATATATATATATATATATATATATATTTATATATTATATTTATTTTGCTAATTCTATATAATAATAATAATAATAAATCCTCACGGGGACAACTAGCAGCCCTAGTTGTTCGGGAATTAGCGCTCTCGTGGCCCAAGCCAACCTATTTTTATGATGAACAAAAGCTATAAAAGCCTCGGAAAAAGCCGCTGTCTGGGGGTTATCGTCAGGGCACATCTGATGCCATCGCTGGATGTGACAGTGTGCGACCCGGTGGTGATGAGTTGGTGATCAGGCGGCCATCCATCACTAAAGAAGTTACAGCCGATGGCGGACGAGACACCCGTGATGATTTGTCTGTGGATGTTCCATTACCGCAATCGGAAATGGCCACCACAGAAAATACTTCCAGGAGGCGCATGAAGTGGACAGACGAAATGAATCAGTTCATACTGCGAACCTACCTGGAAGTGACCCGACTTGAACAGAACAAAACCGGATACAGACAAACACTACACCAACAATTCACACCAAAATACACAAACCTTACACACATCACACAACAGCGACTCACCGATCAACGCCGCACAATCATCACACGTACACTCATTCCCCTCACAATACAAAACCAAATTAGACAACAAGTACACCACCAACTACATACCATACACAACACATACATAATACACATTGATACACAGACAACTCAAAGAGCCGAAAATGACAACAATAATAACACTAGCAACGATAACACATCCATCACACACATCCAAAATTCACTCAACACTGCATTGGCAGAATTAACACATTTAGACCCTACATAGAAACACAAACTACCTAAACAACACTATTCAAGCAATCTCACCAACATAGTCATCAATCTGAACAATTACATTTTACCAAAATACTTATCTCAGGACACAACATTTACAGACTTACACAACATCATTTACTGCGGAGCTATTGCAGCAGTTAGGTGTAATGGTTTCAAGGTAACATCACCCTTAAACGTGCATAACACAAAATACACTCCAAATACGATGAACACAACACAGCTCTAGAGGAATTTACGGATACAGTACACCAAAAACTCACAGTATACTCTACAAGACTCGAACGATACAAAGCCAAATACACAACACTCAATTCCAACACAACCAAAAATTTTTCTACCGATAACTCACACACAACAACACACCACAACACGACACACAACCACCCACAGAACACTCACTTTTTACATAGTGGTCTGGTATTTGGTCCGAGGGAGTTCAGCACAATGTTGAAACATGTTGGATCGAAGACGAGATCCACAAAACATTATACACATGACACAAACAACAATTACTACACAAGACATACACAACATTACACAACACTTACACAATTGGAGAAGCCCTGGAGTGGATCAAATGCACAACTATTGGCTGAAACACTTTACTTGCACACACGAACACCTCGCACGACATTTTACACAATTCATACAACACCCTCACACAACACCTCCTTTCTTAATGAAAGGCATCACTTACATGATTCCGAAGGATAACAACACAATAACTCCAACCAAATACAGACCCATCACATGCCTATCTACAATATACAAGTTACTCACTACATGCATCACACACAAAATTTAGATACACATTACAGACAACAACATCCTCGCTGAGGAGCATAAGGGCTGTTGGAAACTATCGAGAGGCTGTAAGGAGCAACTCATTATAGACTTGATGGTGACTGAACAGGCCAAACACAGCAACAGAAACATGTACACAGCTTACATAGATTACAAAAAAGCATTTTATTCCGTGCCGCATTCCTGGCTGCAGAGAATATTGACCTTATACAAAATTGACGAACACATTATACAATTTTTAACACACGCCATGTCATTATGGACAACCACACTACATTTAACACACAATAACACGACCATCACCACAGAGACCGTTAGACGAGGAATCTTCCAGGGAGACTCATTGAGTCCTCTTTGGTTCTGCCTCGCTCTTAATCCACTATCACACACACTAACAGATTCGGGATGCGCTTTCAAGGTGAAGTTCGACAAGGAATTCTATAAAAAATCACACCCTTTTCATGGATGACTTGAAACTGTATGCTCCCACAGAAACACAATTGACACATTTAATACGACTGACTGAAATATTCTCTACGGACATCCAGATGGAATTCGGCACTGACAAACGAAAACACAACACATAATTAATGACCCAGGAAGGCCTGTTGAATATAACCTACAAAATGGTGGTCTCATTAGCCCCATGGAGAGGGGAGAATTTTACAGGTATCTTGGTGATCAGCAATCACAAGGCATCCCACACACAAATATAAAACAAACACTTACACAACACTACATACAAATAATACAAAACATACTCAAAAGTGGTCTTGATGGTAGAAATACCACATATTCCTTCGGAATCATAAAGTGGACATACACAGACATTAAAAACATACAAATTAAAACACGAACACTCATGACAAAACACAGGATACATCACATACACTCATCGTCAGCCAGGTGGATCTTACCACAGTCTCTAGGAGGACGTGGTCTCACAGACATCCGACTATTACACGATCGCCAGCTCCATAGCCTACGGGAGTACTTCCAATCTAAAACACACACCTCACACTTACACAAAGCCATAACATCCGCAGACAAGTCATACACGCCACTTAACATGCACACAATACAAACTCTCCTCCATCAACCAAAGCACAACACACACCCACAAACATGCAGACATAGAAATCGAAGGTTCTACATGGAAGGTAGAACATACACAAACACACAAAAACCACATTCCTCATAGACATTTCAGTACCCAACACACACAATCTACAGACTACACACACTGAAAAACTAACAAAATACACCGATATAGCTGTCGACCTGAGGATTCTGTGGAAAATGACACGAGTTGTTATCGTTCCAGTGGTTCTAAGCTCAATAGGCGTCATACCAAAAACACTTCACATACACTTGAATTACGGTCTATATACACTTGAACTACACAAAAACACATACATAAAATTACAAAAGGCAGCTATTATTAATACTTGCCGTATAGTGAGAAAGTTTCTCTCTATGGGGCAAAGCACTCTCCAAACACAAACACCAACCACTGCTCTACACACAACAAAAAACACAGCATGCACTCCAAGCAATACAAACACACTTACACCAAACACAGAAACTTCACATCAGCACCTACACAACCCTCAGTCACACATGCGAAACACAACACAAGAAATATACACAATACAACACAGCATATCTACAACAACACTCACACACGCACCATCACCACAGAAGGTCCATCTGATACCAAGGTCGCGCACTTGATGGCTATCCTGACCAGAGCATGCGATGCATCGATGACGAGGCGAGCAAATAACAGCAGAAGACCAGCATATTGGTGGAACGACGAGATCGCGGATCTTCGAGGAGTATGCCTTCGCTCTAGAAGACAAGCCCAGAGAGCTCGAGGCCGAACATCCTTCGCTGAGCTGAGGGATCGATATGCTGAGGCTCGCAGAAACCTAGGCAAGGCCATCAAGGAGAGTAAACTGCAGTGTGAGAAGTCACTGCGACGCGAAGTCGATCAAGACACTTGGGGACGACCATACAAGTTGGTCATGGCCAAGTTGCGAGGACGAGGCTCCGGGATGCCATCGAACCCGGAGTTCCTGGAGAGGATAGTGGGGACCTTGTTCCCCCAACAATCAGCGGATCATATGGCTACGGCTATCCCGACTGATCCCGACATCCAGGAGGTGCCACTTGTGACAAACGAAGAACTAGGGCTATCCAGAAAGCTATCCAGAAGATCGGAGACACAAAAGCTCCCGGCCCAGATGCTATTCCCAACATAGCTCTTAAAGCCGCTATCAGAAAAAGACCAGACATCTTTCTCTCTGTCTACAATGCTTGCATCGTATAAGGTAACTTTCCTGCCTGCTGGAAGCGACAGCACCTGGTCCTATTGCCAAAGGGCGACAAACCACCGGATGAGCCCTCATCCTATCGCCCAATTTGCCTCCTTGATACGGCCGGCAAAGAATTGGAAAGAATCATAGCCAATCGCGTAGCGGTCAACAGTGAGAGTGACCAGGGGCTCTCAGAAAACCAATACGGTTTCCGCAAAGCTAGATCCACAGTCGATGCCGTGGAAAAAGTCGTTGGTATCGCCAGGGAGGCGATCTCCGGAAGGACAACAGGCGCAAAGAAATACTGCGCAATCGCGACTCTCGACGTCAAAAATGCGTTCAACTCTGCAAGGTGGAGTTGCATCCTGAACGCTCTTCGATTGATGCAGGTTCCACAATACCTGCTGAAGATCATCAGCAGCTATTTCTCGAACCGTGTCCTTTCATATGACACGGAATCGGGTACACGGTCGTACAACGTTGGGCCCCTCCTGTGGAATATCATGTACGATGCCGTGCTGAAGCTGACGATGCCTGAAGACTGTACATCAGTAGGCTTTCCCGACGACGTGGCAGTGGTAATTGTCGGCAAGTACCTGGAAGAGGTCACATTCAAGGCAAACAGAGCAGTGTCCTGCATACGCCAGTGGCTGACATCCGTTGGGCTGCAACTGGCCGACCACAAGACAGAAGTCGTCTTGGTAACCGGTCGAAGAATAAGGGAGTCAATCACCCTTTCCATCGGAGATTGCGAGATTGAATCTCAAAAGTCACTGAGATACCTGGGCGTCCAGATCGACACGAAGCTTCGGTTCGACGAACATCTTCGAATAGTTAGCCAGAAAGCATCCAAGGTGGTAAACGCACTGACCTGGTTGATGCCAAACACAGGAGGACCACGACAGAGCCGTAGACAGCTCCTCTCAACGGTCACCAGCTCGATCCTTTTGTATGCCGCACCAAACTGGTCGTCGGCCATGGATACCGCTTCTTACGCTCGCCCAATGATTAGAGTCTACAGGAGAAGTGCACTGCGCGTCGCATGCGCTTACCGCACGGTATCGTATGATGCTGTGTGTGTAGTGGCTAGTCTTCCGCCAATCGAAATCTTGGCAGACGAGCGACGGAGAATCTACCAACGAAGGCAGATTGACACTGACGACATCAGGACACTCGCATCAGAAGAAAGAGACCGCACACTTGAGATGTGGCAAAGACGCTGGGAATCATCGACAAATGGAAGATGGACGTATCGTCTGATTCCAGACATCGCGAAATGGTTCAACAGGAAGCATGGAGAAGTGGACTTCTATGTCACGCAGTTGCTGACCGGACATGGCAACTTCCGAGCCTACCTCAACAGGTTCGGTTTGGACACATGAAGAGGAAACGGCGGAGCACATTTTCTTCTCGTGCCCCCGTTTCGCTGCAGAGAGAGCGGTACTAGATGCAAGACTCCATTGCCATGGTACACCAGAAAACCTCGTTGACCTGATGGTCCGCTGTGAGGAAAATTGGAAGGCAGTGGCCGACGCAGCGGCCAAGATGATGAAGATTCTCCAGGGAGATCGACCAAGGAGACGTCCACAGCGACAATAATTGAATAGGCAGTAGTAAGCCAGTCCTCCCC
The DNA here is from genome assembly GCA_963920215.1 of Nineta flava. NCBI lineage: Eukaryota > Metazoa > Arthropoda > Insecta > Neuroptera > Chrysopidae > Nineta > Nineta flava. Next base: position 51,633,602 of record OY986042.1, on the reverse strand, counting down.
GGGCGAAGTAGTGCCTGACGGCGGTTCCGCGCGGGGTACAATGGAGTATCCTCAAGAGTTTAGGGTTTTAGCGGGTATGTTCCAGACTTCTTCTGGTCCGAGCCCCGCACCGTGCCGAAAGTCCCCTGAAAAGGAGACTTCTCGGTCAGTGCAATTTCATGCATTTCCCCCTCTTGATATCAAAAAAAAATATATATATATATATATATTTATATATATATATATATATATATATATATATATATATATATATATATATATATATATATATATATATATATATATATATATATATATATATATATATATATATCTATATATCTATATCACCTTAATAGTCTTTTCACAATCCTTGTACATGTTGCTTCCAGGAAAGTTGATTGTCGATTGTAACTCGAAGAAATTTTATAGATTTTTCGACGTTAATTGTATTATTATCTATTTTTATGGAATTAGTCGCAGCGCCGTACGTTCCTTGTCTTATAAGTGTGGTCTTGCTCATATTGAGTGCCAGCCTGTTGGGTTCATACCATTTCAGCGTTTGATCTATTTCTCTAGCTAAATGATTATCACCATCGGCTTGTATTAGGATTGTTGTGTCATCCGCGTACATGATACTTTTATATTGCGTACACGTAGGGAAATCATTTGTGAAAATGATGAAAAGTAACGGTCCGAGAATTGACCCTTGTGGGACACCTTTTTTGGTTGTTTGCCGTGTAGATTGCACAAAGGATTGTATGTTGTGGCAACGAACTGGAACTTGTACACACTGTTGTCTATTACTCAAGTATGATCTGAACAATTTTAATGGTATACCTCGAACCCCATAAGCCTCCATCTTATCAAGCAAACATTGATGGTTTACACAATCGAACGCTTTATTTAAGTCAACAAAACCTGCCAAATGTGGTTTCTTGTTGTTCCATGAATCTGTCCAGAAAATTTATGCACTCAAAAATTGCTTTTTCAATACTATTTTTTTGTCTAAACCATGCTGCTCATTTCGTAGAATGGAGAATTTTTCCAAAAAACATAATAGCCTGTTGGAAATTATTTTTTCAAATATTTTCGAAATATTTGACAGTAGGGAAATTGGCCTGTAATTTTCTTTTTGATGTTTGTCTCCTTTCTTGTAAGAGTGGTTTCACAACTGATTTATTTAGTAAATCAGGAAATTCGCCAGTTTCTAGACATAAATTTGTAATATACACCAATGGACTTACAATAAGTACCGCCACTTCTTTAATAACTTCTGTTGATATGTTGTCCCAACACGTTAATTTCTTGTTTTTTTAATTTTCTCATTATATCCAGGATTTCATCTGAATCAGTTGGATGAAAAAATATACTATTTGCGCTTTCGGACAATAAGTCAATTGATGTTAGAGTACTTGGAATATCTGAGTAATCTGTTATATTTACGTAGTATTTATTGAAGATGTTTGTAATTTGTATTGGATTTGACAGAGTTTTTATCACATTCCAAGTTGCTTTCGATTGATTTGGGGCTTTTTGTATATATTTATCGTTTGATAATATTTTGGCTTGCCGTATTACTTTTAGCGAATTTCCTCCAAAGGAAATGCAGCTATTATTTTTGCACCAATGTTGGAATTTTGTAAAAAAATTTCTTCAAATGTCCATCGATCCTCCCTATTAGATGTTAAAAATCACTATCGCTAAAATTTTTATATATGTATGTATATATATATATATATATATATACATATATATATATATATATATATATATATATATATATATAGATATATATATATATATATATATATACATATATACATATATACATATGTACTTTTTTTAAATGTCTGTGGACTCTCTAGCGGTCACAGTTTTATTCCGATTGGAATGAAATTAGGTATTTGAGTCTCTTTTGGTATTCTAAAGGTCAAGTTCGTTAATGGATAAATTTGACTATCTTCCTTAATATTTGAAAAATCGAAAAATTTATCAGGAGTTAAGTTGTAGGTACTAAGTTTTACTGTAATTTTGTTTCTTATCATTTTTCTGTTACACTAATATTTACATAAATATTTACAATTAAAGATTGAAAGTTAAAATTCTGAATATCTCTGTTCACATTAGAGTTTAAGAAAAATTATCAAGTAATGAATTGTAGCAAACTTGATTTTCTACAACTTTACTCCTTATAAATTTTTCGATGATTCTAATATTAAAAGAGATATTTAATATTTTGTGTTTGTTTGACATGAATACATAGAATATATTTAATTGTAAAAAATTTTGATTGTCGTTTCCATAGTAACTATAAACTATAACCGTTATACCGTTTTTTTTTTTGGGCTATTAATAAATTTAATTTTTGCAAATACTAAATAATTCATATCAGATATTATATTTCATTTCGATCACACTAAAATTATGACCGCTAGAGAGTGATTTATGTATTCTAAGGAAATTCGCTAAGTTGACGCAGCTCCTGCGTAACGAATTTTTTTGAAGATGTTATTGAATTTTTTATACTGAATATCCATTTCAGTAGTATTGAGCTTTTGACGCTTATGTGCTGAATTTTCTCATACATTTTTCGCTTTGTATATGGAGATTTTCTAATACCCTTGTTATCCAGATATTACTGAGATTTTGTGTTTTTTTTAAATATTTCTTTCCGGGAAACAAAGTTCATAATAGTATGTGAAAAGTTCATGAAATTCGTAATAAGCAGCGTTTATTATCGTTGTGCTACTTTTGAAAACACTGTTCCTATTTACCATTTGAAGTTGTCGTTTAGAAATTTCTATATTCTCCTCCCAAATTGGTCTACAAGTTTTGTATGTTTTTAAAAATTTTCTAACAATAGATATGTTAGCAATAATTATATTCTGATCAGATATTGGTTCTAACTGTTTAATTTCAATGTTTGTGAATTTATTTACAATTATATTGTCTACACACGATTGTGATACATTACTAATTCTTGTAGGTATATCAACACTAAACGTTAAATTAAAGCTGTTTAGTAAATTAGCGAATTTTATTGTATTTCAGTTAAAGTTTAGTACATTTATGTTGAAGTTCTCCACACACTATTATTTTAGTTTTTAACATGTTGTAAGTGTTATTTATAGTAGTTAACATTTCATCTAATTTATGATAGAAAGATTGTAAATTACTGTTCGGAGATCTGTAAATACTCACTATTATCAGATTTAAGTCAATAAGTTTGATACCCGCACATTCAAAAATTAATTCACTGATTATTTTTTCTATTTTTTAGAATTGGATGCCGTTTCGAACATAAATGTACACTCCTCCGTGTGTTAGTGTAGATCGACAAAAATCTTTAGCTAAGGTAAAGTTTTCTATTTTTATTACTTTATTTCATCCTCTTAAAATCCCCTTAATGGCATTTTAAGGGGTATTTTTTACATTTTCGGAAGGTTGCGATGTAGATAATGCAATTTTTCGAAGTATTCTATCAATTTGACTTTATTTCTTTATTTCGGTTGGTAAAAATCTCATCTTTCTTTTTTTTTTCCGGAGGGTTGCAATGAAAAAATTGAAGTTTTTCGAATATCCTTCTTAATTTGTAGCTATTTAGCGTCGAATGCAAAAACCCGCATCTTTCTAACATGAATAGAAGTGAAAAGGGCAGTTTTAGGGTGTTATTCCCATTTTCGGGGGGTTGCGATGTTATTAATGAAGTTTTTCTAAGTTTTCCGTTAATTTGACTTTATTTCGTGTCGATTGGTGAAAATTCCATGTTTTTGGCATGTATAGAACTGAAAAACGTAATTTTGAGGGGAGGGGTATTTTTCCGATTTTTCGGGGGTTGCAATTATAAAATTGAAATTTTCCTATTTTTCCCGTCGGTCATAAAAATTTTTGCTTAGGTGAACTAAAATTGGCACAAGAATATGCAATTATTTTTTTACTTTTTAGTGCATTTTTTGTTTTAGAATATTTATTTTTGAAGTCGGGTTTCCATTTTGTCAAAATAGGTTTTATTTCTCGTTTTTTAGTGACTTTGAAGTTCTATAACTTATTTTATTTGTCTAAATATGGGTAGACCAACTAAACGACCTACTAACTTTTAACACATTTTTTTTTATCCGTTTTTTTTTTTTTAAATTTCTAGTGCATTTTTTCATAACAGATTTTCAGTTTTTTTACATGCATTTTGTATTTTTATTGTAAAAAATTTTTTTTTTGTGGTCGGTTTTTTTTGTAAAAACCTTTTTGAGGTCGGTTTTTAAAAAAATTTTCTTATTTTCCCATTATCAATGAGTATACCCTTTCAAAAAAAATAATTTCGTAGAAATCGGTTATCACATATAAAATGAGGATTTTCCTCGATTTCCCGGGGATCCTTTAATCAGAATACGATTTTGTGGGATCCAATGGAACCAATGGAAAACCAAACCCTTTAAAACAAAAAAAAATTCAAAATCGGTTCATAAATGACGGAGTTCTGAGGCGACACATAAAAAAAAATATAGACTAATTGAGAACCATCCTCCTTTTTGAAGTCGGGTTAAAAATTAACTAAATTAAAATATACTAAATTTAAAATATAATGAATGTTAATTATATTGCAATTACTCTTGTTAAAATTTCCTTCATTCACATTTATTCCTGTTTACCTTACTCTTATTAAAATTACTCTTATGTTGTCTCAGATTTGTTACTCGTCGCTAATTTGGTGACAATTTCACAATCTTTCTTAGTTTTACTCTGCTTATATATGTTTGCCTGACTTTTGATACTGTTTTAAGATCGCACCTGATGGGTGCTGTGTTATGCGTTTCGTAGTGAATAGGTTTTTGTATTTTGACATCTTTAGAAAGATGGACATATTGGCAATTAATTTTACCGCAAGATTTTGATTAAATCTGAATTTGGGACCGGCCCATTGTCTAGATTCATAATATTTCTTTTGAATTTCTGAATGTATATGCTTTCGTATTCATCCAGCTGTGAGGGATTTTGTACTGCCTTAACAAGTTTTAAATTGGATTTGTCGATTTTATGGTCATTCTCTATAATATGTGCAGCTACACAGGATTTTCTAATCTGCCGTGTTTCATATGAGCCATATGTTCTTTGAATCGGGTTCCAATTTGACTACGGCTTTGGCCAATGTATGTTTGTGAACACGAAGGACACTCTATGGTATAGATTCCCGATTTCTATTCGTCTTCTATTTTGTCTTTTGGGTTCTCGAGGATCTGTTTAATTTTACATTTGCTCAGGAGTGCTATTTTAATATTATGATCCTCCATTTCTTTTTTAAGTTTATTCGTACAAGGTGGGAAGTACGTTAGCTTACAATATTTAAGGTAAACACGAATAAATATGTATGAAGGAAATTTTAGCAAAAGTAATTTCAATATAATTTAAAATTTATTATATTTTAAATTTAGTATATTTAAATTTAGTCAATTTTCTATTTATTTTTATGCTTTTTTTTTTGCTAGCAAATTTTTGTTGACACCAATGAATTAGTCTCAAAAAAACAGATCGAGAATGTGCCATCCATTTTTTCTATCTCTTATAGTTACCGAGTTACCCCATAAAACCATCGAAATTGACCCACTCTGTACATGTTTTTTAGTTTGTTTTATCCGATTATGAATTTCATTTTAAATTATATGACTCAATTTATCACGAATATAATTGTGTGTATCGGAAACCATGTGTGTCGAAACATTTTTTGGAAATAAAACATCAAATAATTATTTTATCAAATTAAAATTATTTTTGGAAAACTTACCAATACGAAACCAAATAATGCAATACGACATTGAATTTACCAATTAAATAAATATTTTCAATTTTTATTAAAAAAAATTATTTATAATTAGTTACCCAACATTTTTTTCTCAAAATTTCGTTTTTATAAAAATAATTATATTTTAATAAATTTTGTTTGTTTATAATAATAAAAAACCGGTTTATTTCAGGTTCGATACCACTTTTTTGTGTGATTTATAGTTCTTTTATGCATATGGCAACCAAATATATTTCGATAATATGCATAGTCTCATTAGTTCAGACGCTGGCCGAACTTGAGTATGCAAACATTGGTGTCGTATTTCTTTCAGAGGAGTATATATATATATATATATATATATATATATATATATATATATATATATATATATATATATATATATATACATATATATATATATATATATATATACATATATATATATATATATATATATATATATATCTTCTCCTAGTTGGTGCAGGAGTACTTAAGAGTTGATGCCCTGGGTTACTTTATTATATAATTTTATACTAAAGTTATGACTTTGCAACCCTTTCACTTCTAAAAAATTCGAATTTTTAGAAGTGAAAGGGTTGCAAAGTCATAACTTTAGTATAAAATTATATAATAAAGTAACCCAGGGCATCAACTCTTAAGTATTCCTGCACCAACTAGGAGAAGAGCTGATGATCTTTAAACGACTGAACAGATTTTCATCAAACATAGCTAAGGGACAATTCCAATTAAACCAACCGTTAAAGCGCACACAGTTTACTGATGACTTTTTGCAACTCCTTCAAAATTAAATGTTCACTATAAAGAAAGAAAGAATCCTGTTAAATGACGATTTCAAATTTTCAAATTCGATGTATTATCAATAAATAATTTATGCTAAAAGAATTTCCTTCGTTTGGGAGCTAGGAGTAACAGGCTGGCTGGCAGATAAAGACTTCAAGTCTAAGACATGTTTGTCGGTTTCCTTGTAGCTCCCTAACGGTTGGTTTAATTGGAATTAATTGGTCCTTCGCTATGTTTGATGAAAATATATTCAGTCGTTTAAAGATCATCAGCTCATCTCCTAGTTGGTGAGGAATTTTTAGGAGTGGATGCCCTGGGATACTTATATTATATAGTTTTATATTAAATTTATGACTTTGCAGCGCTTTCACTCCTTAAAATTCCCTAAACCAACTAGGAAAAGAGCCGCTGATCGTTAATGGGCTGAACATAGCCAAGAACATACCCTGCTTAAACCTGCTTTCAAATAACAACTGCACTGAAAACGGTCTATCTATTTGGTAGCTACGACACCAGAGGTATACACTATACTCAAAGAACGGCAAGGACTTCAAGCTTATAACACCTCTGTTTTGGTCCGGGGTTAATAATAGTACAAAATGTCCAACATATGATAGAACTTTTTATAATAAGAAAGAAAGCGACACTTGACTCAAAAAGAAACGTCTTCACCAATACCCTTTTCAGAATGTCCCTTGGGTTTTTAACCGTCTCGTTTCTATACCAAAATATAGGTCTAAACATATAGAATCAGTGAGCAAAATTTAAAACAAACTGTATAAAAAAACACCTCTGTTTTGGTCCGGGGTTAATAATAGTACAAAATGTTCAACATATAATAGAAATTATAATAAGAAATAAAGCTACACTTGACTCGAAAAGAAATGACTTCACTAATACCCTTTTCAGTATATCCCTCGGGTTCCCAACCGTCTCGTTTCTATACCAACATATAGATTTAAACATATAGAATCAGTGAGCAAAATTTAAAACAAACTGTTTAAAAAAAGTCCCCGTCAGTTCAATGATCAAAAGACCATATTTGGCATCAGGGAAACATCAAAACAAAATGTGAAAATCCAATGAAAACTCAACTACGATTTTTTATATCAAAAACAAAATCTTTCTATTCAGTGCTGTACAATAAATATATAGGCGCAAAATTAATGTAGATTATCGTCTAGTAAACCCATCTTATTATATATATTTCTTCTGTACGTGTGTTTGTCACCTAACTCCTCCTAAACGGATGGACCGATTTGGATGAAATTTTATGTGTATATTTCAATGGGTTCCTGGATGGTTTGAAAACACAATTGGACCCGGTCCTTAACGGCTGGACCGATTTGGATGAAATTATATAAAATTATTTTATTAAAATTTTGTTTTAATTTTGAAATGTCAACTTTGATTGTCGTTTCCATAGTAACTATAAACTATAATCGTTATATATCGTTCTATTTTGGCTATTAATAATTTTAATTTTTGCAAATACTAAAATCATATTAGATATTATATTTCAATTTGATCACACTAAAATTATGATCGCTAGAGAGTGATTTATGTATTCTTAGAAAATTCACTAAGTTAAAGCAGCTGCTACGTAACGAATTGTTTTTTTCAAATAAATTTTTGTTATTAAAAATGCCTGCAATTAGACGTACGAACTTAAGTCGCAGAACTAGAAAAGCTAGAAGTGAAAGATATACAAGAGCAAGCCAAACTGACGAGTAACGCGAAACGCAGAATAAATTTGAACAGAATCGATGGTATCAAAATCAACAACATAGAAATGTTGCGTTTACCACCACGTGCCTGATGCAAAATACGTTGGCAGCTTTCAATTGAAATGGTGTATCAATTGAAATGGCTTAAAGTACATTTGTAGCTCGGTAAATTGCCAAAAGCAGAAAGAAGCAAGTGTGTTTAAAAAAGTTGATGGTGGAATGGGAGTGCTGAGAAAGTATTTTGAGAGCAACATGGGAGAGCCACATGGTGGTACAAACAATTCGTTATACAATATCCTATATTACATCTATTTATTATCTGTTTACCTTTGCAGATTCAGGGTCAAATATATCATCCAACAGATTCCTTATTGCGAACGCGGAATAGTGACTACAAATTTTTGCCAATTTATTTTATGGGCGATTCAGCAAGACAAGTCGATCAGCGTTGTGCACATAACACTTCGGTGAAAAGACCAATGGTGGAACACTCCAAATGTTTTTCCATCAGCACAATGAATTGGTTTCATTATTCAAGAGCGCATTAGACCGCATGTCATCAAAGCCAATAAGACGCCTTCAGGACAACACGCAAGACGTTTTAATGTGCCAACAATTGATGAAGTCGCTAGAAAATAAAACTACGAATGTTGTGTATCATAAAGCATTAGAATAATAAACAATATGTTTTTGGAATAATAATTAGTTTTTATTAATTATACCAATGCGAATTCAATATTCATAGTTAAGACAGGACAACGTCTGTCGGGTCAGCTAGTTTAATATAAAATTTAAAAAAAACCATGCATGTGTCTGTGCGTGCTTGACAGGTCACAATTTCAATTCGAACGGATTGATATTTGGTATGCTTGGTATTTGAAAGGCCAAGTTCGTTAATGGGCAAATTCGGCCAAGGGGAAAGGGTGTACAGGGATGGGTTAAACGCAAAATTTGGAAAACCTCTCTTAATATTGGTAAAATGGAAAAATTTAACATGAGTAAACTTTTACGAAATTAATTTTACTTCTATTTATTTTCTGACCATTTTTTTAAATTGTTGTCAATGTAACATACATGTAAATGTATTATAAGTCCTTCCTTTGACATAATTCAATTAGTCTAGGTAGCTTTTGCGTGTCTAGTTTTTAATTTTTGTGACGTAACTATTCAAATATATATTATGCACTAAAAACTTCCGTTATATTCGTCTTTTCGGTCATTATATAACAATTTTGGATATATTTACAAATTGACGTAATTCGTGTATTGTTTTCATATACATAATAAATAACTCATATGAGTATGTATACAATTACTTAATGTAATGACGTTTTGATTAACAAAACATAAATTATACTAATAAAACGTAATCCACTGAAAAGTAATTTCTAATAGATACGTTTTTTATATGACCGATTTGCTTTACCCCTCCTTTAACAAAATTCTTGTTACGCCATTGTATGCTGGCAAATTATACAAAAGTATACAATCATTCATAATAATCGTAAACCTTGAAAAGAAGTCTATGCATTTCAAATCAGTTAAACATTGTTTAAGAATAAAACAATCTAGAAACAATGTATAGTGCATTTATCACTGTCTATGCACAGTATACCATGATAAATGTTTTACCCAAACTGCACTCTACAAGTAGACGTTCCCACCAAAGACTGATCTAATGACAAATGTCTATGGTAAGAACGTATCAAACTTTAAGTTGTGAACATTTAAGTGTAACAAAGTAAACCATATCGTAGTACACAGCGATAGATACACTATACATTGTTAAAAGATTGGGTCTATTTTAAAATACAATTTGTGTATTGCAATACATAGGGAAACAAAAGGTCGGGAAAACATTTTGACGCTTAAAAAAAATCATTTCCAGGACATTTATCTGATTAAAATAAAACTGTTTGTTATCTATTACTATCATTCCTGACTATTGTTTGAACCATGAAAATTTAAACAAAAGGAAAGGAGGACAAAAATATTCAAGTTGAAAAGAAAAAATAAATAAATAAATAAACATAAACATAAACATAAACATAAACATAAACATAAACATAAACATAAACATAAACATAAACATAAACATAAACATAAACATAAACATAAACATAAACATAAACATAAACATAAACATAAACATAAACATAAACATAAACATAAACATAAACATAAACATAAACATAAACATAAACATAAACATAAACATAAACATAAACATAAACATAAACATAAACATAAACATAAACATAAACATAAACATAAACATAAACATAAACATAAACATAAACATAAACATAAACATAAACATAAACATAAACATAAACATAAACATAAACATAAACATAAACATAAACATAAACATAAACATAAACATAAACATAAACATAAACATAAACATAAACATAAACATAAACATAAACATAAACATAAACATAAACATAAACATAAACATAAACATAAACATAAACATAAACATAAACATAAACATAAACATAAACATAAACATAAACATAAACATAAACATAAACATAAACATAAACATAAACATAAACATAAACATAAACATAAACATAAACATAAACATAAACATAAACATAAACATAAACATAAACATAAACATAAACATAAACATAAACATAAACATAAACATAAACATAAACATAAACATAAACATAAACATAAACATAAACATAAACATAAACATAAACATAAACATAAACATAAACATAAACATAAACATAAACATAAACATAAACATAAACATAAACATAAACATAAACATAAACATAAACATAAACATAAACATAAACATAAACATAAACATAAACATAAACATAAACATAAACATAAACATAAACATAAACATAAACATAAACATAAACATAAACATAAACATAAACATAAACATAAACATAAACATAAACATAAACATAAACATAAACATAAACATAAACATAAACATAAACATAAACATAAACATAAACATAAACATAAACATAAACATAAACATAAACATAAACATAAACATAAACATAAACATAAACATAAACATAAACATAAACATAAACATAAACATAAACATAAACATAAACATAAACATAAACATAAACATAAACATAAACATAAACATAAACATAAACATAAACATAAACATAAACATAAACATAAACATAAACATAAACATAAACATAAACATAAACATAAACATAAACATATACATAAACATAAACATAAACATAAATATATTAAGATATAAGTTGGTATTATATTAAGATATAAAGTTTAATTATTCTTAAAGTTGTAGAAACTGTTATATTCCATCAAAAATGTCGTTTAATTTAGTTTAGTGGCTAAGGAAGATAGGACTTGAGATACATCTTTTTATTATATTCATAAAATCAAAAAAAATTAAAACTATTCTACCTAACCTCCGTAAAAATTTTCATTTAAGTAAAAAAAAAGACAAAAACCCCTTAAACTCGGCCTGTCGCACTACCGTGCTCATTAAAATAAAAAAATGTACGAGAAATTATAATTTTTCATTCTAAGATAAAGCCAAAAAAGCATATACCTTAATCTATTTATAACATAGTGATTTCTCTTTTCAATTTGCATATTTTTTCGTGTCTCTGTTATTTATAATTCGTGGTTTAAACAATGGCAAATTATATTAATAACGGATAACAAACGGTATTATAATCAGAAAAATGTCCTGAATACGATGAAAACAGGCCGTAGTGGTCCAAGATCCAGAGCCTAAAATACTCTCTGAATTTACAAAGAAAATTCACTAAGTTAAAGCAGCTCCCGCGTAACGAATTTTTTCGAGGGTATTAAAGCAGCTCCTGCGTAACGAGGGTATTAAATGTTATATCAAACATAAGCAAAATGGTCAGTCATCGATTTTGTGGTACAACGCCCGTCAGTCAGCAAAAAAAGAATTAAAAATTTCATGCGCGATCGACGTTGCAGGCGATTTGAAATCAGAGAAGGAAATATCGCAGATAAGAGACGACTGCTGCTCAAAAAGCAGCATTTCGGAGTAGACTTGTAGAGCAATTTTACGAATTCGTGCATAATATATTTTAACATACAACAATGTATCTATGTCATTATATCCAGGAAAAATTGAGTTCTACCATTTAGTTAGCTTGTAGGGCTCACGTGATGATAGCAACAACACTCAAGACTGTGAATACAACTCTATTCAGCATCAACACACAAAATAATGAATACAACCTTATTCATAGTATTACCGTTTGTTGTGCATATACATTCTAGAAGATATTGTTGTTGCTCTTACACACGTGTATTGCTCGCTCCATATGTAGCAGGCTTAGTCCTACATATTCCATCGATTTAAATAGCACATTTACAAATGTATTACAAGTAATTTCTCGATCATTTTAGTCTCTCTCTTCATCCAACTTGGATTACTATATAAAGCGAAGCGAGTGAACAACTCAGTTAGTTAAGTAGTTAGGTTAAAAGTACAACAGTGTAAAACAGTAACATCATACAAAATTTATGTAGTGTAGTTATTCAAATATATAAGTTGTTTTTTATACACTAAGTGTTTCATTTATAATGAAAACCACTACAAGCTACATAAAGTTTACGGCTTTAAGTAAGAAGTATAGACAAGAATTAAGGTAAGATACAATTCAATATAATCATTTTGACAGATTTTTACTGTTTATTATTAGGTGGCCAACGAACGCGAACTTTATATCTTAAAGAACTTAACGAACGCGAAGTAAACTGAGCAATGCTCGCAGTTGACTAGTGCAATCTTTCAGCAAAGACATTATTATGCTGTAACTAACGCCAGATTAAAACAGCAAAACATCTTACGTTAGACATAGCAATTAAAAGCCTCACAAGCAGCAAGAAGATTGTAGACATTTTAAACAGGTATGTCCATTGTTGCAGCTACACAGTTGTTGAGGAACTTGAAACAGAGGCGACTTTTAGCTCCACTGACGAAACCCAAATATGTCCTGAGGATACAAAGAAAATCCGAGATGTGTACAGGGTTAGCGTTTAACAATTTCCACAGATATTTTGAAATGATAACAGGAAATAATACACTACATCATACTGTAGGTATTATTTTCCAGGATATTGATCACAAAACACTTAAGTATGGCTGCTAGCGACGGGGAATCATCGACAGAGCTAAGCCGGAAAAGAAAAAGGCGTACTTTTGATGCAATAACGCCTAATCTGCAACGTTATCAAAATAAGCCAAAATTGATCGAAATTCTGCCCGTACTTCCTGCAGAAGCTACAAGTTTAATTACAAGTAGATGCACAAACATGCAAGAATACGTTGTGCTTGAATGTTATCTCATGTGTTGCACATTGAGAATACACCTATGTGGATAGGATTCAATAGTGTGTTATTTATTGATAACTCTGTAAAACAAATAGTTTCATACTTAGCCATAATAAATCAATCTCCGACAAGTAACCATGTAGTTGCTGAAACAATGCATCAAGCTCACAAAGTCGCTGTTGAATGTAACGAACCGTATATGCAAGTCACACATGACTTAGCTATTGCGAAAATTGCGCTACAGATTCAATCGACGGAGAGAGAAAATGAGTAGAATTTTAATAATCTTTTTATACATTTTGGTGCTTTTCATATTCAGATGGCTTATTTTAAAGCTGTTGGCAAATATATAGATAACTGCGGAATTTCAAATATATTAATTGATTCAGAATTGCTGGCAAGTGGATCTTTGAATGGATTTTTTACTGGAAAGCATTTTAACAAATGCAAACGCATTCACCCAATGATAAGCTTAGCCTTGTCTATTTTACATTTAAAAGCTTCGCGCAATCAGAAAATATTGAAGTAAGTGAAGAAGTGAAAAACTATCTTGTAAGTTTTCCGAAGAATCGATCAATGGTACCTTCGATCGATCATGCTGTTTTATTACGTATCATTGAGAAATGTGAACAAGTACGAGAAGTACAAGAAGTTCGTACTTCTCGTACGAACTTCTGATCGGAGAGCGAAATCAACGAATTTGATAATTCGGAAGAATAATTTTATAACAATGAGTGAATTATTGTAATATTATTTGTACTGTATATTCTGTTCATATATAATAAATTTTCAATATTATAAGTAAAATAATAATAAAGAAAAAAGCAAGCCACCGCCTGCAAGGCCATTTAGCAAACGAAATGGTATAACTCAATTTCTCCTGGATTTAATGAAAAAGTTACATTGTTGTATGTTAAATTATATTTTGCATAAATTCGTAAAATTGCTTTACATTTTTTTAAAGTCTCCTCCGTAAAAGATATTAACGCCTGCTACTTTTTGAGGCAGAATACACAAGTTTCGCGTCACTCACCAAGGTCGAACAATCACCGATGCTATTTAGCTGAAATTCTAAATAGCATAATATCATAATAACAATATTTATTATTGTAAAGTAAATTTTGTAGTTTTAAAGTGTGAATAAATTTTTAACTCCGCTCGGTCTCGAAAGTTAATTGGCGCAGCCGGTAGGATAGTTTTCTGTAATTTATGTGAAAAATTTGAAAAATAAATTGAATAATTTTGGCCTGGAAAACTGTTCTTCGTAATATCAAACAAAACTTGTATTGGTTTCTTTCAAGAATTTAGAAGATATACTGCACCCTACATCATCACATTGGTATTTGGAAAGTTACGTATTTTGATAGGTACTACTAACGAACTACAATTTCGACGGCTTATCAAAAAATGGTGGTCAAAATATAGAGGAATGAAAAATTCATCAATATTTACGCCGTAAGTCGATTTAAGATTTTATACATTGATGCCTTTCCCTTACCCAAAACACAAACTCAACAATAATATTGAAAGTTTAAATAACGATATCGACGGTTTATCGAATATTCAATTATTACCGAGTACTAGCGACGCTTTATCGCATTCAGAGTTATCAAATAAGTGGTTCAATACATTAGATTCTAATTTAAATAATTCTAAAATTAATTTAACTAATTCAAATAATATTTTAAATATGGTTAATCAAAACGAGCTAGAACGCTAAATGACTATTGGTGAAGTATATGGTCATATTAAAATTCCCGATTGTATTAAAAGTATAATATCCTTTGATGGAAACCCATCCTATTTATATAATTTCATAGATACTGTAGATACTATTATTGATAATCTATTTCCTATGGTCGGTGATGGTTTTAAAGTATTATATTTAAACGAAATAAAAAAAACCAACATGGAAGAGTAAAGTGGGCAACAATAAAAGAAATTTTATAAAATCATTACGCCGACAAGAGGGGCGAATTTAGTCTTTTACGTGATTTGTGTAATATTGTACAAGGAATATCTCCAGATGACGCTAACGTTAATAAACTACATGTTAAACATAAAATCGATAATTATAATAAAGTCGCTCTGGATACATTCATTTCAGGCGTGAGTGGTGCTATAGCTCCAACAGTTAGAGCTATGAAACCAGTAAAATTAACAGATGCTTGGAAATTTTGTCAAGTAGAACAAAATAATTATTACAAACTGAAAATTCATAAACCTCAAATGCCTTTTAACAAAATTACCCAAAAAACAAAAATTTTAATTTTAAAAATATTTTACAACAATCACAACAATACACACCAACACCATTTCATTTTACACAATCATTACCACAATATCCAACAAAAAATTCACCACCCATACAATATCAACAAAGACCATTCATACAATTCCCAAAACCAACACAAACATCTAACCAATTTCAAAATTACAAACCTCCACAATTTAGTAATAATTACCCCCTGTTACAATACCAACCACAAGCAAATAAAAATTTAATTCAACAACCCATCAAAAATTCATATAGACCCACGCCTATGGACACATCATCTGGTAACTCCAGACAAGTGCTAAATAGACCGAACAATTTCTTTAAACCAACAGGAGCCCCTAATTTTGCACATGAAGAATTGCATACTCAAGAGTCATTTGATTCATGGCCTCCTTCACAAACATACGAAAATTATTACTTAGAATTCGAAAATCTTGATTATTATAATAATAACTATTTTGAAAATTCCCAGGATCAAAATTCCAATTCCGATACGATTAATTATCAACAAAACTTAGTAGAACCCACTGAGAAAATTGAAGATGAAAATTTGCATATCAATGCCTCGAGCCCTCAGCTCAATACATAGAACTCAATAATGACATCAGGAAACAAACTACAACAAACACAAAAACAAAAAATTAATTGTTGACTATTTGATTGAACTAGACAATCAAGAACCTTTGGAATTTTACATATTCAAATTCCACCATTACTTTGATGGATTATTAGGTTTGAGAACACTAAAACAATTAAATGCAAAAATTTATATTAAAAATTCATTATTTTATACAGAAACAACAAAAAATTAAATTTACTATAAACCTTGTATTAAACCCCAATATTAAAAATCAAAGCAAAAGAAAAGCCAGCAGGAGGGGAAGCTAACGGACCCAAACTTCTCAACGTTGGGATCAGTGTGCGGATGTCGTGCGCTGGCATCATCGTCATCGTTGGTTTCAGTGTGCGGTGTTCGTGCACTGTCTCAGCATTACATGTTGGCCATGTCATCTGGCCGACATTGTCTTCGTTGAAGACTTTAACTGGCGGTCCCGTGCAACCCTGCTGGGAGTGGTCGAGGGGAGCTGAGGGTGGGGCCTCAGTTTCACCGAGATCTGATGTGAGCTTGCTCTGCCGAGACAGGGTGTGCTGGACTTAGCCACCAGCGACGTCGGTCTTTGGTAGTTATTACCGAAACGTCGGGGGGGCCAACCCCCCCCCCCCCGATAAAAGGAAATTCCGCGGGAACTTGACATTGCTTCCAGGTTCCCAAAGGCAAAGTATTGTCAGATATTTTTTGATAAAAAGAAAAGGTGACTCAAGCGACTTTAAGTCGGTGAGCCCCTTTTTAATAGCGAGAAAATTGTACGAGGCTGTTGGACGTCTTCAAGACGTTAAAAAAGTAAACAACGGGTTGATGGTCGAGACTTTCGGTGACAAATCCACAAACGAAAAGCTTCTATGTCTTCTCAACTTCCTGGGGCAACCCATCCTAGCCAATAAATGGTTAATATATTACAGTGGAATTGTAATAGTATTAAACAACACTACTGTGAGCTAAACATGCTTCTGGCAGAGCATACACCTTTGTGTGTATGTATACAAGAAACACATCTTAGACCGGCGGAGACATATACCCTGAAGGGTTATACCATCCGCAGGCTAGATGTTCTGCCAGATGTTCGAGCAAGGGGAGGTGTCGCAATATTATTAAGGCGGGGCCTATCTTACCAGGCCCTTCGCCTTGACACCCCCCTAAAATCTATAGCTGTAAGAATATACGTAACGCTCGAACTCACAGTATGTACAATTTATCTTCCGGACTTCGATTGGAGTATCGAAGATCTGGCCCGTTTAACCTTGCAACTTCCACAACCATTTCTGATGCTAGGTGATTTTAACGCTCACAGTCAATTGTGGGGCTGTGAGCATAGAGACGCACGTGGGATACTCATCGAAAGTTTTTTGGATGAGTCAAACACGTTTCTTTTAAATACCGGTGAGAAAACACGATTGAACGCCAGAACTGGTGAGATGTCAGCAATTGATCTGACACTATGCTCACCGGCTCTGGCTCATCGACTGGAATTGATGGTACTCCCTGATCCTTGTGGGAGTGACCATCTACCCATCAAAATTTCTCATAACTCACCGATGTGTCCACATCCTACTTCGCCGAGATGGCGTCTTCGTCGAGCCAACTGGGACACTTTCATGGAAAGTTTTCAAGTTCCCACGTTGGGGGGAGACGTAGAAGACGATGTGTGCAAAATAACCTCCAAAGTCATTGAAGCAGCTACACACGCTATAAGTAAGTCTTCCGGCATTCCACCTAAGAGAAAAGTTCCCTGGTGGAATGATGTCGT
Source organism: Nineta flava (assembly GCA_963920215.1). NCBI lineage: Eukaryota > Metazoa > Arthropoda > Insecta > Neuroptera > Chrysopidae > Nineta > Nineta flava. The sequence continues at coordinate 51,615,322 of OY986042.1, read as the reverse complement.
GAGAGTAGCGGTTGCAGAGAAAAAGAGGGCGTTTAACAAATTGAAAAGACGCCCCACGCAGGAAAATTTGATAGCCTTTAAAAGAAAGAGATATATAGCAACAAGAACTATTCGAGAACAGAAAAGGCTATCTTGGGAGCAATATGTTTCGGCTATCAACACCTCCACACCATCTACGGAGGTATGGAGGAGGGTGAAGGCAATTTCGGGAAAATTTTCCTCATCACCGGCGTCTGCCCTCCTCAATTTGGATGGCCGAGTCGTAACGCAACGTGCCAAAATCACTGAGTGTTTAGCCGAGCATTTCGAGCGCGTCTGCAGCTCCCAAAATTATGACCCGGATTTCCTACGGATCAAGATGCATCACGAACAACATGATGATCTTGATTTTTTCTCAGATGAATCCCTCCAGTATAACAACGATTTGCAATGCAAGAACTACTGGAGGCGCTAAAGGGGTCAAAAGACACATCACCTGGCCCCGATACAATACATTATGCCATGATCCAGAATCTGCCTTATCCTGGTAAGTGCGGATTACTGGATCTACACAACAATATTTTTCGGCAGAGCGTTTACCCTCAGCAATGGCGGGAAGCCATTATTATCCCGCTGCTTAAAGAGAGTAAAGATTCATCGCAACCATCAAGCTACCGTCCAATATCTTTGACTTGCTGCTTCAGCAAGATATTGGAAAAAATGGTGAACAGATGTCTCGTCTGGTGGCTGGAAACTAATCATCTGATAAGTAAATATCAGACAGGTTTCTGCCAATACCATTCGATGACGGATCAACTTGTTCGCCTTGAGAATGCCATTCACGACAACTTTCTCCGGGGCTATCACTTTGTGGGAGTGTTCTTCGACCTGGAGAAAGCATATGATATGACTTGGAGGTATGGCATTCTCAGGAAGCTGTATGACTGGGGTCTAAGAGGATCTCTGCCTCAGTTCAATCAAAGTTTTATGTGTGACCGCAAATTACGTGTCCGGGTGGGTGGCACTGACTCTGGGATCCATTCCCAGGAAAATGGTGTTCCCCAGAGCTCGACGCTTAGTGTCACCCTTTTTGCTATAGCGGTCAATCACATCGCAGCTTCAGCCCCGATTCGTCAATGTCTGTATGTTGATGACCTTGCAATTTTCTATGGAGTTTCATCAATGGATACAATTGAAACGAGACTCCAGCAGGGCATCAACGAAGTGGTGCATTCTGCAGAAAGTGTTGGTTTTCGTTTTTCCACAATTAAAACTAAAGTGGTCCATTCCTGTAGAAAACGCAAGGCACATCCTGATCCGATCCTTTACTTAAAGGGTACCCGCCTTGGATGTGCCGACTCTATTAGGTTTCTGGGACTTGTCTTTGACAAGAAACTAACGTGGCGTCCACACCTCCAACCCCTGGCAGCGAGTTGTCGCAAGGCAATGAATATGCTTAAGGGATTGACTGGTACATCGTGGGGTGCGGACCGGGAGATGCTACTGCGGCTCTATTCATCGCTGGTTCTGTCCAGGATGGATTATGGCTGTGTAGTATTCTCCTCCGCCCGGACGTCATCGCTCAAAATCCTAGATCCTATTCACCACGCAGGCATTAGACTTGCTACAGGAGCCTTTCGAACGAGTCCCTCTATGAGTGTATGTGCAGAGTCGGGATTGCCCCCATTGAGGTTGAGGAATGAGCGCCTGCTACTCAATTATGTCACGGGGGTATGGGCTAAACCCAATCATGTTAACTTCCCGGCTCTCTTCAGAAAATCCAGATTTCTGAGGAGACTCTATGAGAGACGTGCTACGGTCACCAGACCTCTGGCCGTTCGAACGCAGGAGCTTTTAGAGAGTCTTAATCTAGAATTCGCTCAGGTACTTCCCTATAGAATGTTTTCAGGAAGTACCTCCTTGGCTGATCCCAAAGGTAAGGTGCCGCTTTGACCTGGCTGGTCTCCGTAAAGATGAGACCAGTTCCCAGTACTATCGGACCTGCTTTCAGCAAATTATTAGCGAATACAATGACTCTCTGTGCGTGTATACGGATGGATCTAAAACCATTTCTGGTGTGGGGAGCGCAATTGCCATTTGCAATAGCTCACACACTTGGTCGCTCTCCCCACAGGCATCCGTATACACTGCTGAATTATATGCAATTTTGCAAGCCTTGCGATATTGTGAAGAGTTTTCGAACCTTCACAATACATTCCTCATTTGTTCCGACTCGTTGAGCGCGCTGCAAGCACTAATGTGCACGCTTTCAAGGGACCCTCTGGTGCAAAACATCCAAGCGATACTCCACGTGCTCCAGCACATGTCCATCGTTTTTGTATGGACGCCTGGGCACGTGGGTATACATGGGAATGAGGTGGCTGATGAAGCTGCGCGGGTCGCGGCTGATTCAGACCACCTGGATCTAATTCCCATACGCCCAGAGGACCTGAAAGTGTGAATACGTTTCAAAATTCTTGAAAAATGGCAGCATGAGTGGCACAACCTCACGGAAAAGCTGAAAAAGGTCAAGCCAAGCATCAATAAGATGCCGGGGCACCTGTAAATCTGAGCCGTAGAGAGAGTGTGGCCCTTACGCGTTTGCGAATAGGCCACACTCAAATCTCGCATGCATATCTTCTCTGCGGTGAGGATCAGCCAAGGTGCACTGTTTGCAGGACAGTGCAAACCGTGAGGCATATTGTTGAGGAATGTGTAGTCTTTGAACCTTTACGGCAAAGACTACGGCTTCGAAAAAATGTAGCACGTGCATTATCATATAGTGCGAGCTCCGTGAAGAGGATGATTACATTTTTAAATGAATCTCACCTTCTACGGAGACTCTAGGGGAAACATCTCTTGTTTTTAAAAAGTCGTCTCTTTTATGTGTTTTTATTTACAGCCTCGTACAGTTTTATCTTCTTTTTAAATGTTTTGTGTTTTAAAATTATTTATTGATTTTATCTGTGATATTGTGGACCCTTTACACCCACAATATCACATTTTATTACACTTAGTTTTTAGGTTTTATTATTTTTTATTGTAATAGTGTGGGCTCTTTACACCCACACTATTACACGTTGCTATATTTTTTAGGTTTTAAAAGTTTTTATTGTTATCTAGTTTTTAAGTTTTAAATTTTTTTATATTGTAATATAGTTTTTTAAGTATTTTTATTTGTTGCAGTGAAGGCCTTTTACACCTTCACTGCAACGTTGTTATTTGTTGTTTTTGTTGTTTATATTTTGTTGTTGTTCTTTTATATATTTTATTTTTGGTTATTTTTTCCTACCTAGTCAATTCATTTGACTAGGTAGTGTTGTGATATTTCGTTATTTGTTAAGTTTTGGTTTTGTTATTTTTTAACCTGCGGGAGCTAATGAGCAGGCTCTCGAAGCCCCAAAAAAGGGGGGTGGGTTTTAGTGGGTAGTCTGGCTGTTTGCCAGGAGTCCCACACTCAGTGCGTCAATGCATTTCCATAATATGCTCAGAGAACTGATAGGAACATATAGAATCATTACAAAAATTATTTTCCAAATTGAGACAGTACAATTTCAAAGCACAATTAGATTAATGTTAATTTTTAAGAGAGGAAATCGAATTTGTAGGCCATATTGTGACTACAGAAGGTGTCAAACCGAATCCAAAAAAATAGACATTATAAAAAATTTCCCTTTACCCAAAACCACTAAAGAAATCAAAAGTTTCCTCAAACTCCTCGGTTATTACAGAAAGATTATTCCTGATTTTGCAAAAATTACAATACCACTGACAGCATGTTTACGTAAAGACAAAACTATAAATTTAACCGATAAATACATCAAATGTTTTAACTATTGTAAAACATTATTGTATAATGATCCTATATTACAATACCCCGACTTCAACAAACCTTTTATACTGACCACTGATGCTAGTAATATAGCTATAGGTGCTATCTTATCACAAGAAAAAATTGGTCAAGACCTACCTAATTGTTACGCATCACGAACTTTAACTCAAATTGAACAAAACTATTCAATAATTAAGAAGGAACTCCTTGCAATTTTTTGGGCTACGAAATACTTTAGACCGTACATATTCGAACGTAAATGTACTATTGTGACAGATCATAACCCCTTTACATGGTTATTTTCCCTTAAGGAACCTTACTCAAAATTAGTACGATGGCGGTTAAAACTTTAAGAGTTTGATTATGATATTGCATATAAACAAGGCACAAAAAATACTAATGCAGACGCATTGTCTCATGTTGAGATTCATGCTAATGAAACTCAATCACAACAGGTAGAAGTAAGCACACAACATTCAGCAGACGAAAATCTGAATCCAAGTATATCTATCTCTGAACGTGCCTTAAACGAATTCTCATATGAAATATTAATGGACCCCGGGTTAAGCGACAAAAATTATATTGAAACTCTATTTAAAACACGAACACGAAAAACAACGAACGATTGGACTTAGTCGACAAAGCGATTATCAACATATTCAAAGAACACATTTCACCTACCAAATTAACAGCCATAATCACTGTAGCGAAATCGTTACATTCAGAGAAAAATTATTTTAGTTGGATACCTTGTGTAAAAAGGTCCGTCCTTGTGCAAGAAGGTAATTTTTATAACGTTAGAGAATAGCAATAAATAGTATTGGCCAAATAATTTGCAAATATAATAAATCATAAATAATAATAATAATAAGCCTATAATATAACCCAATTTATGTTCTATACAACTAAACTTATTGTATTATTAGAAACAATAAAGTCTTATATATTACAAACATTGACCATAGCTTTAATTGACTTAAGAAAAAAAACTTGTTGAGAAACGGTTTATTTTAAAACCAATATCGAGAAACGTGTTTTTATAAGAAACACGTCCGATCAGAGACGATACTTAATGAATACAAGAAGTGCGCAAAAACTGAGTTATTTTGAACTAAAAAGTGAATAACATCAACTATACAAAACAACAATTATACAAAATCATCAATTATACAAAACAAATTTGTTTGTTAACTTAAAGTTCAATTATAGGGTTCAAAAATAGGCAAGACCATATTTGTACCAAACAAACGCCCACCAAATTAAAATTATTTAATTTATTTGAGAAAAAAAAAGAAAACAGGAAAACCTCAACAATGAGTCAAAAAAAAAGAAACAAAGAAGAGTTATTCAAGGGATGAGGGACTAGGAGCTAGGTAATAGTACCTACTTGTTTAGTGGTCGTGTTAGAGAGGTGGATTCAGTGCGCACAGTGGCGACACGGACGACACCATCCCTTCCAGGATGAAGAGTTTGAATACGGCCTATAGGCCAACTTGAGGGAAATTTACCAACACCATAAAAGAATACTACGTCTCCAATTTTTAATTCCGGGCTGTTTACGGTCCATTTCTGGCGCTGCATCAGCGAATTCAAATATTCGGATGATCAGCGAGACCAAAACGTTTGATAGAGGGCAGAGGGCCACCAATTAAAAAATGACCAGGACTCAGATATTCAGGACCATCGTTAGAATCGTTGGAGACCGAACATAGAAGTCGGCTGTTTAAGCAGGCTTCAATACGCGAAAACAAGAGTGCTCATCTCCTCAAACGTCAGATTATGAGAGCCAATTGAGCAAGTTTTTAGCGGATTTGATACCGGCTTCCCATAATCCACCGAAATTTGGAGCATGAGGGGGATTGAAATGCCATGTGACTTCCCGACGGGCTAAAATTTCAGAAAACTCCTGTTGATTGGACTTGAGAAAGTCGTAGATTTCTTTAAGCTGACGAGCAGGTTCTTTGAAATTAGTTCCACAGTCCGAGTACATGTGAATACCTATAACCCGACGTGAAACGAATCTCTCGAAAGGCTGTCATAAAGGCAGAAGTTGATAGCACGGAAACGAGCTCAAGGTGTATATACAAATAAAGACAAATAACAAAGAAGGCTAGGGGCATAACGACGTTTGCTTTCCTTGATGAGAAAGGGACCACCAAAATCGACACCAGTGTGATTGAAAGCACGTGATATTCGAGTTCGTTGAGGAAGAAGGTCGCCCATTATAGGTTGAACGAGTTGAGTACGAAATTTAGAGAGTCATTCAGTCACTCAGTTCAAGTGAAACATTTACATATACGGGTACGAACCAGAGAACGTAAAGAAATTATCCAGTAATGACGTTGGATTAATGCATCGAGCATCGATGAAAGAGAACGGTCGTTGTGGGTGTAGCGGCGAACGTGTACATAGAGTCTCTGAAGTCTACTTAGTTTTGAATAAGTCGCCATACGGTCGTAGAGATAGTTGTTCTGAACCTGAGCCATTAAGACAACCGGAGTCGACTTTACCCCGAGAAGACTGTTGTTCGTTTCTTCAGTGGTTGGAGAAAGGGGCCAACAATCGATGGGTTCCTTTAGGAATGGGGGACCTTCCCACCATAGCGGGTGATTAACTAGAATTGAGGGAAAAGAGCCTCTTGAAGCAATGTCACCGGGATTTAACTCGGATTTCACGTGAGCCCAGCAAATGGGAAAAGTAGTTTCTAAAATTTCCACAATACGATTTGCAACAAAAGTTTTTAATTTATGAGGAGAAATACCGATCCAGATGGGAACTATTTTTGAATCGGTAAAGAAATGTATCCCTTCTAAATTGAGAGTAGAAGAGAACATTGACATGGAGTGTACGAGCCGAGAGAGTAACAATGCACCAGAGAGTTCCAATCGAGGGATACGTAGAGTTTTGAGAGGAGCTACTTTAGTTTTAGCTTTTAAAAGAGAACAACTAACCTTAGAATTGAAGGAAACATTACGCAAGTAAACCAACGCAGCATAGCCCTTTTCGGACGCGTGGCAGAAGCCTATCAAGCGATGAGAAAATTTGTGTTTGGAAATATGTCCAGGAATATTTATTTATTCGATCAGGTCAAATTTTGAAATGAATTTAGACCACGATTTGAAGAGAATTGGGGGTAAAGAATCACCCCAATTGAAACCAGTGAGCCATAGCAACTGAAGAAAATGTTTCATCCAGAAAATCAGAGGGGGAATCCAACGTAACGGATCGAAGGTACTCGTAACATAGAGAATATTACGTTTGGAGAATGATTTATCAAACTGGACTACTTTATACTTAAATGAGTCTAACACGGGACTCAAAATTATCGCCAAAACTATGAGTACATTATCATGAGGAGAAAATATTATGGGTGTTTCAAGATATTCCTTGGACAGATTTTCCAAAAGTTTCGGATGATTGGTTGACCATTTGCGAAGTTCAAACTTTCCTAGACCCAGTAAAGTGTAAATCAGACTGGAGAGTTCGGGCTTTCTCAAACGATTTAGCACCTGATACCACATCGTCAACATAAGTTTGATCCAAGATAGCTTTAGAAGCTAAAAGATATGGGTCACCTTTGTCAAGAACGAGCTGCTTCAGCACACGTTTAGAAAGAAAGGTGGAGAGTGTCAAACCATATGTCACCGTATTTAATTGGAACTCTGTAACCGGATCGGTCAGGTTTCTGCGCCAAAAAATATGTTGAAACATTTTGTCATGAGGGTCGATTAATATTTGACGATACATCATCCTAATATCTGCACAGAGAGCAATAGGGTACATACGAAATGTCATCAATATTTCGGAAATGTCTTTTTGAAGTTAGGGACCTGACCTCAATTATTGATTTAGGGATTCCCCGGTTTTGTTAAAATCTGATTCATTGAATACAACACGATTCTTTGTGGTCGAACTGAAACTTTCGAATACACAATGATGCGGAATAATATGCGGAGAGATTGTGTTTGCTGGATTCATGTGACCAAGTTGTTCATATTCCCGCATGAATGCTTGATATACTAAATACGTTGGTGGTGATTTTAACAAACGAGATTCAAGATATAGAAAAAATTGTAATGCGTGAGAACGATTACTTGCTAGAGACGACGGGTGTCTACAAATGGTAATTTGACCACGTAGCGTCCGTCATTGGAACGAGTATGAGTAGAAGTGATGTGATTCTCACACTTAGTGTCTTCTGTTGATTGTATCGGAGAAAAATTGGCTTCCTCTGATTCCCAAAATTTTCTGAGTATATTATCAACATTGGACATATTTAATAAGAGAGAAGTTTTGATACCAATGTGAGCGATAGGAGCTTTACCGATAATAACCTAGCCGAATTTGGTATTGACGGCAGCAGGTTCATCTTTGATGAAGGTAGTACTGATCTTCCATAATTTCGGAATAAAGATCAGCACCAATGAGAAAATCAACAGGATCTAATTAATAAAATTGAGGGTCTGCCAGCCTTATTTTGTGATAATGAGGAAGCAAACGACGAGATATAGAGACAGACGGTTGTTGAGTAGATATCGTTGATATAATTACGGCCGAAGCCTTGACCTTTTGTGAGAGGTCATGAATGGAGTGTAAATTACAAATTACTGATTGTTGAGCGATCACTTCAGAATTGGATAACCCTGACAATGTGATGGAGAGAGACAATCGTTTGAATCCTAGTCCTGCGAGCCCAGGTCCAATACTTCACGACATTTGCGTAATATTCCACAGGAATCCTCGATCAAAATTTGAGCAGTACCGAGTAATAAGATGGATTCGTTTTTTGTGGTGTTTACATTACAAGAAAGAGCTTGTGAATTAAAAGATTGAGAACGGTCATCGGATTGAGTTTTGGTCGAGGGTTAGACGTGGTTGAAGGGGCCGAAACTTTCGATGTGGATTCATCACAATGTAGTAATGACTTGTGCGTGGTGCTGCAACAATGACGAAATGATTTCTTTGAGTTGCAATCGGACCAATGATGCGCACCCAAACAATTGAAACATCTATGAAGGCGCTTCAGCGTTTGATATCGTTGGGCAATTGATTTCTTAATTAAATCCGGGCAAGCATTAATGAAATGGATGCCCTGGCAAACAACGCACGCAAATTTTGGAGAGAGTATAACCGTAGATTGTACATGGCTATTTTTTATGGGTGGGGTGGGGGGTGTTAAAAAGACATTTTTACGAAATGGCTTGCTATGTTGAGTTTTTGACGAAGTGGGTTTTGAGTCCGTTGAAAAGAATTCAAACGTCCTACACTGATCTGCAATGAAGTCCATCAGCTCTTGGTAAGAAGGTATGACACGGGAATCGTGATTATCATCAAATAACTTTCTTGTATTTGAGTCGAGATTGTACAAAGAAATGTGAAATAAAAGATAATCAGCCAAGTCAGAAATTCTCAAAACTTTAAGAGAACTGACTGAATTAAGATGCGTACTTAGAAATTTTTGAAAATTGACGTAGGAAGGTGAACTTATCGTAGAAAATTCTCTGAGTTGATTCACATAGGGGTTTGCTAAACATTTTTTATTTTAATATTTATCCAATAGTGCTTGGTAAGCAGCTGGATAGTTTTCGGGCGATTTTAATAACGATATTAAATGTTGGAACTTTTCAGAAGCTAACAAAGCTTCAATTTCATGAATGACTGAGTTTTACAACGAATGAAACTCGGGCCATTCTTGGATACTGCCGTGAAAATTTGGGAGTAAAAGCTTGGGAAGAGAACGCCTAAAATTGCAGGATACTGGTTTGGAATTTACTGGCTGTTTTGAACCTTGAAGCAACGCGAGATATTTTCCACGTGTAGTCAATAGTAACTGATCAAAGGCGCTTTGAACCTTGGAAACTTCTAAATTGTTGTCTTGATCAGTTAGTGATGAGTTATGTGTAAGAACTTCGTCCTGTAAATTTTCAAATTTGGATTCAAGATCGCTTAATTTAAGAAAAAAGCTTTCGTTCGCATTAATATTTTCGGTTGTTAAATTTGTAAAATGGTCGGCGATCGTTTGCAATTGTGAAAAACAACGTTCACGTTTGCCCTTCAACAATTTAAAACGTTGTAATTCACTCATATTGAAATATTAAAACCTTCAATTAAAATAAATATAATTGAAAAGAAAATTGAATGTTGCTTCAAAATCAAAACAAAACACCAGGTGAATAATTCAATTATAATTTAATAAATTAAACAAATAAATATGTAAAAAACACTAGAGTAATACTTGGTGATGCTATGATATAACGTCAGCATATACTAGCCTGTTGAATTGTGAAATCAACTACGAAATAAATAACTTGTTATTCGGTTTATTAAAAAATTTAAAATTTAAAGTTTATTAAGAAATGCAATAAATTAATTCACAAAAACCAATTCTAATTCAGAATGAGAAATCAATTTACGAAATTAATTTTATTACAAGAGATTAATTTACACTGCGAGAATATAATTTACGTGTAAAAAAGTTAACGAACAAATCTATTTTCGAAGGACCAATGGTAATTATACCGCTTTTATCCGGCTCAGAAGGATCAAAAAAATGTAACGAAATCGTTACATTCAGAGAAAAATTATTTTAGTTGAATACCTTGTGTAAGAAGGACCGTCTGGGTAATTTTTATAACGTTAGAGAATAACAATAAATAGTATTGGCCAAATAATTTGCAAATATAATAAATGTTACCTTGATTTTGGAGACACTCTTGGTATAGTTGTAACTTCAGGGGGCCCCCTTCGTGATGTAATTGTAACACAATTGCACTTGTTTTTAATAAGCGAATTGTGAAAAAAATGGATTTAAGATCTAATTACATTACAAACATTGACTTTAACTTTAATTGACTTGAGAAAAAAACTTGTTGAGAAACGGTTTATCGTAAAACCAATATCGAGAAATCCACGAGGTGATTTACTTTGAAAAACAAACGTGTTTTTGCAAGAAACACGTTCGATCAGAGATGATACTTAATGACTACAAGAAGTGTGCAAAAACTGAGATATTTTGAACTAAAAATTGAATAACATCAAAGGGACTCTTATACAAAACAAAATTGTTAGTTCACTTAAAGTTCAATTATAGGGTTCAAATATAGGCAAGACCGTATTTGTACCAAACAATGACTGATGACGATACTTTCAAAAAAATTTCCCGTATTTACGATCTTCATTTCTCACGATATAGAATTATTAGATGTATGACCCTCTCGGAAGACATTCAAAACATTGACGAACAAAACAAACTTATGAACGATTATCATTGTGTATCTAAACACAACAGAGGTATAGATGAAACGTTAGCATATTTAAAACGGACTTACTATTTCGACAATATGAAATCCAAAATTACGTCATTTATCAATACATGTAAAGTATGCCGACTAGACATCCCTTAAAGTTAAAATTCAACAAAACAGAAATTCCTAGTAAATCTTTTGAAATTATCCACATTGACATTTTTCATTTAAATAAAAATCATATCCTAACACTATTTGACAAATACTCACGATACGCAGAAGCTCATATACTCCCATTTAAAAACTCTATAGAAATTAACAAAATTATCAAAGACTTTGTATCACGTAACGGTATACCCCGCAAATTTATTAAAGATTCAAGAACTGAACAGTATTAATTTAAAAGAATTCCTTAAACTATATAATATTGACAATTATACAACGACGTCCATAAACATACAGGTAACAGCCTCGTAGAACGGTTTGACTCGACCCTTTTCGAAATATTTAAGAATCATAGATAGAGAAAACAAAAACGAAACTTTTGAAGAAAAACTTAAACTCAGTTTAATCACCTAAAACAATAGCATTCATTCAGGAACTAATTTAACTCCGTTCGAAGCAAAAAAGGCTTTAGGGACAAAACAATTTTAAACAATCCTAATAATGAACCCTCTACAGAATTCAACGAAGATTTAAAAGAAATTAAAATAATTACACAACATTTTAACAAACGAAACGACCATATTTACAAAATTAATACTAATCGGCAAGACATACCTACTCACAATGATAACGATACCGTATACGAACGAAACGATAGGCGAGATAAAACACACCTCCTTTTATAAAACACAAAATACAAAACGCACAAAATCAATCAATAACACTTTAAACTAATAAACGCAAAATACACAAAGGAAAATTAAAACCTAAAAGAAAATAACCCTTACAGAATATTCGTCGTTGTAGCGATTGTAGCTGCACAACGAATCCATATTAACGATCTACAAACTACTAAAGGCATATATTCATTAAAAATTGAAAATGCAAGAATAATTTAAAATTCTTTCAATTTTATTCATATTATAAACCTTAGTGAAATAGAACAAAATATAGAAGACTTAGAAAAAGCTATAATTAGATATAAAGAAGTAAATAATAAATAAGTTTAACCTACAACTACTTAATACACGAATCGAACAGTTAAAGAATAGATTTGATATCATTCATGTTAAAAAACGCTCAAAACGCGGACTTATTGATGGACTAGGTTCAATTATTAAGACAATCACTGGTAATATGGACAAAAACGATGCCAAAGACATAAATAAACAAATTTCAATAATAGAACTAAATCAGCACGACTTATCTAAAACCCTTGAGTCAACATACATTAAATAAAAATATGATTGAACGTTTTGACAATATCACTAATTATATCAATAAAGAAGTAAAAGCTTTACATGAATTTATCAATACATTAAGACTTAAAAATAAAAACAATTATCAAATAATCAGTGTTATTAGCGAATTTCCTCCAAAAGAAATGCAGCTATTGTTTTTGCACCAATGTTGGAATTTCGTAAAAATTTCTTCAAATGTCTATCGATCCTACCTATTAGATGTTAAAAATCACTATCACTAAAATTTGTATATTTTGGCGATATATATATATATATATATATATATATATATATATATATATATATATATATATATATATATATATATATATATATGTATATATATATATATATATACAGACTTTTACAAAATTTGGACGCTCATTGTGAACTATTCAAAAGTATCGAAACAGAATATATAGAGTTAATGGAACCCAATAACCTTATTATATCAACTAACAAAACAATCATATTAAATTCAACGTGTGGAATCAATAATAAAAAAATGCAATGAGTTTTGCATGTTACATTCAGCATCTTCATTAATGGAATGGTATACGACAGTCAAGAATATATTCATGGGGATCAATTTGATTCTCCTCAAGTAATATTTAACAATATTAACATAACAAATATTCTACAAGACTTAACGCTAGAAAACTTGCAAGAAAATCACATACATAATACTGAAGAGTTGAAATTATTGAAAATACATCATATTTATCATACTTATATCTTTTGTATTCTTTTAAAGGCACTACAAACGTGCAACATTGAACAGCAACATTTAACAGCAACCTAGCATGTTGCTGTGTGTGTATAGTGGTTGCAGCAACAAAAAACATGTCCTTGAACGGTTGCTGTAAAATCAAAATTATTTGATATTTTGTAGGAGGAGTTTAATATTCCTGTACAAATTCGTCGTCTGTAGCGAAATTGCAGCATATTATCTCTAAAATGTCATGTTTGTCTAATATTTTTTTATGTTTTATTACATAGATTTAACTTTATATATATAGTATATATATATATATAAGCATATACTAATAACTAAATACTTTATTATTTTTATAGTTTTATAGGTATGTCACTGTAGATACATAAACTTAGATAAATAAATTAGATACAAATTAAATGAGACAGATAGAGACAAGATGACAAGTGATTGAATTTCTAGTATATCATAAATAAACTATACAAATTAAATGAGATAGACAGAGACATGATGAGAAATGATTGAATTTTTATGACTAGAGTCATAAAATAATAAAATTAAATTTTATGATCCCAAACTTTGGTTGCAGCGTCTGTACTGAAAATATTTTATAGGCGGAGTTCAATGTTGCTGCAACAATGTTCTTCGTCTATTCCGTACTTTAGAGATAGTTGTTCTAATAACAGTATCATCATACATCATATACAGAATTAAAAGACAGCATCAAAAGCAACATCATCCTGAAGTACCCAATATAACAGCATCTTATTCAACATCACCAAATCTAGGAGTTGTCGCCTTCCCTGGAAGACCAACAACATTCTCATGCGGGAAGATTAATAAGTTGTCACATTAACATTTGTATTACTGTATTATATTACCCTTTATCTATATTTTATAAGACAATAATAATCATTATCGTTGAATAATATTATAAAACATTCCAGAACGTTTATAAAAACATATATAATGAATATTTTTATAAACATACTAAACATTTTTGTTTGTTAATACTCAGTGTTATATTTATATCAATCGTATTACTCTGTTGTACTAAGCATTTGAAATATTATTGTAAAGTAAATTTTGTAGTTTTAAAGTGTGAATAAATTTAGTAATTAACTTCGCTCGGTCTCGAAAGTCAATTCACGCACAAAATCGATGACTGACCATTTTACTTATGTTTGATATAACATTTAATACCATCACAAAAGTTTAAAAGTGTAGTAAACGAATTGCACATATTTATTTTTTGTATATACATAGCGGCCGACTGACCAGCTCCGTCCCCACATTCAGCTGACTAACTGCCATAACTTTTATTTATATGCAATATACAATTTGTATAACAATTTTTAGCCTTATTAAATTCATTTTAAATTCATTACCTCGGTAGGTACGACAGGTTTGATAGTGTACCTGAGGCACCTGTTCTCAGTTTCGCTTGACCGCAGTATGTTTGTGTACACCGTAATAAACAGTAAAAAAACAAAGCTTTGTAAATTCAGAGAGTATTTTAGGCTCTGGCTTTGCATCTATATTGTGAACAAGAGTATTATATATCTAAGTGCGACCCATGAGACTCACGCGATATTTTTTCTGAATTGCTTTAGTAAATTTTTAACGGTGGAACATTTCAACATATTTTTGCGAAATAGATTCATTTAAACACCGCCAAAAGCTGCTATAAGTAAAGAAAAAAGATACTCATTAAAACTTGTTTTTCAATAAAACACAAAGATTTTTTAACTTTCACTTGTATTATTTAATTTCAAAACAAAAAGTCATCCGATCAAAACATAAATTTAAAAAAGGCCGAGTTTTCTGGGAAATATTTCATATAATAGTTGCTCCTTAAAAAGTGATGATCCCATTAAAGTGGCGAGCTATTTACAAAGTAAATAGCTTGGTAAACTATTTACCAAGAATGTTAATGAGGGTAAATTCATTAAATGTAAAAAAAATTTGGTTGAAATTTGTTTCGTAAGTTTTCTCTAAGTATGTTTTTATAACTTGGCAAGTTCTTTCTTCTTTCTTTTGTTTCAAATATTTTAAAACTTGCTGCGTTATAAAATTTTAAAAGCATACTAAGGGAAAATTTGCGAAATAAATTTCAACCAAATTTTTTCTTACATTTAATCAATTTAACCCTCATTAATTTTCTTGGCAAATAGTTTACTTTGTAAATAGCTCGACTCTTTAATGGGATATCATCACTTAAGGAGGAACTATTATATGAAGTATCTCCTCGAAAACGTGGCCCTTTTTTACATTTATGTTTTTGATCGGATATGACTACTTTTTGCAAGGATTCGCACAAAACGGTTTTGTTATGCTTTGCGTTACTTTACACTTTCGCGATACTTAACTCTTTTTATTTCTAAGTAGATTCATATATGCAAAAGAGACCGCTTCGCGTTATATAACGTTAATTCACTCTGCTCGCTGAGGGTTTCCACCCCCTTGAACCACAATGCCATGAATAGAAATAAAAAAGGTAATTTTGGTGTTTTTTCCCATTTTCGGGGATGTTGTGTTGGGAAAAATTCAAGTTTTCTGATTTTTCTGAAGATTCAAGTTATTCCGCGTTGAATGCAAAAAACAGCATCCTTCTAGCGTGCTAAGAGCTATTAGAGCCAAATTAGCTTCAAAAAGCCGGTTTCAGACAGGTTACTAAATTTTTACGGTCCGACTCGTGACGGAACAGGATCTAAATTGAATTTGTTATAACAAAAAAGCGTTTTTTCTTAATATCTTTTTTAAACTAAAAACTTTAAAAATGACATAGAATATTATTCAATTCTATATAAAAAAAAACAACAAATGAGCCTATAAAAATTAAAATCGATTGATTAGAATTCGAGGAAAAATTTCCCAAAGTTCGAAAAACACAAAAATTTTAACGGTACTGATACAAACACCATCCACGGTTAAATCTGTGTCTATAAAAATCACGGGTTTCCGTTAATATAAGTAAGTGTTGACCGTGAATGCATGCTACGGTTTATCGTGACTGTAAGCCATTGTGTATCGTGACTGTAAGCTACTGTTTATCGTGACTCTTAACCATTATGTGCTGGGACTCTAATCCACTATTTATCGGGACTATAAGCAATTATGTACCGTGACTACAAGCCTCTGCTTATCGGGACTATAAGCCAATGTGTTCCGTGATTGTAAGCAATGTGTACCGTGACTGTAAGTCACTGCTTACCGTGACTGTAAACCACTGTTTATCGTGATGCTAAGCCACTGTATACCGTGACTATAGCCCACTATGCACCGTGACTATAAACCACTTTGTACCGTGGTTGTAAGATCTTGCTTGTGAAGACCGTACGCTAACGTGTACCGTGAAACATTGCGTAGCATATTTAAAGCTAACTTTACTAACAAATCTAAAAAAAACCATGCGTGTACTTAATAACTACACGCAAGAAGTGAAACTTCTATAAACGTTACGAAATTTCATTGTCATAAAAATTTAAAATCCAAGTTAAGTGTAACATTGCAATTAATTAATTTGAATGTAAAAATTTTTAAAATAAAAAAATTATTATTTTTTTTACTCTCATTCCCTAGAAACTTTGAATGAGGCAAGAATCTGGACAAGGCACTACACAAAAATCTTTTTGTAATAATTACATATCGATATATTGCATAATAACATACAGACTTGGACAAAATTACATGTGCAAGATAATCTTGTCACAGTCTTGTGTGAATCTGGTGCTAGTGTTGTGTGAAAACCCGCTACGTGTCTATGTATTGTTAAGATTTTTGTATGACTTGCTCAAGACTCGATGTCCAAGAACATGGACGGTAAATTAGATATACTTGCGCCAGAAACTTGTTGAAGATCCTTTAATTATAATTATACCTACCCTTTAATTATACCTACCCTGTGGAAAAAATCTGATAAAACCTCATAAAAACTCATAATATATTTATGAGTTTCTATGAGATCCTATAAGTTCTCATACATGTCTATGAGAGTGAAAAAAAATTTTGGTCTTCTCATATATTTATGAGATTTTATAAGATAAATTTCACTCAGAATTTATGAGAATTTATTAAGATTCTATGAGAACTTTCACTTTTATAAGTTTGTATGAGTTTATTCAACTGTGTTTTTAATAAGATTCTATAAGATTTTTATAAGAAAGAAAGGGTTAATAAGTTAGTAGAATTTATAAGTTTGAATGAGAATTATCATGAATTGAAATTTCTTATACAATCTTATAAAATGTTATCATTTTTTATGAGAAAATTCAATTAATCAGATTCTATGAGATTGTATGAGAAATTTGAGTGGACAAAAGCAGTGCGTTTTCTCATAACTTTACTTAGAAGTTATGAGAAATATATCAAAATATATCTTATAAAATCAAACATTTTTATGAGAAAATTCAATTTATTAGATTCTATGAGAAATTTCAGTGCACAAAAGCAGTGCGTTTTCTCACAACATTACTTGGAAGTAATGAGAAATATATCAAAATATATCTTAAAAATTCAAACATTTTTATGAGAAAATGGTCCGCATTTGAAAACGTCTTTTTCTTTATTTAAAGAAAAAGACGTTTCGACGTTCTTCGAAAATCATTTCTATAAAAGCGTTTTAAGACAATCAGTCCTTGACGGGGAGAAATATTATGTTACTCAGTTATAAGGCCTCTAGAAAGTTTTTGCAGGCGAAATCGCAACGGCTAATGCTATTATACATTTTGGTATTACATAACTTTAGTTGCAACTCTTTAATATTTTCTTAACAAAGCGAATACTTGGGAAAAGACTTTTCAAAATTTTGGCGAATGGCTAATATATATATATATATATATATATATATATATATATTTATATATTTATATATATATATATATACATTAGCTATTAGCTAGAAGTAAAGCTGACTGACTGACACAATCACTCACTCATCTATACAAATTCTAAGGCACTTCTAGACATGCTAGAAAGATGCGGTTTTTTGCATTCGACGAAAATGGGAAAACAACCCTCTAAACTACTCTTTTAACTTCTATGCATGGTAGAAAGATGGGGTTTTTTTGCATTTGTTGGAGAATTTTTTCAAACTAATGGGGTTATTCAATAAACTTTAATTTTTTCATCGCCACCCCCTTGAAAATGGAAATAACGCCCCCAAAAATCACCCATTTACAACTTTACATGCTACAGAGATGCTGTTTTTTTGTATTCAACGCAGAATAACTGCAAATTAACACGTTAATTCGAAAAACCTAATTTTTTTCATCGCTACCTCTTGAAAATCGTAATGTGAGATCTATCTATGCGCAATTCCCTCAAACTCCTCAATTCATACTGATGAAGATTACTTTGTACCCGAAATGCGTATTTATAAAATACAAATAATTGGGGCAAAAATTTAAAATTTCAACAAGTAAAAATTACAACTGATTTAATCTCTCAAATACCCGGTATATAATGAATTTATATAACAAAGTTTATTACAGAAGTTGTTTATTTTTATAAAAGGAACATTTTTTGTTGTTACATTTTTTTCTATCTCTTACGGTGTCAAAGATGGGCAGTTTTGCTCATTTTGCCCAAACATTCTTATTGTGGATTATTTAAATTAATCTTCATTTTTTATTTTCACAATGGATTGTTAAGTTATCGATTGTACAACTAAGAAGTTTATAAGAAAAAACTTTCTTTATCATTTTTCAATATAATAGCAAAATGTCCAGATGTTGGAAAAAACTCAAATAAACAATTGATATATTTACAATAAACTGTACTAACTGCCTACTACCCCTACGGCCTACAGTCTACAATTATAGTCATATACTGACATATACCATGTATATTGTATTGTATATCTATATAGATGTACCATAAAAATGTAAATCTAATACTATAGTCGGTTTGAAATAACAGACAAATAATCAAATAAACTATAATATTTATTTTTTTTATGTATATAGATATATATATATATATATATATATATATATAAATGTATATATATATATATATATATATATATATATATATATATATATATATATAGATATATATATATATATATATATACATATATATACATATATATATATATATATATATATATATATATATATATATATATATATATGTCTGTAATCACTCTAGCGGTCACGGTTTTTATCCGATTCGAATGAAAACTGGTATTTAAGTTTATGCAGGCATTTGAAAGACCAATTTCGTTAATGGACATAATCGGGAAAGGGAAGGTTTAGAGGGCGGGGGAAATAAAATTTGGTTTATCTCTCTTATTATTAGAATAATTGAAAAATGTCTAAGAAGTTAAAAAATTTAACAATTGAAAACGGGTTTTTTTTGGTTTATTAGACATCTGAGGTCTCGGACATGTTATGTTTTGTAAATGTAATGACTACCCTGCGAAGATTAGGCAAATGAAAACACCTCCAATCTCTAATAAACCACAAAAAAATCATTTTAAATAATAGACATGTTATCTTTTAAATATAAACGATTCAATTTATTTGATTATTGTCGGTCATCTGAAACCGATTATATGTTACAAGAATTGTTGAACTGACTAAGGGCCAAAATAGACGCAGAACATGGTTGCAGCAACATTGAATAGCAACTAGCTTGTTTCTCCGTGTGTGGAGTGGTTGCAGCAACAAAAAACAAACTTTTTGTTGCTGCAACCACTCCACACACGGAGAAACAAGCTAGTTGCTGTTCAATGTTGCTGCAACCATGTTCTCCGTCTAGTTTGGCCATAACGGCCACATGAGAAAAAAACGTGTCTATACTCTATACACTCAATACTTGAACGAATATTTTTGCATGCTTCTTCTTGTTCTTGCATTCGATTTAAGTGAATTGAAATGATAAGATTTATTGTGTTTCATACTTCATGCTTTGTTGAAATTTATTAATTGTGATAATTCATGTGTTGTCAAGTAAACAATTTTAAATTTATATAGAAAATCGAAAAATATTTTCTGTTCAAATTAAAGAAGTTATCATCCGTGAATTGTGAATTCATAACACAAGGTAAGTTAAATTTTTTATTAACAATATTCTCCAAAAAATTGTGTAAAAATCATTTTTACGGCTTTAACTTTGAATATCTTTTAGTCGATGAAATTAATATTATTTTATGTGAATGTTTTTACATAATATTTTATGAAAATTAAATCTTTTATGAATATAAATTAATATTTAGTATATGAATAATACGAAAATTTAGTAAATATTTTGTATAAAGCATATAAATTATTTTAAAAAATGCCGAAAATCATTAGCTTCGTTTAAAAAACAAAAAGCTATTAGAATTTTAAAATATATTGAAAATAATAAAAAAAATTTCTTAAAACTTCATTCTATTTATTTAGATTTACAAGAAAAACTTTTTGAGTTAATTCCGAAGAGTGGACGAATACGATTTCCACCGACAGCATATGAGATATATCTGAAGCACGACCCAAGGAAAAATTTCTTGAAGATATTTTAACGATTATCATCAATAAATAAGGTAATTTAAATTAAATTGTATTTAAAAAAATTATAATTGTTGATTGTTTATGAAATAAAACTATAATTTTAGCTAAATGTAATATTATTTATTATTAATAGTCTCGTTACGAGTAGCCAACATTAATTAACTTTTTTTTTAAATTCGCAAACATTTGTTCAATTAAGACACTTCCGATTTTGTTTGTGACTCATTAGTTATTGAATAATTTAATTCTTATTTAAGAGATTACGATTAACCATTTTTTTATAATAGTAGTCATACAAAAAAAGGTTTATTTCATTAAACCAAACATCTTTTGTTTCAAACTTTTTTATTCGAATCAATTTATTGTAAAAGTGGTTTCCTAAAATTGGTTAAAATCTCCCTTTTTATTGATGAATTCAAAAATCAATAATCTTGAAATAAACGTTGAAAATGAATTTTCTCAATTAAATACTCCCTGTTCAAAAAGAAGTTGACATGATTGTTTCAATCTCAAAATTTTGAAAACTGGCAATAGCGCACAGTATAAAATATACACTGTGAACTTCATAACAAAACATAGGTTGTTGTCAGATCTGTCAACTCAATTTCTAATTTACATTTACTGATATTTTACAATAAATACTTTTAAAATATTTAGGACAGATAAAAAAAGTTTATAAATCGTTGAAAGATTATTAATATACTTTACAACTTTTTTTAAACCCTAAATAAATTATATCAAAGATAGTGATTGATTGATTGATTTATCTTGGGGTCTAAAAACTATTGCAGTTCAACCTTGTGGTCCATTGTGCTCCCCCTTCTACTTCAGTCCGACGAGATTCGCTTCTCCCATATGTTGGCAATAGCCAGGAGCTTGCTAATCAGGTCTTCCTGAAGGTTCATATATTCGGAGTAAGATGCACTGAATATCCTGTATCTGCTGTAATCTAGAGGTTAGCAGTCAAAGATAATGTGGCTGGATGTTCCCTCTTCCTCGTCACACAATCTGTACACAATAGACCCGTTATGGATTCCCATAGTGTGTAGATGCTTCCGCAGGGGATAATGTCCGGTAATGAAACCGGTAACCCACCGCAGTGGCATCTTGTTCAGCTTCAGTGCATCGAGTGATAGCCTCTTTATTGCACTCTAAAGCAGTATTTTATGAGTAAAGATTGTACTCATTTTACATTAGAGTAGCGCATGAACGTCCTTAAACACCGCACCTGTTGTGTCACTTCCAATGATAGCGTAACCTCCATAAGCATTTCAATAAATTCCCATTTTTTGCACGATTTCTCAAAAACGATTGGTGATTAAAACATAAATTATAGAGAATTTTATGCTATATTTAAATGAAAATAAAATAAAATAACTTTATAATTTAACTTATTTTATGTTAGTTTTATATTTTATAATAACTTCAAACACGATTTAACGCATGGGAAATGAGATTATTTAAAAAACCGGATCAGTTTCGTTGTGTTACAACATGTTCACATTTATTCTGGAATGGTAAAAAATTAGCTACAAATGGAGAAGAGGTATTTATAGCAATAAATTTATCAAAAAATTTTTCAGTGATTTTACTTTAATAAATATGTATCTGGTATGGGGGATTCCACGCCAAAAGTCCTTACCTACATCGAGTTTCTTGATTAAAAAAATATATATTTTTCTATTTGTCAAATGAAATTCCTGGACAAATTTAGCCTTTATAACCCTTGATCTCAGCTCGTGAAAAGTGCAACAAACCTAAATGTTTTTGCTCTATTTTGGAAAACGATGTTTTATTTTATTTCCACCCCTCCCGAATCGAAATTTGATGCGGGAAATAGTAAACTCTGGGGCATTTTTTTACTTAGGTACCTCTATTTTTTATTTAACTTTAATGATCTTTTAAATTAATTTTTACCCTTTTATCTGTCTGCCTATGAAAGTTTACTATCCCACCCAATATAACAAATATGTAAAAGTGGGAAAATTTTACGCATATTCGCCACAAAAATAAGTGATTTGTAAATGAGCGGCAAATGGTCTAAAGAATAGTAGCTAGGGATGGCTATTCTATGAAAAAAGTATTGTTCTCAAATGATTTTCGATTGTGAAAGTTTGTATTTCAATCACTATCTTAAGAACTATGTAAATAATTATTTTCAGTAGCTTTCATTTAAGGCATTTATTTGCGGCATAATACATTCATGTTTATCCGAATTTATTTATAGATGCGAGATAGTAAACGTGTACTAGATTGTCTGACAAAAGGTGTCCGTATTGCAAATCAATGTATGGATGTATCAGTTCAAGTACAATTATTTGTTGAATTATTAAATCATTATTTATTTTTCTATGAAAAAGGTTAGTTAAATATATCTATATTTAATTGTTTTTTTTCAAAAATAGTGTAATACATTATTTTGTTTCGATTTATTTAGGAAACGATCAAGTAAATATACAAATATTAAATCTATTAATTGGTAAAATACGTGAAGAATTGCCAAATCTAGAAGTATCAGAAGAAACGGAACAAATCTATAAATATTTTGTAAATACAATTGAACATATTAAAAACCGTCTGGAGGGGCCTGAATCTGACAGTGTGTCATATGAAGATATTGCGATATAATCATTTAAAGATCAATTCGTTACGACATTTTGGTCAATGTTATAAAATTGTATATTATTATTAATCATAGTTAATTGTATTGTTAAAGAATTATAAATAAAACAAATTTTTTTATAAAAATAAGTACTTTTTTCTTTGAATATACTTACGAGCAAAATTTTTATTTAATAAACAATGATTTGAATAGAAAAAAAAATATTATTAAGAAACCTAATACTGTAAGACTTTGGTTATTCAAGTAACATAATGTAAAAAATGGCAACCACACCTGAAGTAGCTGTGCAAATCGTTGTGAAATGCTGAGAGGGTTAAGTTAATTTTAAAGGTGCATTTTTATGCTGACGCTTGACGCTGGTTTCTAGGGTCAAATTCAGTCACGTGATCTAAAAATAATTGTAGCGAAAAATTATAGCGTTTAGCGTCAAATTAGACATCAGTATCGAAAGTTGATGTATCGATTTTACCGCTAGACTTTTTAGGTTACGTATGTAATTGTGAGTAAAAGAAAACTGTATCTGATATTTTTAAATATTTATTAGAATTTATTTTGCACTTGCTATATTTATAAAATCGCAAAGTAACAGCTGATTATTGTTTTGAAAAGATCGATTATTATCGATGCGATTGTTCGAGTTATTACGTTGACGCTAATATAACCCGGCAGAAAAGCTAAACTAAATTTAGTTTTATCGCTACATTTTTTATAGATGGCGTCGAAAAATGATAATAAGATTAATAGATACTTTTGATTTAAAGTTTTTCTATTTAGAAAGAAAAAATCAAAAATTGAAAAAAATTATTGCATATAATTTAATTTAAGAGAATCAAAAGTTATACAAATTGAATGTTTTACAAAATAACATAAACAGATCACAAATAACATACAGATCATAAATAATTTTGTAAAAACAAGACAATTTTTGTAAACAGACGTAAGCTAGCTTACAGTTATGAATGTATCATACAATTTGTGTATAGATTTTAAATTGACACTGGCCCGGTGCATTAAGTCTCTGCTTAAATATCAACCAAGCGGGGTATGACTATGGGTCAAACCCAAGGAGAGGTATAATTTTTAATTAATTTTATAAATAATCTGAACACTCCGACTACGTCCATGGGTGTTGATATACTAAAATATTCTAGAAGCCTCCATGCAAAAATATATTGTCAAAAACAAAATATTTATTCAAAAAAGCAATCATATTCTAGAACGACCCATGGTGGGTATATAAACCGTGACCAGTGTCGATTCAAGTCAGTTTAAAATCGACCATTGTCCGAAGAGTTTTAAATCGATCATTGTGCGATTAGTATAAAAGTTTAATATCAAGTATTGTCTAATTAGTTCAAAGTTTAATATCGATTGTTGTTCAATCCAGATCAAAGTATAAGTTGGAATTTGTACAAGTAATTCGAAATTTAACATTGTGTGAAAAAGAATTAAAATAATTGTTGAAAAAGAAATTGGATAATCATTTTTTTTTTAAAGCAATAAAATCAGGTTTTTTTTGTTTCGTAAAAACTTGTGTTTAATTTAATTTTTTTTTTTCTTTTCTTTAAACAAAAACGTGCGTGTTGTTCCAATTACAAAATATTTAGTAATATCGTTTACTAATATATTTTTTTTTGTTTTGTCGAGTATCGGAATCATTGCAGGTTCGGGCAGCGCTCCTTTGAGGATAAAGAGAGCCAGGATACCGCGACAAGCGTCAGCATGAAAATGAACAGCCCACTTAAGGGATAGCTAAGTTACTTTGCCAGAAAATTAGACCGCTTTATTACAGCGAGACAGTTTGACCAAAAGGTAGTGAATAATGTGTAACAACAATATGCAAGCAAGACTTCGATTTTCACATGATTATTCAATTTTAATATTAAGCAATCGTTTATAATCTGATAGATAAAACCAACTAATCCGCAACAATCCGTGTGTAGACAGTTGTTTTATTTTAGTTTTCATAAACTGATATATAATCGAGAAAAAAAATTCAAAGGTAAGAAATGTTCCTTTTTTAAAAATAAACTATCTAGGCAATTATTTATTAGTTAATGAAATCAAGTTTATTTATTAGTTTATGAACAAAAAGTATTTATTTTTAATAAAAACTTTTTAACAAAAAATAGAACCGACGAAAGAAGAAAGTAACTGAAACGCAAAAAATGAAAACTTTTATACAAAAAATTTAACCTTCGAAAAAAGAAAGGAACTGAACCTCACTTTTAACCGAAAATGAGATTCACCCCTCGCCCATTTCGATGGAGATTTTTTGGCGCCGAGTCAATATTATTTAGGTATTTACATTGACTAAGTTTTTTTTGCTTTTCAGTTCCTTTCTTTTTTCGAAGGTTTAATTTTTTGTATAAAACTTTTTATTTTTTGCTTTTCAGTTACTTTCTTAACGCCAACAAAAGAAAATCCTTCTAGCTCTAAGGTACTAGAAAATAATGTCTCCGGAATAAATTCTGGAAAAAATAATCATCCTGAATGGCAAGGTAATGACTTTACCATTGTTGAATCAAGAAAAAAGAAAAAAAGTCCAGATGCAGAAGAAAGGAGAGTACGACAGAAAGGAACTTCTGAAGGTCCAGTGCTAATTACGAACCGCTTTGAAGTCCTGCAAAATCTTTCTCAACCGCCAGAAAATAAAACTCCAACAGCCGTAAGCGAGAAAAAAGATCAAGTACAATCAATTTTCGTGTGTAATGTACTCACTTCTCGAATTTGAAAAGTCGAGAAATTTGAAAAGTCGTTTTCCGCGTCGTTCTAAGAAACGTTCACCATACCACAACCCAGGAGGATATAACAACTGACCTTGAGGATCTTGGTTATGTTGTGGCAAATATTAAACATGCCAAAACTAAAGCACCTCTACCAATGTTTTTCATCGATTTAAAGCCAAATGAAAACAACAAACAAATTTACGAAGTGACAAAACTTGGTAACAAAATCGTCTAGTTCGAGCCACCAAATAAAAAAAGAGAAGTGCCTCAATGCAAAAAGTGTCAAAGATTCGGACACACCCAGAATAATTGTGGACGCACGTATCGTTGCGTTAAGTGTACCGAAAACCATCCCACCAGTGCGTGAAATAAAAATCGTGAAGTTCCAGCGGTTTGTGTAAACTGTGGTGAAAATCACCCAGCAAATTATAGGGGTTGTGGAGTGTATAAAAAACTCCTACATAAAAGATTTCCTACACTCAAAAAAAAACAACCAGAAGACTCTAACTCTCGTGCTCCAACTCCCAACTACATCAAACCAAACTTTAGTTTTGCACAAGCAGTTCGTAACCAAAAACCCACTATTAGTGTTGATGCCGCCACTGATAACGAAAAAAGTTCTAATGACGATTTTATTATATTTATGAAACAATCATTTATTGAATTAAAAGACATGTTTCGTGATGTTATGAAACAAAATACCATAATGGTCAATCTTTTGACTGCCCTTGTTTGTAAAATGAAATAATGGTCCATTCAATAAATGTTGTCTTATGGAATATAAATGGTTTAATAAACCGCCGTTTAGAATTTGAAACTTTCCTCGAACACCGTAACACCGTAACATTTACTGTCTACGATACGAAACATCCAAGTGGTCGATCTTAAGGTGGAACCGCTATTTTAATAAAAAAATAGCCTGAAACATCATGCAACAGCTACCTACTCTACCGAATATCTTCAAGCTACAAGTGTAGTGGTAGAAGATTGGATTGGTCCATTGCCTTTTTCTGCCGTTTACTGTCCCCCAAGGCATGCAATAAATCAGGTAAATTTTGAAGACTTTTTTGACACTCTTGGCCATAGATTCATTTCTGGCGGAGACTATAATGCCAAAAATACCCACTGGGGCTCAAGACTTATAAACCCCAACGGCAGGAACTTGTATAAATCTATAGAATCTAAAGGTCTAGACCATATTTCAACTGGAGAACCTACATATTGGCCATCGGATCCTAATAAAATTCCAGATCTATTAGATATATTCATAACTAAAAATATGTCACGTAGATACATAAAAATCACTTCCTGCGATGAATTATCTTCAGATCACTTCCCTGTGCTACTCACCATAAATACGCAACTTATTGAAAAAGAAATACCTCCATGTCTTTTCAATAAACATACAGACTGGGATTATTTTAGAAACTACATTGACACAAATATAGTTCTACAAAAGCCAAGCCTATAAAAACAGAAGAGGAACTTGAAATAGCGGTCGTAAATTTTACACAAACTTTACAATCACCTGCATTTAAATCAACGCCTACAGTAACAAGAGCAGAGTTAACACTACTCAATCCGATGCTGTACGGAATTTTATTCTAGAAAAGCGGAGATTGAGAAGAAATTGGCAGCAAACAAGGTACCCACTCTGGAAAGCTACTAGGTGCTGTAAACAACCTCAAAAGCCTACACCACCTCTTCGTCGTGTTAATGGAAACTGGGCTAAAAGTTCTAAAGAAAAGGCCGATTTGTTTTCTGACAGTTTATCCGAAATATTTCAGCCAAATCCTGGAGAAAACCTCAATGAAGAAGAAGCCCTTTTTCTGGATGCTCTCTTACAATTATCCCACCCTATTGTTTCCTTGTCACCTAAAGAAAACAAGTCGGTCATTTGGAATATCAATAATAAAAAGGCTCCCGTCAAATTCTTCGAGAGTTGCCAAAAAAAGGTATTGTCATGATGTGTACTATCTTTAATTCCATCCGGCGCCTAAAATATTTTGCTCAAATCTGGAAAGTATCGCAGATTAACATGATACTAAAACCAGGAAAGCCTATAAATGATGTTACATCCTACAGGCCAATAAGCCTCCAACCGTTACGATCAAAAATTTTCGAAAAATTATTTCTAAGGAAGTTTTTACCAATTTTGGAAGAATCCAATCTTATTCCTGATAATCAATATGGTTTTAGTACCAAACATTCAACGATCGAACAAGTTCACCGAGTTGTCAGTGGCATTAACAATGCTTTTCAAGAGAAAAAATATTGTACGGCAGCAAAAATATTGTATTTCGACAAAGTATGGTATCCTGGATTATTATATAAATTGAAAAAGAACATTCCAGATTCGTACTATCTCATTTTAAAATCATATTTAACTGACAGATATTATCAAGTAAGATTTCAAAATGAACTATCTAATGAACTAACGAATGTAATTTGACACTGTTCATAAGAATCGGTTAAGGCAGCGAAACTAACAATTTTAACTTAACTAGGTATATTAGATTTTTCTTTGTAAATAGTTTTAAAACGATTTTGGGTTAGTAAATCTAATGTATATATTTTATGTTTTATATTTTATTTTTTATGTATATATTTTAATTTTTTACTACCCGGTTAATTCATTATTCAGTTTACTGGATAACATTACTGATTATCTAACATTTAGAGTGCTATTATTTTAGTTTTGAACTTTGTAAATATATGTACTTTATTTATTTAAATATTATAAATAAATTGCTTTGAGTAAAGTTTTGTTTGTTTCAAAAATAGAATTAAATCCGGCTAATGATCGTAAACGGAACACAAAATGAAAAAGGGGGCTCCGAAGGACAGACTACACAGTGTAATCTGTCTTTCTTTTAAAATCGTACAATTATTAATTCGTACAAAATGTTCATACGAATTTGATTTGTCTTTATTAACTTAAAATTATATTATCTCCTCTCTTATCTTCCTCTTAATTAATATTAGTATTTATATTAAATATTAAATATTAAAAAATTAAATATTAAAAAATTAAATATTAAAAAATTAAATATTAAAAAATTAAATATTAAAAAATTAAATTTAAAAAAATTAAATATTAAAAAATTAAATATTAAAAAATTAAATTTATAAAAATTAAATATTAAAAAATTAAATATTAAAAAATTAAATATTAAAAAATTAAATATTAAAAAATTAAATATCAAAAAATTAAATATTAAAAAATTAAAGGAAAATTTGGATGTTTACACAGGCTTAGTCGGATGTTTACCCAAATACCTTTCGCCTTCCGTATCATGTTTTCTTGGTGAATTTTCCAGCTACCATTATATGTGACGTAAACTCCCAGGTATATGAAATATTTAAGACATTCGATCTCTTTTCCACCCATACTCCATGTTTCATTTTTATGGTTTTTGCATCCATTACTTACAGTAAGCATTTTGGTCTTGTCTACATTTACAGTTAGTTTCCATTTATTGCAATAATTTACTGTTCCACTTAACGTATTTCTCATTCCCCCAATTGAATTCGAGAGCAACAATATGTCATCCGCATACATTAAAATTATAATTTCCTGACTTCCAATGCAAGGACTAATCGTATTATACTGAGTCATATATTCCGGTAGATCATTTATAAATAATATGAACAAGAGTGCAGATAATTTTCAGCCATGTCTTAAGCCTCGGTTTGTTTTAAACGTTTCTGACACTAATGTTGAGCTGTATTCAATAGAACACTCCGATCCAGCGTATATTGACAAAATGTCTATCATATTCCTTGGCATTCTCAAAGCACTCAATTTATACCAAAGTTGACTTCTGTCTACCATGTCGAATGTTTTACAGAGGTCAATGAAATAGCAGTACATCTTATTTCGTTTCCTACATAAGTTTCTTTGTATCAGGTATTTTAAAATCAAAATATTATCCACTACCTCATACTTTGGTCGGAAACCAGATTGTTATAATAACCAGCTTAGTTACAATAACCAAATCAAAAATATTGCGGGCGCATGCATTCACACAATGCATAGCACATAAGTGTGATTAGTAGCAAAAGTAATAGATAGTGACGTCCGTATGTATGGTAAAATACTGACCACTTCGAAAGTGACATCCGCATACATGGACGTATAAAAATAATTTTACTATTTCACAGCGATATGTGACACATATCATTGCACAAGTGTCCGGGGAAAAAAAGAAAAAAATTCTTAAAATACGCAGTACAAATGAATTTTTTGCTTTTTTTTAAACTTAAGATAAGAAAGGCAAAGCGAAACTGAATCATTTAAGTAAATAAGAAAGTAAAGAAAACAAGATATTAGCTACAAATGATTAATCTAAATATACAAAATTTAAAGAAATAGATATCAGAATAACAATCTGTACAAAGTAATATATAGAATTGAACAATTAGAAAGTTACAAATCAAGCAGAATAAGTAAGAGAAAGAGAAAAAATATTTCAAAAAAAAAAAAATTTAAGTAAGAAAATAGAAAAATAGAATAAGTATATAAGAAACATTGATAAGAGAAAATATATAAACAAAAAATGTAAATAATTCCTTCTCTCTTTGGACTTATCCAGAGAATAGTTTGTTATATCAAATATTTACTAAATTAAAGGAAAACCAAAATAGAGAGAAAGAAATCTATTTAAAAAAAAAGAATATCAAAGCGAAAAGACATACAAGGAATAACGGTATATTGTAAATTAATATTTACTTATATATATATCACAATATTTAATTAAAGTTAAGTTTTTTAAAAGATTTTTGTTATATAAGATTCACAATTAAATTATAGTAACTTGTAAAGAAAATAATTGAATTTAAACTTTTTTAAGGTGCGAAATGTGCGTTTTTCGAAATTGACCAGAAACAGTATGTTGTAGTTCCAGTGACGACGGAGTATTAAATTTGATTATTTTATAGGGTCCACTAAATCGATCTTCGAATTTGCGATCCGAATCGATAGTTGAGACGTTATTTAAATTTTTCACCATAACTACATCATTAACTTGACATTTTGAAATATCTGGTTTGCCATAATTACCCTCTCTGGAAACTTTCAATAGGATAGGGCATTAAAAATTGCAGACAAGAAAACAAGGAGAGTGCTTGTGAATTTTAGAATGGGAAGGTACATGTGGGAAAATAAAAATAAAATAAAAGGTGAGCGAGTGTGTGTATTATGTGGAGGGTGTGAATCGAGATACCATTTAATTTTTGATTGCCAAGGAGAGTGTGAGGGAATGAGAGACGATTTATTGAAAGAGGATTTGATTTCATTGGACCGAGTGTTAAATGTTAGGGAGGCAAGACTACTAACGCTGGTAGGAGGGTATATAGACAAAGTGATGATTGAAAGGAAACGAAAACTTTGACTTTCTGACTTTTGAACCAGCAAAGGAGTATTATTGAACTCGAGAATGATTTAGTTAATTTTTTTAATTTTATGTTATGTATAATGTGTTTATTTTGTGTGGAATGTACAAATTATTGTTTACTTTTTACAGAATTTATTGTAAGTTTATTGTCTTGATTAACGGAGTATGTCAATAAATTAATATTATTATTATTATTATTGATTTTTAGACATGGCTCTGCTCATTAAATTTTTCTTTAGAGAATTTAATTAGCATTTAATTAGCTTTATAATTTGAGATCAAAATCTCCTAGCTTAACATTAAGCTAGCAGAATATGCGGCTACACGAAACAACAAAGAGCAGTGAATTTTTAATTAGAGCATTTAATTAGCTTAATAATTTGATATTAAATACAATATAAAAAACTGCTGACTTAATGCTCTGCTGACTTAATGGACATCAATAGGCAATAGATCATGTATCTCAGTTAACTCAGTTAAGGTTTCAGTATCTAATAAATTTGTGAAAATTGAATCAATTAATGAATTATTCAAAAAATTTGAAATAAAGTTCTTTTAATTTACTTCTTTGACCACTTAGAATCACACAATTCAGGACAAAAAAGATTAAGTTTGAAAAATTGTCTTGTGGTCAAAATATGAACACAAGGCAATTTTTCTAAGAGTTTTTCTAAAGTGGCAAGTACAATATGTCGTAGATGATGTAAAATGATAACCATCGATCATCATACTAGAAATTTCAGTCTTACGACAATTTTTTTTAATGCTTATACAAGAATATTTTTTTAACTCGTCTTGTCATTTCTTAAAAGCTGCTTTATTTAAAAAATCAGCATAACTACTAACAAATGAACCCAACTCATGATCGATATTATTGAATCTGTTATTTGAATAATACACGCTATAAATAAAGTGAAATTACACATTTATTATATTTGAATATTAATTTGTGGATAATGGTACCGAAACGCCATGTCTTTTTATTGTTGATGAAAAAATGATCGAACCGCTGGTTGTTTGTTTTAATTTTTAATTTGTACTGTTCGTCGAATTGCGTCGAGTTTGATTCTGATATTGCTACTGAAGTATAGAAGTGAATTCACTCCCAATTTGCGCTTGGCCCTTCCCAGGGATGCAAAATAACTTTTGCCGGACTTGACTTATTTGCACACGCTTCACATGTTTTCGATAGTTTTTCAATTTTTCCGTCGATACCTTTTAGTAAACATAACGTCGGGCTAACTGTTTCATCTTGGTATTGCCAATATGAGTTCTGTGTAATTCTCGGAATGACCTCTCGTTGGCCCCGAAATAACATGCCGTTTTCGAATGTAAATTTGAATACTAGGTCGCGTTGAATTTCGTCGATTATTACTTTTAATTCATCGTCTTTCTCGGTTTTGCATCTAATTGAGACTGCGTTCAATTGAGCCGTCGAAATTTCGTTCGGAATCATACATATTTGATTCAATTCTGGATTTAGTATGATATCGTCGGTAATTTCGGACTGTGGAATTGGCGCACGCGATAAGCAATCTGCGTCAATGTTTTCACTTCCCTTTTTGAAAACTACCTCATAATCGAACGCTGTTAAATATACTGCATATCGAAGTAATTTTACCGATGTAATCGGAAGAAGTTTAAGAATTTCTTTGAAAATACGTGTAAAATACGTTATTATCGGTTTTTAGTTGAAAATTTTTTCCGTATAGGTATCTGAGATTTACGGAAAATACAATTGCAAAGGCTTCACAGTCAAGCTATGAGTAATTTCGTTCTGCCGCCGTTAACGAACGTGACGCGAATGCTACTGGACGCTCTTCACCGTTCACTACATGGCTCAACACACCTGCTATGCCAACTGGGCTTGCATCACAGGTGAGCACAATTGGTAACGCTGAGTCAAATGGAATTAACGTATGGTCGCTTGCAATTTCATTTTTTAGCTTGATAAATGCCGCTTCACACGCCGCACTCCAGTATAACTTAATGCCTTTTTTAAGCAAATATCGCGATGGATGATTCATAGTTGAATTTCCCGGAATAAAACGCGCATAGTATGTGGTCATGCTATATATCGCAGCTGTTTTCTTTTCGCATTTAGAAATTTTGTTTTATTCAATGACATGACCTAAATATTCAATTTTTGTTTGAAATAATGAACATTTGTTCTTATTGAAGTGTATGTCGAATTGTTGTAGACGTTTTAAGCACAAATCCAAATTCTGCTGACATTTCTCCTTTGTTTTCCCATGTACTACAATATCGTCGAAATAGGACATGGTTCCTTGGACTCCTTGAAGAATCTGATCGATTATTCAATTAAACTCGCTCGGTGCAGTTTTGATGCCGAATGACAATCGGTTCTTTCTGTAATTTCCGCGATGAGTTGTGAGAGTCTGGATTTCGCTACTTGCTTCATCGACTTGAACGTGTAAATACGCTTTAAACAGGTCAAGTTTACAAAAGTATTTTGAAATTCAAAGGTTGTCGAGAATGTCCGTAACGCAGTTAATTGGTAAATTTGCGTTGACCAAACTACTATTCATCGCCAGTTTGTAATCAACGCATAAACGAACCGTTAGATCGGATTTTGGTATTATGACTAAGGGCGAGCCTCAATCGCTTGTTTGAACTTTGGTAATTATACCTTGTGCTTCGAGTATATCAAGTTCCTTATCTACTTTGTCTCGTAGTGCAAATGGGACGTCTCGCTCCTTGAAGTAAGCTGGTTTTGTATTTTCGCCTAATTTAAGTGAAATTTTCATATTTGGAAAACATCCCACTTTTACCTCGTACATATTAGTAAATCAATATTGAGACCCAATTTTTCGAATTTTTCTCGCGTATATGCGGTTTTCGAGTCGATTTCGAACCGTTGGGGTTTCCCTTAAATTTTGACTTCAACTACATATTTCTGTGTCCGTGTGGAAAACGTTTATTATTTTGTACTCTCCGCATCACTTACAATTTGCTTGATTTGGGGTCGATTTATTCTCGCTCAAGAACGTTTTAATACACACTTTTCGAATGTGACCCGTTTGATAGCATCCATTACATTTGAGAGATGTGGGATTTGTACGGCAATCGTTTGCTTTATGATTGTCACGCCCGCAGCGTAGACAAAGATTTGTGATACCCAAGTGCTCGTAGCATGAGCGTTTGTGCGACGAACTTCTGAGATTTGTTGACTGATTTGTTGTCTTTTTTCGATACGTTTACGAGATTGATGATTTCTTGTTATTTTATTTGTTGGATTGGTAGACGTTTTCGACATTTCGTAGCTACCCAACTTTGAAACTTCCAATGCGATTGCTTTGTTGACAATTCTTTCGAATGTCGTATCATCAGATAGTAATATGTGTTCCCGAATTGCATTATCCTTCATGCCTCTTACAAATTATGCTCGAAGAAAAACGTCCGCTATTGACGCCCTACATTCACACGGAGATACGAATTCGCATTCTACAATTTTCTGTCTCAATGTTGTAATAAATTCGGATAAGCATTGATTTTCGCTTTGATATGTACAAAGAATTGTATGCTGTGCTACTAATTCATGTTTTTTTGGACAAAAGTGAGCTTCGAATGATTTAATTAATTCATCGTACGATAATTCCGATGGGTTTTTTGGAGAAACTAATGCTGTTAACATGTTAAAATTACCGTTGTTTATCATCAAACATATTTTTCATTTTCACAAAATTTTCGAAACGTTGGCGATATGATTTAAATGTTTCTTTTATAGGGTCGAAATATTCGAAATTTTGTAACATTACTGAATCCGGCGTATTGTTAGACGGATTTCGATTATTCGCATTCAACACCAATTGTTCAAATAATCTATTTTGTTGTTCTTGTTAAACTTGTTGCATTTGTAAAAACTCTTGAAACTGTTCTTGATTCATTTTGTACATAAAACACTTCAAGTTGACGGGTATTTTATTATTTATTCTTTTATTAACACGACTGCGCTTGCTATTAAAAAAAAAAGAAACCATTTCAATTCACACGTGCTTAAATATTAGATTATCAAATGATAATTAATGAGAACTCTAGGTTTTTGAAATAAAATTTCAAATTCGCCCCTTTACCTAGATCAGTTTTTTGTATTAGAAATACGTATTTCGACTACAAAGTAGTCATCATCAATATAAATTAGCTAGTCGTAATTTACTCTTTGACAATTAGAAATAGATAGAAAGTCGAGATCAATAGACAAAAATAAAAATAAATACAAAATTAACCAAAATAAATTAAAATTAAAATATAATAAATTTTATTGAAATTACTCTTGTTAAAATTTCTTTCATTTAAGTTTACTCTTGTTAACCTTACTCTTATTAAAATTACTCTTATATTGTCTTAGGATATGATACTCGTTGCTAATTTGGTGACAGTTTACTGATCTAGGAAAAGGGGCGAATTTGAAATTTTATCACACGTGCTTGTTTCACCTGGATGCCAATGTGCAGTGTATTTAAACGAAAATTGAATTTTTTTTCACTCTTTAATTACATTTATTTCGATTATATTAAGCTTTTCCTCGTCGCCAATTATTGTATCTTCTATTTGAATAATGCAAGCTATAATTAAAGTGAAATTATATATTTATTTTATTTGAATATTAGTTTTACATTTTTGTACATGTTGAATTATTTTAGGTGCATTCGTCTTGGACGATCACATCGTCCGACGTCGTTTCAGCGTCCGATTTTCGACTACAAAGTAGTCATCATCAATATAAATTAGCTAGTCGTAATTTACTCTTTGACAATTTGAAATAGATAGAAAGTCGAGATCAATAGACAAAAATAAAAATAAATACAAAATTAACCAAAATAAATTAAAATTAAAATATAATAAATTTTATTGAAATTACTCTTGTTAAAATTTCTTTCATTTAAGTTTACTCTTGTTAACCTTACTCTTATTAAAATTACTCTTATATTGTCTCAGGATATGATACTCGTTGCTAATTTGGTGACAGTTTACTGATCTAGGAAAAGGGGCGAATTTGAAATTTTATCACACGTGCTTGTTTCACCTGGATGCCAATGTACAGTGTATTTAAACGAAAATTGAATTTTTTTTCACTCTTTAATTACATTTATTTCGATTATATTAAGCTTTTCCTCGTCGCCAATTATTGTATCTTCTATTTGAATAATGCAAGCTATAATTAAAGTGAAATTATATATTTATTTTATTTGAATATTAGTTTTACATTTTTGTACATGTTGAATTATTTTAGGTGCATTCGTCTTGGACGATCACATCGTCCGACGTCGTTTCAGCGTCCGATTTGGCGCTGTGAGAGTCAAAAAATCACGCTTGCGGCTGAGTTCATGAGGTAGATCTCGCGCTCACATATGCTTACTCCACAGCGGTAGAGAAGCAAAAGCGTGAGTGCCAAATTTTACTATTTATCAAAACAAATGAGCGTAAGCTAACCAAACTTTTGTCATATTTATTAAAGTACTTAAAATTAAAATCGTTGACAAATCAGTAAAAATGGCTAACTATTTACCCAGATTATTTTCGATCGATTTAAATGATTCAGAATCTGGTAAAACGTATACTATTTCTGTTACTTCTGATGAAATAAAACGTCGCCATGTTGATACAAACTAACGCTCACAATGTCCAAAACGAACGATATTTTCTGATTCGAAGCGTTCGTAGGCCGACATGAACACTAATAATTTGTGCTTATAAGCGTGAGCGCTCAGAGCGTGTATCTCGAATGAATGTGTGTGCGTCCACGTTTACTCGATCTATGATGCTCATAGAGAATATCCCTCTTTTGATGGAGAATTTGTCTGAGGTCTGTTCCATATATGCTATTTTAAGACACAACAGATATTAAGTCTTTTCAATCCATCTGTAGCCGTCAATAAATCCGTTTCCTGCTTAGACAATCGTAATAATTCAAAAAAATTATTCCCGAACTCACAAAGAGTACTGTGATAATTGCAGATAGTTTTAATTTGTTTATTTGTACTTTCAACAATATTATTGGTGTCATTTCCATAATTATAATTAGCCATAGAGAATCTCGTTCATTCATTATGAATAGAATACCAATTATCATTCAAATAATTTACTGTATATTATGGTGCTTTACAAGCAATTGTTAATACAAGCGATCGTAAAGATTTAAGCTAATTCACGAAGCAGCTGAAAACTGATTGATTTTTCTTCTCGACTTAGTTTCATAAGTCTTTCTTCTGTCGAAAGTCTTTGTCTCTATGAAAGAGACAAAGTAGAAATCGAGCGTTGGGAAATAAATTGGGATGATTTGAGATTAGAGTAAACACAATAAACATTAGTATTTATAGGTTATAAAAATCAGCTGATGATAATTTGAGGTTTTGGTAGACACGATAGAAAGTTATCATTTTGATATCATAATGATATCTATAAATGTTATCATTTAGATCTCTTTAAAATGACTTCCACAAAAAGTTATCAAAAAATAACATTTTCCCCAGTTCTAAAAGTTATCATTTTTTAGATAACATTACGACGTCTTTCTGACATTGATGCCGAACGGGATATAGCCTATATCACGTGATATCTCAAGGCCAGTGATCGGGAGTATCAATTTTTTTCTCGAAGCGTCCACACATGTTTGAGTGTTATAACGTTACACAGGTTAATTAATTGCTTGCCTGTGAAATTACTTTTCTGTTATAAATTTATATTAAAATTAGTCACTAAGTTAAATAATAACATTGGACCACTAATTAACCGGATTTCAGACGGTGTGCAGTAGTGTACAGTCCCGATACGTAGTTGTCAATAACCACGGAGTGAAAAAGTCACGAATTAAATTTACACTTTTAAATCTTAAATAATAATAAAAATCTAAAAATTACTTCATTTTTTTTAACAATGGCAAAGTATGCCTTTTATATGTTAAAAATAATGTGCCAAATTTTAGCCTTTAAAAAAATTAGGCCCCCGACAATTAATTAAATACCGAGTCACCGATTTTTATAAATAAAATGGGGGCATTCCATTTTAAATCTATAAAATGAAAAAGAAAATTATTTTTTTAACTGTATTTTTACCCATTATTTTTCGATTTGTTTATAACGCGCTATAAACAAATTTAAAAAACAACAGTTAAGAAATTATTTAAATAAATTTTATTATAACTTATAGATTTTTTATAGACCTTTAATTTAAAAAAAATATTCCGATACGTTAACTTTTTAGAGAGTTATCATATATTTTACCTTTTGCTAATTTACTTATAAACAAATTAATATTTTTTAGATTTTATAAGGCTTAATCGAAAGCTTAAACACTTACCTATCTAACAATAAACTCAAAAAATTTTCCGACCAAGATGGTTTATTTGTTAAAGAAAACCAGTTTAATATCTGTCGGTTTTTAAATAGAAAATAATATTTTTATAATTAAAATACAGCTTGATTAAATTTATCGAAAAGAGACCCAAATATATGTGTATCTACATAGTGTGTATGCTTATCTCATACATCCAATGTTTGAATTATTGGTCATTGGACAAGCTTACGTATTAAACTTGCTTCTACCAATTTCATGCTTGTCCAATCATTCAAACATTGGATGTATGATTTTTGTTTTCTTTTTTTATATAGAATTGAATAATATTCTATGTCATTTTTTAAATTTTTAGTTTAAAAAAAGATATTAAGAAAAAACGATTATAAACAAATTCAATTTTGACCCTGTTCCGTCACGAGTCGGACCGTGGAAATTTAGGGTCATATTCAGGATGTCAAGTTGAATCGATTTAAAAAATTGCGGTTCCAAGCAACCTGCCTGAAAAATCCTTATTTGACTCTACTAAGTGGGTTAGATTTTTTTAAACAAAATAATACGTTCAGATATTATGACCAAACAAAAATTTTTTTTTGCTCTGGGAAATAAGGGGCATTTAAAAAAGAGATTATTTTGCTTATTTTTTCGATAAAACACACCATTTCGGAGTTATTAACCTTTTTGTGTAAAATTTCTCGTTAATTCGGCACGGTTATAAAATTAACATGCCCTGAAAAATTTGGTATTCAGATGTCTTATGTAAGTTCTATGAACTATGTACACTTAAAATGACTGAATTTTCGATTGTTTTTTTCGATATCTCTCTCTATTGGTGTACAAGTTATTAAAATTTTTAGGCTCAGGCAAAAATTTTTTTTTCACGAATAATGCATTTATAGACCGACCAGGGCCAAACCGATTTTGAAAACCCGAATTGTAGAGAAATTCTAAACAGTATGTAGTGGTCGGAAAATTTAGTATAAATTATATATAAATAGTCGTTAATAATGATTTTTGCGATTTCCGGCTAAACTACACCTCCTACCGGAAAAAATTAAATTTAGGTAGAAGGTGTAGTTTAACCAACCCCCACCCCTCTTCCGGGACTTTCACTAAGTTCTCTCTATTTTTTTTTCATTTACTGATAATTTATAATAAATTTTCCGACTAACCACATACTGTTAAGAAAATTTTATTCTCTCAAATATATTTGGCCCTAGTCTATTAAAAATGTTTGTTATTTGAAAACTTATTGTTTGAATATTTAAATCAATGCAGTCCTATTGAATCAATAATCTAAGCAATTGATGAAAATTTTTATACGAACTGTTGTTCAACTGAAAACACTTATTCTATTGCTAAAACTCTTATTTTTCCTAAGTAATGTTAAACTTCCATATAGAAAACACGTAGCTAAAAAAACATAATTTTTGGTGTTTTTTTTCCATTTTCGGAGTTGTTCCTTTTGGAAAACTAAATTTTTCTCATTTTTTCTTAAAAATTTCAAATTAACCCGGGTAGAATGCAAAAAACCGCATCCTTCTAGCATATCTAGAAATAAGTCAAATTTTTTTAAACAAAATATTTTTTTTGAAAAATTTTGAAAAAGAACTTTGTAAAAAATTATAACAATCAGTCAGTTTCAACAATCAGTGTTTACTCTTTGGAATATTCATAAATAATGATTTTTAAATTAACGTGTAAACATTTATATACTATGTATATATATATATATATATATATATATATATATATATATATATATATATATATATATATATATATATATATGTGTCATTCAATCAGAAGGGACTATCGTCAAATATCAACGAATCAGATGGACTGAATAAAATATATTCTTTAGAATATTAATTTTGTAAAAACAAAAATTGTGTACCAAACCTGTAGGCCAAATATCAATTTTACAGGATATCTGAAAGTAGCGTAAATATTGATATATTAGTCGTACAAATTTCTGGGCGTTCCCGGTATTTAACGATTTTTGAAGTGAAATAACTTTTTAAAGGTTAATTCGTTAACGATGATTGAAAAATATGTTTCTTACAATTTTGTAAAGTTTTTATATTTGAAAACTCACCACTGTAGCTCGTTTCATTCAAAAGTTATAGTACCTGAAAAAATCGTCAAAATTAAGGATAAGTAATAGCACTGTAAGCACGAAGGCCAAAAACCCCTTAAACTCGGCCTTACGAACTACCGTGCTCTAGATAATTTATTCAATATTTATTGGTATACATGGTGACAAAATATTTCATTATTACAAATTAGAGAATATAAAATCAGCTGCATTTGTATAAATATTACAAAAAAAAGACTGATGATAAATTTGCCCATTGAACTAGAATTAAGAGAGTAATTTCTAATTTTGGGTTCCCCTTTTGTGGTTGCATGCTGGAACATCCTTTATAGACTCTGTTGACCTCAAAACGTGGAGATGTATGTAAAGAACACAATAGATCTAATAGGTCGCAATGCACCAAATTTCCCCATTATCATTCATTCATGCTTATTATAAGTATTATGTATGTACATATGTAAAATCCGTGCACCACCACCACAGCTAAACTGTTATAACCCAAATTTCGTTGGTGCATTGCGACCTATTAGATCTATTTTGCTCCCCCATCTAAAGCTTAGCGAGGAGTGGTGTCGTCTTAGAACACCTCGTCCAACCCTGTTTCCTTCAGGAAGTACAGGATTTGGATTGGGTCCAGGCATTGTAGCTCCTCTGGTAGTTTCCCAGACATTTTATTGATTTACGTCACAGTTTATCATAAGGTTTTCCGGATTTTCGTCAATTTCTTCACAATCCTGCAGTTACCCTCATATCCCAAGCCTAGCTTCCTAAGGTGTCTCCTGAGTATGCCCCGTAATAAACCACGTCAGATGCTGCAGCCTATTTTTGATCAGGTCAATGCAAGTTTTGTATCTTTTACGGTTATACTTCCCATGAAGAATCTTGGCCTACCTAAGCCCCGGTAGGTTCCTCCTGAGTGTGGTCCTGGGTGTGTTCTTCCATTCGGATCTCATTTCGATTGAAGTGATCACCCAGTCCATAGAATAGATGTGGCTCCGTAAGGAATGTCGATTCTCCCTACCTTGCCCGACTATCCACTATCTCATTTCTCTCTCTCCCTTCTATCCCCACATCCTAGGTCCTAGGACCCAGTGGAGGGTGACTATGTTTTTCTAACCGAAATTTTCCTGTCGGAGAAGATTGGTATATTACGATTCCGACAGTTACTATCTAGGCGCATCTTTAAATTCCTAGTAGTTCGACCAGATGTTGGAAAATTTTCCCATAGATTAAGAGTGTTAGTCCATACAAACCTACCCCAATTCGGTCGAGAATCTTTGACCAATCAGTATTATATTTTATGATATGTTCTTTGAGTAAGTAGATAGATAGATTGAAGAGGCTGCCGTGGACGGGCTACACTTCGACTATAGGGTCCATTGTGATGCCTAAGGATGTGAGGACGTGATTGGAGAAGAAGGAATTTGTGAGTAGACTAGGAATTGGTAGGATATGCGGCTGCAGCCGACTCTGATTGGAACTATGCTGATATTCATCTGAAGTTCGTGAAGGAAACTGCAGAAAACCTTCTCAAGCATAGCCGGTTACTTCGTTCTAGACCATACGCCGACAGTTTAGTCAATTAACCGCCCCTTTTTTTTATAATTGACAAACTGCCGATGTCGGGATTCGAACTCATAACCTTCCAGTTTCCAAGTATGCATACTGTGCAGACATAACGCCTTAGACCGCTCTGGTACTTGGACTGGTCGACTACTTGAGTGAGTATATTTCGGATTTGATACTCCACTTACTACTGTTCCTTAACTCCGTGATGAATCGCTTCACGAAGTTATATAAGTTTCCCCAGTGCATTTAATCCTGGCTTTCTCAGGTGTCATGCCCTGTGCCAGGAATCTCTGGTACCAGTTTACTCGTGATCCACCGAGGCCTCTTCTCAGTAGTCATTCAGACCTTCCGACTGCCCCCTTGGGGGAAGGGGAGGTAACTTTTTGCTTTTCCGGGGGATTTCAAGGGCGGTATAATATTTCTCCTTCCCGTTCCTTTTCCAGGGAATGGCAGAAGGAACATTTTTCTTTTCCACCACATGAGGTGGTCTCACTTGGCTTGTACTTGGAAGATCATTCTGCCTGCCTACTCCGATGCGGTGACATCCACAATAGAAGAATGCCCAGGTATCACATAGAACTAGAATATACACTAAAGGAAGTAAACGGAGCAATAAGTTTCCAGTTTACGTCGAAAAAACCTGGCACTTGAATATATACCAAGAACTTGAAGCAGGACCAAGTTTACCTATATTCCCAAGATAGGGAAAA
Source organism: Nineta flava (assembly GCA_963920215.1). Taxonomy (NCBI): domain Eukaryota; kingdom Metazoa; phylum Arthropoda; class Insecta; order Neuroptera; family Chrysopidae; genus Nineta; species Nineta flava. Next base: position 51,572,208 of record OY986042.1, on the reverse strand, counting down.
AGGATGCTACTTTGACAAAATCCTCCAGACTCATCAGCATTACATCTTTTTTACTAAAAAAGGTTCTTGATAACTACATAAGAACAGAAGTCCTGGAGAGGTTGCCACTGCACTCCCACCTGCCTGTTTATAGAGCGGGAATATTAATAGAAACCGCTCTTTTTCAGCTGGCAGAATTTATCCGAAGAACACTCAAGGATAAGGACATAGCCATATGTGTCTTCCTGGACATAGAGGGAACTTTTGACAACACCTCGCATAATGTCCTCAGAGAAGCCCTGATAAAGCTGGGCCACAAAGACGGCCGAAACTCTAGTGGGACCAAAAACTATCAGGGATGATATAACCCGATGCTGCCCGCAAGGGAAAGTGTTATCCCCCCTTATGTGGAGTATGCTGGTTGACGAACTTCTAAACAAACTTACGATTCTAGCTTTAACTGTCTGGGCTATGCCGATGATAAAGTATTCATAACCAGGATTAAGTTCGAAGTAACGCCTTTCGATAATATCCTTAACATGATAAATAGTACAAAAGAATGGTGTGAATTGGTGGAGCTAAATATTAACCCAGGAAAGACCACACTGATACTCTTCACTAAGAAGAGGAAGCTTCCACATATGCTTCAGAAACTTGGACTTAGAAGCATGGAAAAGGCAATAATATACATAACAAGAAGAAACAGAAAAAGAAAAAAATTGATAAGTCTTACATCAGGTATAAAGAATCACTGTACAATGAAATTAATGGAATGGTGCTATATAGAATATACCAGAAAGTAGGAAGATCAAAAACCAAATATGATGAGGAGGTGCAAGTATGTGGGGAAATGACTAGGAAAAGAGTACCATGGGAAAGATAGGAATGGAGGAGAATGATACAAGTGTATGTAGATGTTTGGATACAAGAAGCCTTAAGATTTTTCCAATGCGAAATTTATTTGTTGTTCTTGTTTTGAGTTTTTAGGAGGAAGAGACTCCTTGCAATTTTTTGTTGAAGGTAAGAACTAAGGATCATGTAATTTTCAAATTTTTATTTTTCCTACCACACGTCTAAATTATATAGCCTATATAGCTTTTGTAGCCTAAAATATACAAATTCTTAAAATTTCAAAATTTCAAGTTAAGATTTGTTCAGGACGAGTGGACGGACCGAGTTCAATTTTTTATTCTCGTTTGAATTTTTTATTCTCGTACAAAGTGTGCACTTGATATCTGAAAACAATTGGCCCTTTACATTCAATAACAAAGGTACTGTCTTTATTTGAAATAATTTATATCACAAAGGTGTAAATTTGTTTATTTATGAATAATTGATAAAAACAAATAATGTTAAATAATGATGAAATTATAATTTTATTAATCTTAACTCCATAAAACTTATTAATTAATTAAATATGACGCTCACTAAATTACCCTGTCTCTGATACAACTCAACTCTGAATAATTATAGTGGTGTACAAATTATATCGATTATTTTTGTTATTTATTATTTTATTGAAATATTATATTGTAACATTCCCCTTAATTTCAATTAAATAAAATCGATTAAAATTCAATTAAAATTATTTTGTTTTCTCAAAAGATAAATTTTTTTGTAAATATGTTAGCAAAATTTTGACATGATGCAACATGAAACAATTTAATTAGCTGTTGTTCTACAAATTCTTTACATACGTGAAATGCGATGTCAATATGCTTTGATCGCTCACTTATATCTTTATTCATGCTTAATTTTATTGCTGATAGATTATCTGTGTACACTGGGTGGCTGAAGTCACGGACACAACTGAATATATGGATAGAAAATAGAATGTTGAGACGAAAAGTTCGTTATCATTTTTTAATCAGGGGCGCGCTACAAAGGCAAAATTCTAGACGGGAGAGTAGAAGGCCATCGCAAGAGAGGTAGGCTACTACTCTCCCGTTTAGCATTCTGCCACTGTAGTGGACCCCTGATTGGCTGTCTTATTTTAATTAATAATTAATTGCCTATACGTCTGATTAAAAAATGGTAACGGACTTTTCGTCTCAGATATGAATTTTCTATCCATACCGTCCGTATTCGTGGCTTACGGGCCAACCAGTATAATAATTGGTATATCTATCATATAGGTTGTGTTGCGTTCGATCAAATAAATATACCTCGAATAAATCCCACTCACCTTGGTTGATGTTCCACGTGCTGGATGGAATTGCACTGCATTTAGGTTATATATGTGGATAAGTGGATAAATATGATTGGAGATCTATTACAGAATAACTTTAATTTAATTTCACTATTATTCTTATCGATATGATATTCAATCAAGCGGTTAATTATCTAATAAATTGGCGCGATAAATTTGCGGTTGAAATTATATTTTAACAAGAGCGATTGATATGTTATCTATCTGAATTCTAACTAAAAACCGAACTAAACTTGAACTGACTAAAAAACTAAAATTATTTTTTTAATAAATGCTCAGGCTTATGTAATCCTGGCGACAAATAAAATAAATCAAAAACAAAATGAAATATTAATCGAAATATTAATCAGGGGCGCATCCATACCCCCCGACATGGAAAACTGTAGTTTTCCGTAATATGAAATAAAAGAAAATATGATGATTCTAAAATTCTAAATACTACCAAAATTAGCGACAAAAACTAAAATGTGTTGGATTCCACCGAAAACAATTGATTACCAACATGTCACAAACATTTTGAAAAAAAACGACACTTAAATTATTGCGTAGGTAAAGGACATAATTTTACGACGAGACGTTTATAACTTCCAGATTTTGTACGAACGGATGATATTCTAATAATACGACCAGGACCAGGATACACTTCCTGTATTACTCCTATAGGCCAATGCAATGGTGGCAAGTTATCTTGCATCAATATAACTAATTGTCCAATTTGAACTGGACATACAGGAGTGTTCCATTTCTGACGCACCTGGAGTGTACTGAGATATTCCTCCTTCCAACGCTTCCAGAATGACTTAACAATACCATCCAATAATTTTTTACGATCCAAATGATTAAGAGGTTCATTCGAAAAATCGATCGCAGGCAGCAATTTTAGAGGGGTCAAAGTTAGAAAATGGGCGGCTGTTAATATTTCTAGATCAGATGGGTCATTACTCAACCAACAAAGAGGTCGTGAATTAAGTTAGCTCTCAATTTGCGCTAGTATAGTGGAAAATTCCTCATATGACAAAATTTGAGAGCCGAATATTTTATGCAAATGGATTTTTACACACTTGACGTTCGATTCCCAAATTCCACCCATGTGAGGGGCACTAGGAACATTCAATTTCCATTCAATTTTGTTTTTCAAAAATTCAGCCTTCAATACGTTTGTATGTTCGGTTGATTCTAAAAGTCTATAAACTTCGTCTAATTTCGAGTTGGCACCTATACAGTTGGTACCTTGATCCGAAAACATTGTTGAAATAGGGCCTCTACGTGCCAAAAATCGTTTAATCGGGAAAAGAAAAGTAGGTGTGGATACATCGGAGGCCAATTCCAAGTGTAATGCCTTAGTTGTCATACAAATTAAAAGACAAATATATGGTTTTTGGCTTTTGACCCCACGGTTTCGGCTAATAGTTATATTATAGGGTCCAGCGTAATCCGTCCCTGTCATAATAAAAGGTTTAACTTGTGGAAGTACTCTAAAATCGGGTAAGTTAGCCATATAAGGATAATTGGGTTTTGGCTTTGTCCGAAAACAAAAATTACATTTTTGTATCCGATGGCGTATAACTCCACGACCGCAAATTATCCAGTATTTTTGTCGTATGAGAGATAACAATAAGAGCGAGCCTGTATGCAAATTATTCCTATGATAATAGTCAACTAAAATATCTACAAAATGATCCTTTTCGGTAGAAGTACAGGGTGCTGATGTGCATAAGTTATAGAAGCGTGTTTCAATCTACCACCAACACGGAGTATATCATTATCTAAAAATGGTGATAGATTTTTTAATCTATTCGAACAAATTAGATTATTTCTTAAAACTTGTATATCGTCCATAAAATGAAGATTTTGTACGACGCGAATTCTGCAAACTCTAAATCTTTAAAACTAAAATATTTTGTAATTGGTAGTTTTTTAATAAACCGAAAAACTATAACGATAGAGCGTAATAATTTCGACCATGAAGAATACTTTTGTATTAGGGTATATAAAGGATGATCAGGGGTTTGTAATGTTCCTTGACAGGAAACTATTTTTTCTTCTGGAACGTTTGACAGATTCTCTATATCTACGAACGATTTAATAGGCCAATACTCTTTATCTAATTGCAACCACGATGGACCAAAAATCCATTCCGTTTGAACCTCAAGAAATTTTTCTGGAGTCATGCCCCATGATATTCCATCAGCTGCGTTATTTAACCCTTCAACATGGTACCAAACGTTGGCAGGTAAATAATCTTGGATTTTAGCAACACGATTCGCCATAAAAGTTTTACATCTATGAGAAGATGCATTAATCCAATGTAAAGCTACCATCGAATCCGTAAATGCAAACATTTTAGTTATGTGACAACGATCAACAAAAGTATTCAAAATAAAAATCATCAGTTTTGCTAACATAACACAATAACAAAGTTCTAATCGCGCTAGAGTTTCAACTTTCAACGGTGAAACTTTCGACTTAGCACAGATTAATACAATTTTTATTGATTTATTCTGGTTCGATACAGAACGCAAATAAACAGTATACGCGTACGATGTTTCACAAGCGTCCGCGAAACCTATAAGCATTAGTATGAAATTTTCAAATCTACCTAAGTGTCGCGGAATCGAAAATCATTCTAAAAGTGGAAGTTTCACTTGGAATTTCAGCCATTGTTTTAATAAATAATCAGGAGGGCTTTCATCCCAACCAATTTGAATGGACCACAATTTCCTTATAAATAATTTAGCATATAAGGTAACTGGACCGAACAAACCTAACGGGTCGAATATACGAGCTATGGTAGATAATATATTGCATTTAGTACATTCTTTATTTAGAACCGTTACGGAAAATAATAAATGGTCTGAACTAGTTGACCATTTCATACCCAATACTTTTAAATAATTTGAATCGAAATCTATTAAATTCGTTGCGCTTTGGGTCTTAGGCATTTGAGCAAATAATTCTATTGAATTACTGGACCATTTAACTAAGCTAAAACCACCTGCTTCAAAGACTTTTACTAATTGCGTACACAAATCTTTAGCTGTTTCAAGGTTAAGAGTGCTTGAAACTAAATCGTCAATATAGATATCTCGTAAAACAATTTCAGTAGCTTGAGGATATTTGATAGCCTCGTCCATGGCTAACTGACGAACTACACGTAATGCTAAAAATTGCGATGGTTTGACTCCGAATGCTAAAGTTGTCAACGCATAAGTTTCGATATTTTCAGATGACTCAAATCTGTATAATACGCGTTGAAACCGTGTGTGTTCCTCACATAAATTGATATGTCTATACATCTGCCGTATATCCGCGGTGAATGTTATGTGATTTAATCTAAAATTTAGAAACATTCCAACATCTGTCTGTAATTTAGGCCCTGTATGTAATACGTCATTTAATGATAAGGATGAATTTGTTTTGCAACTTGCGTTAAACACTATTCTCAATGGAGTAGTAGTACTATCTACTTTAAATACAGGGTGATGTGGTAAATAATACCCATTTCTATCAGATATACAATTATCGACCAACTTTCGCATATGTCCTTGAATCAAATAATCATTAAATGCCTCATTTTATTGTTTGCGAAGTTGCGGTGATAAATTTAATTATCGTTCTAACGACATAAATCTTTTTAAGGCAATACTATAGGAATCCCCTAAATTTGAAAGGTCTTCTTTAAAAGCAAGAGCTACGGAATATCGACCTGTAATATCTCTACTATGCGTTTTTGTGAAATGTGTTTCACATTCTATATTTTCTGGGCTATCTATTTTACCCATTGGAATTTATTCGATTTCGAAGAATTTTTCTACTAATTGTTGAATTGGTGGGTCAGTCAAAGTACAGAAACTTTGACAAAGGTTATCAAAGTCATCAAAAATAGGCGTTTTACCCATTATTACATAGCCTAAACTAGTTTGTAAACCAAATGGTAAATCAGGAGTAGCTGAAACCTTTCCAATTCCAATCAATTTTGGAAACCATTGTGCACCTAATATCCCATCAACCTCACGACATTTATCGAATTCATTATCTGCTAAAGGTAATTCTCTCAAATAATTAAGGTTCTAAGGCCGGTATTCACAGTCCGGTCTTAAATGTAAGATCATCTTAAGCATGATCTTAAGACAGCGTTTTGATTCATAAACGAAATCTTGAGGCTTGCTTAAAAGTTTGATCTTAGCTAAGATTGTGTAGTTGTATAAATATTCACAGACATTGCTTAAGACGATCTTAAGAATTGAAAACTGTTTATGTATTCACAGTCAAATAAGACCATCTTATAATTGAAGTTAACCTTATTTTTTATTAAAAAAAGAGGTTTTTATTTAAGTCAACATTTTAGTCGACTTAAGACGATCTTAAATAGTTTTGTTGTAAAAAAAGTAGTGAAGATAATGGATTTTTTGGGTTAACATAATATCATTATTTATGATAATATTGGTATCGATTTTGATTCGAGATATACAAAATTATTTTGATTTTTATTCAGACATCGAATTTAAAGAAAGATGTAGATTCGACGAAATCAGTATTAAATTTGGAACAGAATCTAGCTAAAGTCAACCGTCGTGGATTATTTATTCAACCAATGTTTCAATTATTAATATGTTTGCGATTCTATTCAATTGGTTGTTTTCAGGTAATTATAAATAATTATTATAACTATAAATTTATTTTTAATAATAAACTTTCATAACTTTTAAATAATCTCGTTTATCTGCAGTACATATATTTTTTAATAAAAAGAAAATAAATATTTTTACAGCTTATTTTGGGTGGTACTATGATATTATCACAACCAACAGTTTCTAGAATTTCGTGTAAGCGTTTTACTTGCAAGTTTGCTTAATGATTTAAACTCAAGAAGTTAGATCAGCAAATCAGAGGCTTTTTGGAATACCTGGTGTTGGTCGGCAATTGATTGTACTCATATCCGATTAGTTCACACAAGGTTTCAAAATGTCGACAAAAGTTAATAACAAATATTCACCAGAGTCGTATCAAAATCTTGACTTTTTAAATCTAAATAAACCAAAAGATGATTTAAAACAGGTATTGCTCATATTTTATATAAATTTACGAAAGATTTCCTTTTGTTTGAATGAAATAAAATATTTATATAATATACTTATTAAGTATTTTACGAAAATTTCAAATTTTTGTTTTATATTTATAGAATTTGAAAAACACAAGAAGACAGATATTGTTGAAATTAATATAAGATATTATTTTCATACATCTTTAAATTATTTATTTTTCCTTCATCTAAAAAGTCATTTCATTATTTTATATGCGTTTCTAATAATATTTTATACACTCTTTAATTTTAAAAAAAAATTATATTGATGACATTTTTTAATCTGTTTTAGGTTTTGCCTTACAGCATGCTTCTTTAAAGGGGTGGAAAACTCGCAAGGAGTTCCTCAAACCAGAGAGATCTATGTCGCAGTGAGTTGGTGAATTAAAGCGAACTAATGAGCAAAATATTCAAAAAGCAAAAAAATAATCAGCAATAATTATTAAAAGAAACAAAGAATAATATTAGAAAAATTTAAAATATTATGTAATTCGTTATGAAAATTACGTTTTTTTATATTTGTTATTGTAGTTATATAATAACAAATCAATAAATATTGAATTTTTAGAACTATGAAAAAAACTTTTTTTTTAATGAATTACCTATTCCGATATATAGCTGACCATAAATGATTAGAGATGGTTATATATAATGAGATACAATTAGACCTGGTTAATTTTTGGATCTGATAATATATAAACATATCTGTTCATGTATGATCAGATCTAATTATGTATGACTAGGCCTGGCCATTTTTGGATCTGATTATATATAAACATATCTGTTCATGTATGATCAGATCTAATTATGTATGACTAGACCTGGCCAATTTTTGGATCTGATTATATATAGATGATTATGCATAATCATATATAATTAGACAAATCTTTTTTCATTGTGTACGGTGTTTGGAAACGAAGATTTCCTTGTTTATCAAGAGGACTGACAACTAAACTTCTTTATTCAACCACAATTGTTGTAGCCTGTGCTGTATTACATAATATGTCTTTGATATTCAATGATAATCTATCAAGATGAAGAAATGCCTGTACTTCAACCAAATTGGCAACCTGATGGTTTTGCATATCCTGAAGCATTAATTGAACATATATTTAATGCATAAGGCTATATAAATTTTTTCATATTTAATACACATGTTTTTCTACTTTTTATTAAAAAGATATAATTTTAAGTGATGGAAAATTGTTAATTGAAATGGTTAATTTGTCTCTAATGAATTTATAAATATAATGTATTTAAAAAAAAAATGAATTGACCTTCTTAAACAGATTTAGTTTGATTTGGAATTGTAAATTAATAAATAAAAAAATTGTATAAACAATTTTTTATCTATAGACAATTTTTTGAATTCCCTCCTTTTTTGTTTTATGAAGTATGATTGTTTATTTATGACTGACAGGAATATGATTCATTTCTTAGCCAATCATATCATCGGTTACATGTGAATTATTACGAAAATAGACGAACACAATTTAAGACGATCTTAAGATTCGTCTTACGTAAGCTGATCTTAAACCATATAAGATCATGCTTGAAACCATCGTCTTACGAAAGATGATCTTAAGTTCTATCTATGAAATCATCGTGTCTTAAAACAAATAAGACGGTCTTCATGAAGATGATCTTAAGCAATTGCTCAAGACTGGACTGTGAATACGCGCCTTAGTATTTACATGGGTGGTAGGTAGTTTATCCGTAATTTTATCTACAACCCAAGCATTTTTAACACACTGAATTTGCGATTTAAATCTAGAAGAAATTGCTATATTTTGGACTTAACCCCTAACGTTGTGTGGGTTAGCTCCTATGCCAACAACTGATGGTGTATCCTATTGATAACTAAGCCTAATCTTTTACAACAGTTTTCAGTTAAAAAATCTCCTTGACTTCCAGAATCAAGTAAAATGCGAATGGGATTACTTTTCCCATTAGGTAGACAAACTTTTACTATGGCGGTCGAAAGAAGCGTTGTGTAATTTTGTTTCGAAACTGGAGTTTGAACTGTAAAACATTCTTTGATAGTTTCTTTATTTATTTCTTTTTCTCTATCAACACAAGATGATTCATCTTGTTGAGAGCTACACGATAAAGAACGCGCAGTGTTTTCACCACTTGTGAGTGGTTTGTCAAAATGCAATAGAATATGATGACGTAATTTACATTTTGAACAAGAATTTGAAGATTTACATTTTGCTATATGATGTTTATTACTTAAACAGGACAATTAGAATTTGTTGCGTTGATACTTGTAAATGTATGCGTGCTTTTGTAGCTACTACTAATAGGGTTAGAAGGCTTCATCGCATGGCCTCCAGTATTGGAAACGCGAGACAATACTTTCGCTTGTATACGAATAAATTCAGACAATTGTTGGTAGGTTGGTAATTCAATCTCCTTGATTGACATTTCAAATAATTTTCGTGTTGAACAATCTAATTTCGATAACGCTATGGAAACTAATATTAAATCAGCTAAATCAGCAATATTTAATTGTTTTAATGCACTAACAGATGTATCAAATCGTTCTATAAAATTGTTTAACGCGGAGGTAGATTCTACTTGAATTGATATTTATCAACTAAAATCTTCCAAATAATTGAATAGTTTTCTGCGATAGGTTATATACCAGAACAAATTGCGGCAGCTTTTTCATCTAATTTGCTTAAAAGATAATGAATTTTTCAAGATTCATAAATTTCGGGATTATCGTGAATAAGTGTTTTAAAGGTTTGATAAAACACAGGCCATTTTTGGGGATCACCCGAAAATTTAATTATATCGATTTTAGGTAATTTAGGTAGAACCTTTTATGTTTTTACTGATTCTATAATTTCTGTATTATTGGTTTTAATTTCCGATTTTTCTTTTGATATTGAGTACGCAACCATTTTAATACGACCACATATAACTTTAATTTAATTTCACTATTATTCTTATCGATATGATATTCAATCAAGCGGTTAATTATCTAATAAATTGGCGCGATAAATTTGCGGTTGAAACTATATTTTAACAAGAGCGATTGATATGTTATCTATCTGAATTCTAACTAAAAATCGAACTAAACTTGAACTGACTAAAAAACTAAAATTTTTCTAATAAATGCTCAGGCTTATGTAATCCTCGCGACAAATAAAATAAATCAAAAACAAAATGAAATATTAATCGAAATATTAATTAGGGGCGCATCCAGGTTGATTTAATTTCATTTAATATCTTTAAGCCATAAAACCTCCCTTGTTACTTCTGCCATCGCTATATAATATACTCAGCTTCCATAGTCGACCGAGCAATGACCTCTTGTTTTTTACTGTACCAGGAAACAGCTCCTTCCCCGTACGTAGTAACATACCCGGTAATATATCTTCGAGTTTCTTCTGATCCCCAGTTACCATCACAATAAATTTAAAAGTTGTCCCCCGTTTAGAACAAATTTTAGAACAAAAAATTTTCCATAGGAAAAGAACCATATTAGTGGTCCACAATTTTAATTATTCTTGTAGTAAATGTAGGGAGCAAATACAACATATTATTTAATTTGTATATGTAAGAGGAAGATATAACACTTTACATGTATTTATGTCGGCCTTAAGAGCCTATGTCGGCCCTTTCGTTGTTAAAACATGGCGTAGACGAGGCGCTAAGACATACATAGGATATGTTTGCATATATACCTGCTCAGAAACATCAGCAATTCACTTGGAGCTAGTCTCGGACTACTCTGCAGACGCTTTCATTGTTGCCTACAAACGTTTCACTGGACGTCATGGTTTTTGCTCAACTTTCACTAGTGATTGTGGAACAACCTTTGTGGGTGCTGATACAGAACTTAAGCTTCTTTTTACAGAGTCATCAGCTGACTCGAAAAACCTCCATAAACTGCCAATGATGGAATTCATTGGCATTTCAATCCTCCCTCGGCTCCACATTTCGGAGGTTGGTGGAAAACAGGCGTCAAATCCATCAAGTATCATTTAAAGCGTGTTGTGAGTAACTTGTTGCTCACCTACGAAGAATTTATCACTGCTCTCGCTAAAATAGACGCTGTCCTGAACTCAAAACCTTTTTGCCAACTAACGGAAGACCCAGATTATCTTTTAATATTAACACCAGGTCATTTTCTTATCGGGGATCCTCTGCTGTTCCTGAACCTAATCAGGCAAACGGCCCAATGTCTAGATTAACGCAATATACAAGTGGCGATTTCCATCATTGAATATTAAAGTTGGATCAATTCTTTTCATAGTGGATGAGCGATGTACACCATCAAAGTGACCCTTGGGCCAAGTAATCGAGTTACACCCAGGTTCTGACAATCTAATCAGAGTTGTCACTTTGTAGATAGCTACTACTATTTTAAAACGACCTATCACTAATCTCTGCCGCTACCTATTATTGAAACAATGGAACCCAAAGTAGAGAGGAAATTGAAATCCTGCTAAATTTATATAGCACAACTTGCTCCAAATTTTGGCACAAAGGGGGAGTATATTAAAAGTAGTTCAACTTGTAAGTTAAGTTTGAATCTCGATACAACAACTGCTGTGGGGCAGTGGATTCAGTATCTGACTCGCAATCCTAAGGTTTCCGGTTTTGTTCCCGGTCAAGCCAATCTTTTATTTTTAAAGCTTTTATCATTTTAATTTGTCATAGAACTATTGTGCATAATTCCCATCATTATAAATAGTTCATAGACAATAAGAGAGACCTTTGTCATTTATCGAACGATGTAAGAAAACAACAAAAAAATCGCCGCCATGAAGACAGAATAAAGTTATCAGTATCATCGAACGCATGTGTTTAGTAATCAACATTTATCAATCAATCAAGTGACTATATAATTTAATTTAGTTGAAATTTAATTTAAACTAGCATGTTTTTTTTACAATAATTATAGTGTATTTTTTATTACATTTTTCAATAGTGTTGTGTTAGTTAATCAATAGTTTGTCTGAAGTCAAATCTCTAATCCTATTCTCAAAAACGATATACTTATCAAACATTAATCAAACTTTGATACTTAGCGCTAAACGTAAATATACGCTGATGTGTTAAAAATTATTAAAATAACTATTTGTACCTCAACTCATGATTTTATAAAGTAAAGTATTAAAGAAAATATTTAATAAAATATTATTCTCCTTATTGAAGGTTTTTTTTTTATAAAGAAAATTATAATGAAACAAAGATAATATTTAATTTTGATTTTTTTTCTTTAAAATCAAACAATTTTTTTTTTAAATCAAATCAATCAAAATTTATTTTATATTTGAAAGTTTTTTTTTAATAAAAAATCAAATAAACAGTAAACAATTATTATGTTATGTATTTATTGTAATTTGAAATTGGTAAATATTTTATGTATAGTAAACACGGCTGATAGCCAAGCTAACCCCTCTGAATACGACCGTGGCTAAGAAAATAACTAAATGTTCTGGAAGAGTCTAAATATAATTTCAAAAACTATATTTTCTATTGGTGTTGTTGTGATGAAAATTATTGAGAATAATTTTTGGACTTGACATATTTTTCTAAGTAAAAATTCTAAATATTTGAGAGAAAGTATAAAAGAAAAAGATGAGAGTATTTTTCTCCTTAAAAAAAAAGGAGTTTTTTTAAATATTTGGAAAAAGAAAATAATATCTAGTTTTGATTTATTAACTCGACTTCAAAAAGGAGGATGGTTCTTAATTCGTCTGTATTTTTTTTTTTTGCTTTTTTTTTTTATGTGTGTTACCTCAGAACTCCGTCATTTATGAACCGATTTTGAATTTTTTTTCTTTGTTTTAAAGGGTTTGGTTTCCCATTGGTCCCATTGGCACCAAATCGCATTCTGATGAGGGGATCCTTGGGAAATCGAGGAAAATCCCCATTTTATATGTGATAACCGATTTCTGCGAAATTTTTTTTTTTTTTTTGAAAGGGTATATTCTTTCATAATGGAAAAATAAATAAAAAATTTAAAAAACCGACTTTTTTACAAAATTTTTTACAAAAAAAAAACCGACACAAAAAAAAAATTTACAAAAGAAATGCACTAAAAGTTAGTAGGCCGTTTAGTTGGTCTACCCATATTTTGACAAATAAAATAAGTTATAGAACTTCAAAGTCACTAAAAAGCGAGAAATAAAACCTATTTTGACAAAATGGAAACCCGACTTCAAAAATCAAATATTCTATAACAAAACATGCACTAAAAAGTAAAAAAAAAAGTTCACCTAAGCAAAAGTTCTTAAATATATATGTACAATTATTGTTATTTTTGGAGGCGGTGTCCAAAAGTTATGCGAATTTCTCTGTGCAGACACCGACTCCAAAAATAACAATAATTGTGCATATATATTTAAAAACTTTTGCTTAGGTGAACTAAAATTGGCACAAGAATATGCAATTATTTTTTTACTTTTTAGTGCATGTTTTGTTATAGAATATTTGATTTTTGAAGTCGGGTTTCCATTTTGTCAAAATAGGTTTTATTTATTTTCTTTAGACAAAACTTTTTTTTAGTCAATACTTGAAAAAAAAAATATTATAAAATCAGATATAATTTATTTACGAAAAAAAGTACGAGTAAATACAATTTATAAAAATGCAAGTATGTTTTTGTTCAAAAACAAATTCATGCACAAATAAATTTTGTTAAATAATCTTTATGAAAACAAGTTGAGACGAGACAGTAAGCTTACTGTAAAATATATAAACAGATTTATATATGTTGTAAAATTGTATATAAATTTTAAATTGGGTATAGCAGTGTACGACAAATGAATAGTAAAACATCAAACAAGAGCGGTGTCATACTGGTTGGATCCCAAGCGGGCTATTATGTTGTTACGAAACTGAATTGTTCTAGAGAAGCCGATGCAAAAATATTTGTTCAATTCAAAAACATATTTATAAAGCGTCAACAACCATGGTTCTAGAAAGGTCTATGATGAGTATAAAAGCCACGGCAATTGCTAATTCAAAATGAGTTCAAAATTGACATTGTATCAATTATGATCGAGTCTAAAGTTGACAGTTGTTTAATTATTATTATAAAGTTTTAAAATCAATATTGTTCGAGTATTAAAGTTATAAATTGAACATAGTTGGAAAAAATTTAATTAAAATTTTTTTTGAAATAAAATAAGATTTGATTTTCATAAAGTTTTTTTATTTCTTTTAATTTTTTTTTCAAAAGTGCGTATTATCCAATTGACAGATATTAAGTTAACTTTTACTAATTTTTTTTTTGTGTCGAGTATCGGAATCTGTTGTAGGTTCGACAGCGCTACTTTTAAGGCTAAAGAGAGCCCGATAACGCGATAGGACAGGGCGATGGGACAGGGCGCTGAGACGCATAGAAAAAAGAAGTATACACAATGGTACTCCGTAGTCTTACCGTGCAACGACCTCAAACTAGACAGTATTTGTACCAGAGAGGCATTGCAGGCGAGATGGGAAGAACATCAAAATACGAACCCAGGAACACCGTTGACAGCCAACCCCACATCAGAACGGCAAAGAAGTGTGCGCACACAAATTAAAAGCATGAAAATCAACTTATACACACGGCTTGATGGCATGGAAACGACGATGCACGAGCAATACAACAAAGTCGTGGATGACATTACCCGGATCGAGCAACGTCAAACACAGTAACTTCGTGACATGCGTATTAATCCTGAAGAGATTACTACAGTCATTCGAACCGCCGCATTGGACACAACGACGTTTCTGTAAATCATGCCGGAGTTTAGTGGTAGACCGGCTGAAGACCCAGTAGTTTTTTAAAAGAGAGTAAATTGTTGGGTCGAAATGATGACTAAAAATATAACGGGACCAGCAAGAGATTGAGGATTAATGAACCGCAGGTTGGGTTACACCTTCGACGAATGAAAGCGGCAGCTGGAAAGCTCCTTCAATAGTGTTCGAAGGAAAGCTTAACTGGAACGGATGACCGTTTCTCAGTCCACAGGATTAAAAACAGAAGAGTTCGTTAATATGAAGGTGCAGCTGTTTAGGAGAGTGAACGCAGACAGAAATATTGATGACGTGGTACCAATAATATTAAATCTGTTACGGGACAACGTACGGCCGCTGGTGAAGATTTTCAATCCGAAACCGTCAGATGATCTACGAATTACGGTCAGAAGACTGGATGAAGAGCCAACGAGAAATCGACAAGAACCACCAGCATGACCGCCACCAACACCACGTCCAAACAGTCCAGACACGTGCTTCGCATGCCACGAAGTGGGGCACATTAGTTGAAATTGTCCCAGAAGGGGACAACAAAATACACCAGGGCCGTCGGGAAACTCATTCCAGGATCAATGAGGGAGGATATTGATTCTGGGGTATACATTAATCTCCACAAAAACGCACAAAATCGACGTTAACACCATCAGTTACCTATTCGTCTGTCAGAGATAGTACAGGGAGTGGAACCACATGGAACAATATCTTCAAGATTCTAGGGAAAATGTGTATGTATGTGATGATATCGAGAATGAGGTTCAATATTGAAGTAATTGTTGAACCTGGCCTATGGAACCATGTGATACTTGGTCATGAACTTTTAATAAAAAATGGTGAGTGTATCGATTACTGGAGTTGTATAATTTACTTTAGGTGTGATAAGAGAGTCCACATTGCTCATTATAGAACCATCCACATCGCCCTGGGTCGAAAACCTTGTATTACCGAAGTAGAAGGATGGAACATAGAACATAGAAAGTTGAACGATCATACTAAGAGTAATTCATTTCCGATTCCAGATCAGCAAGAAATGTTAAGAAAAGTAAATGGTGCCAAAATATTTTCTACATTTGACCTTCAGACTAGTTATTCACGAGAGGTCTCTATCAAATTCCGCATCATGCCGTTTGATATTAAGAATGCTCCAGCTATGCTCCAAAGTTTAATGAATGAAGTACTATCTGGATACATCGAAGATTTCTGCCAAGTTTACCTGGATGGCATACTCATACACAGTCGATCAGTCAAGGAAAATTTACACCAGCTGGACCTTATACTAGAAAGACTAGAACAACATGGGTTAATTGTGAACCAAGCAAATGTGTCATTGGGAGCAACAGAGTGAAATACTTGGTACACATTTTGAGCGAAAACAGCATCGACAGAGAGGAAATAATGAATCTATCAGTAATTATCCTATACCAAGCACAAGAGGACAACTAAGACAATTTTTGGGTCTATGTTGTTGATAAAGAAGCTTCGTGAAAAACTACGAGGATATAGCTGCACCTCTAAGTGAATGTGGAAACACCCACATTTGATGACATTCGACGACGACAGGATGAAGTTTGTGATGTGAATACCATCAGAAGATACATCGTTGATAACAACAGTCCACTAAAAAGCAATATCCGTCGACGAGTGGACCGAACAAGAGCTAATTACACCGTAGCCGACGGGATCTTCTGATACCATAGTCAACAGACGGTACAAGAAGTGCCAGTCGTTCCCGTACAACGCCGACTTTGTTTTCTGAGACGATAACACGACTGTGATGAAGTAGCACACCCTGGTTGGAGAGAAACGTATCGTCAGATCCGAAACCGCGTCTACCGGTATGGGATGCAAGACGACATATGTAGATACGTAAAAGGGTGTGATACTTTTGCTAGAGTGAAGTCAATAAACCAGAAGTCTAGTCAAGCAACTAGAAGCCGAAGATTTTCTTCACCATGGAAGGTAGTCAGAATCGACTTAATGGGCCCATATCCACACACATGACGAGGAAAAAAGAATATTATAGTAGTGACTGATCTTTTCACTATTACAGTAGTCATATCACGAGAATAGAACACAGAAATATGGACCACTCCAACTTACCATCCAAGAGCCAGCCCCGCGGAAAGTCAAACCCAAGAGTTGAAGAAGTTGTTGCATTTGCATCTTTTGGATCAGAACATAAAAACTGGGACCAACAACTAAGCAAGTCATTGTCTGCAATACGGAACTGAGTAAATCGAACAACTGGTTTTTCGTCTGCCCAAATATTACGAGGGGGCAGATATGAAGAAGTTTGGGAATTGGCAGATAAAAATTGAAGAAGAACCACAAGATCTGCAAGAGTGGGTCAATGAGCGAGGCCATGAATGCCAAGAAACTATAGAGGTAGTTCGGCAAACAATGTTAGACCATGCCGAGGAGAACGACCAAGTGGAGATGGGACTCATTATCATCCTGGAGAGTCCGCCTAGATCACTTGTACAACAACCAGCAGGTGTCCATGCTGGATTGGTACCAAAAATGGAATGGCCCTTACATGGTGCTGAGATGTTTACCAGTTGGTGTCTATATACTGGATACGTTCTGCCTTCCACGAATATACCTGGAGGTCTCTTAAAGCTGGCCAGTGAAAGGACCGTGCCAATGGAAATTAGGGATGATTGAGTGTGGGAAATGAGGAGTTCGACCAACTACTTTCGGATCGATGGGGGGTGGTCAGAGGCATGAAGGTGATGGAAAACGGCGGAATGTACCAAGTGCCGACGAGCCAGAGGTCAGGGCAATAGAACCAGGGTACATTTTTCGGCCCGGACGATCGGCAATAAACAACAGACGCCGTTGAAGAAGAACAAGAAATTGAAGAATGTGTACGTACACTTTTAAGTTAGCTAACTGTACTAGAACAATTCTCAAATTAGTTCTAAAGTTAAAATCGGTCGACCAAAAATAATAGAAAAATGGAAAATTTGTGTTGTGGCGTAGAGGGGGAGATTTGTGTTGAAAATTATGAAAATAATTTTTAGTACCTCAACACATAATTTTATAAAGAAAAGTATTAAGGAGTTTTTTTATTTCATAAAAAAAAGATTAATGGAACAAAAATATCTAAATTTGATTTTTTCTTTAAAGAAACAAAGTTTTTTTTCAAAATCAAAATTTATTTTATATCCGAAAGTTTTTTTTATAATAACCCCCCTGAAACTTTTATAATTGATTTATATGCACTTCAACTACATGTAATAAAAAAATAAACCCTTAATCTTTTTGAAGCTTCAGTGCTCGTACATCCTTAATTTTTCAAAGTGCGCGTTGTCCAATTGATCTAAATTAAGTACATTTTTACTAATATTTTGTGTGTTCTTTTTGAGTGTGTCGGGTATCGGATTCTGTTGTAGGTTCTACAGCGTTCCTGCAGAAGCTAAAAGAGCCAAGATACCGCGAAAACGCGTAGCGGTAGTTGTGTCATACAAAGCGTATCTAAACACGAATGAAACGTTTCTTAACTCGAAGCGTTACTAACTACACGTGAAGTAAATGTGAAGCGTAAGTAACTTAACGCAAAGCGTTACTTTAGCGTGGTTGAAAACAGTCGAAACTTAGTAACTTAGCTCGAAGCGCCAGTAAACACGAAACGTGACTTACTTACGCTTCGCGTTACTTATGTTTCGCGTTGAATCACTTACGCTTCGCCTTGAATAACTTACGATTGCATTGACTCACTTGCGCTTCGCATTTACTTAACGCTTAAATAGCGCTGCGCATTGACTAACACTTCACGGGACTAACGCATCGCGTCCACTAACACTTCACGGTGTCTTAAGAACGCTTCGCGTTAACAAGTGCTTCGCGTTGACTCAAAGTTTCATGTTGACTCACTTTTGCTTCGCGCTGTCTTAGCGCTACGCGTTAACCTACTTGCATCAAACGCTTCGTGTTAACTCTTGCTTCCCGTTGACTTACTTACGCTTTGCATTGACTAACCAACGCTTCACGTTGTCTAATTAACACTTCGTATTGACTTACTAAAGCTTCGTATCAACTAACGCTTCGAGTTGACTTAGTTACGCTTCGTGTTCACTAACGCATCGTGTATATTAATGCGTCGCGTTGACTAACGCTTTGCAACAACTAACGCTCACGCTTTGTGTTGACAAACCCATGCTTCGTGTAGACTAACTAACACTTCGTGTTGTCTAACCAACTTGACTTACTTACGCTTCGCGTTAACTAATGCTTCGCGTTGAGTCACCAACGCTTCCGCTTGAAGAACTTACGCTTCGTTAACGCACTCCGCACTTATTGAACGCTTTGCGTCAACTAACACTACGCATTTACTTAAGCTTCGCGTTGACTCACTTCGTTAGTTATTCATCGAGACGCTTCTCGTTGAATAACTAATGCTTCGTGTTGACACACTTTCACTTTGCGATGTCTTAACGCTATGCGAAGGAATAGTTATCGCGAAGTGTTGAGACGACGCAAAGTGAAATTTATACAATACGAAGCATAAGTCGACGCGAAGCGTTAGTCAACGCGAGACGAGGTTAATCGAGAAGCGTTAGTTAACGCGAAGCGTAATTTAATCAACGTGAAATGTTAGTAAGTCAACGCGAAGCGCTAGTTACTCAATGCAAATCGTACGTTAATGTATTAATTCGCGGTCACTAACGTTTCGCGTTAACTTGCGTACGCTTTGCGTTAATTACTGCTTTGCATTAAATCACTTACGCTTCGCCTTGATTCATTTACGCCTCTTTGCGTTGACTAGCTAACGTTTCGCGTTGACTAATTAACTTTTCGTGTTGATTTACGAACGCTTCGCGTTAACTAACTGACGCATCTGGCTTACTCTCGCTTCGCGTTGACTAACAATTCGCGTCGACTTATGCTTCACCCTGAATAAATTTCTATTTATTCAACATAAGTTGTCTCAAGTTATTTCTTATAACTAGCTACACAATTACTAATTATAACTTTGCATTGACAAATTTACAGTTTGCGTTGACAAACTAATGCTTCGCGTTGACTAACTTACCCTACACGTTGACTTACTTACGCATCGCGTTAAATAACACTTGCGTTGATTTACTAACGCTTCGTGTTAACTAACGGTTACGTTAACTAGTGCATCGCGTTGACTCACTTCCTTCGCATCGACTCATTTACGCATCGTGTTTACTCAACGCTTAACTAACGCTTCGCGTTGACAAACGCTTCACGGTGACTAATGTACGCTTCAAGTTAACTAGTGCTTCGCGTTGAATCACTAAAGTCTTGCGTTGACTCACTTTCATAATTAAGTTGATCTAGTTACGCTTCGTGGTCACTAACGCTTCGCCTATACTAATCCTTCGCGTTGACTAACGCTTTGCATCGACTAACGCTTCGCGTTGACTTACGCTTTGTGTTGATAAACCCATGCTTCGTGTTGACTAACTAACGCTTCGTGTTGTCTAACCAACTTGACTTACTTACGCTTCGCGTTAAATAATGCTACGCGGTGACAAACGCTTCGCGTTGAATCACTAACGTTTCGCCTTGAATAAATCAAGCTAAGTGTCCACCTGAGACAAAATCTCGAGAGATAGTCTCGAGACAAGTCCAGGGTATTGACCATTTGAGATCGCTTTCGCTCTCGCAACAGCTTCCTGAGACTCGATAGTCATTGCAGTCTCGAGACCAGGATATTTCATTTCCACTTGAGAGTCCACTCATAGCTATGACAAGTTATTAAGATTATCAATTCAGTCAATTCTTTTAATCATAAATGGTTTCGCGTCAGGCACTTGCTTTTATTGTTGCGTACAAAATTTCCAAAAAACGGAAAATGAAAAAAAGGAAAATGAAAGTGTTGGGTGTGGAAATGAGTGAAAAAGGAAGTGTTGGGTGAGGAATGGCTGAATAAACGAAATAAATTAGGAGCTTGTTCCTCACTCATAAGTGATTTGAGGCTAGAAGATGCACTAACTAACAGTTTAAAAGTTTTATTCGGATATCTGTAGTGCAATTTGAACTCCTTCTAGATTAATTGAAACAGCAGATTGTCAAGGAAGAAGCAAAATTTCGTGATGAAATTCCTATTCTGACAGGTTAATGGTCACACTTCGTTTTCTGGCTTCAGGTACGCATGATGACCATTATTATTACTTTTTAATCTCTACTGTACTCTCCTGTGTCAATCTCTTTACAATTGAACTTTTTACAAAATTTTAAGTATAAACACCATTGAATTTTCAGGAGATGCTTACAGTAGTCTGCAGTACCTTTTCCGCTTACCACCTTGTACAATTGAAAGAATAGTTCCCACAGTATGTCAAGCCATCAATGATAATTTAAAGGAAGAATAATTAAAGGTATGTATCAAAACGTAGAATTTTTCTCGTAGAAAAAAAAAGAAAAAAATGATTTTGAAATAGAAATATTTTTAAAGTATATTTCCAGCAATAACATGGTAACCATATTAAAAATCATAGATTAAAATATGTCCCTTTCTATTTCAGGCACCTTCAAATGCGGAAAAACTGAAAGAATACGCAGATCAGTTTGCATTAAAATGGCAATTTCCACATTGCTTCGAAGCTATTGATGGCATGCATATTACCTTTGTTGCACCTGTGAACTGTGGAATCTTTTACTACAGTTATAAGCACACACACAGCATTATTTTGATGGCAGTTGTAGATGCCAATTATCAACTGATTTATGTTAATGCTGGATGCAACGATAGAATTTCTGTTGGAGGTGTCTTTTCTAACTGATCCCTACACAATTCTTTGGAAAGCAAACAGTTACCACTTCCGGATCCAGAAGCATTGTCGCAACGGCGTTTGACAGTTCCGTACATAATGGTGACTGACGATGCCTTTGCCATGATATCATACATATTAAAGCCCTATGGGCAACCTGCACCAAACAGAATATTTAATTACAGGCTAAGCAGGGCTCGTCATATTATAGAAAACGTATTTGGCATTATGACTAGTTAATTCAGAGTTCTCCGAAAATAAATTAATTGAGCACCTGATAAAGTAAGGAATGTTACTCTGACAATATGTACATTGTGTAACTTTTTAATTTCTACTTCAACACATTATTTGTTCCAAGGTTCAGTTGATTAATTGGGTCACTTTAATGTTGATTCAATCAAGAAGATGTATAAAGATGATTTGGTTGATGGTATTGTTTTGTCAAACAATGATAAATTTTTCTGTGAGGATTGCCAGCTTGGAAAAATGACGCGATCAAGTCACAAAATGATGGTGAAATGTTCATCACAAAGGGATGAATTCATGTATGTTGATTTATGTGGTCCAATGGAAGAAACGGGCATTGGTGGTTATCGTTTCTTCATGTTAATCAAGGATGAAACAACTAGTTTTCGTTTTGTGTATTTATTGAAGTCAAAAGATGAAGTAATTGATCATTTAAGATCATTTATTCCAATGGTGCATAATATGAATGATTGTCGTATAAAATATTTTCGATTTGATAATAGTACAGAATTTGTAAATCAAAAAGTCAAGAAGCTACTGGCAGATAACGGAATTCAAATTGAAAATATTTTGGTATACACACCTGAACAAAAAAGGTGATAGACAACCGTTGGGTGTTTAAGATAAAAGAAAACACTAGATGTACAATTGACCGTTTTATGGCAAGATTGGTGGTTCGTGGATTTACACAGCAATATGGTATTGACTATGAGGAAACTTTTAGTCCGGTTGTAAAATTTACATCACTTCGTGCAATTTTATCATTAGCAGCAATGAACAAAATGCAGATCAAACAATTTGATATAAAGACTGCATTCCTTTACGGTGAATTGAAAGAAGATGTCTACATGAAACAGCCAGTTGGATATGAGGATGGAACTGGTCATGTGTGCAAATTGGTTAAGGGTTTATATAAACAAGCTTCCAGATGTGTGATTGAGAAATTAACTTCGTTTATTCGTCATTTTAAATTTAAAGTATCTGGTGTTGATCCATGTGTGTTTATTCGACGAGAAAGTAACAAGTTGATTTTGATCGTGATTTATGTGGATGATGGTCTAATATTGGCTGAGGATATTCAAGAAATTGAACTGGTAATTTCGTATCTGGAGAAGCAATTTGAAATTAAGGTGTTTGATGCAAAATGTTTTTTGGGATTTCAAATTGAGAGGTCATTAAATGGTTCAATTTTAATTCATCAAGGGGCGTATGTTAAGAAAATATTGAATCGTTTCAATATGAATGATTGTAAAACTGTGGTTTCACCGGCTGATAGTAATCAAAATCTTGGAGATTTTGTTAATGATGAAAAGAGTATGAAGTATCTATATCGTGAAGTTGTTGGCAGTATAATCTATTTGGCAATTGGTACTCGACCAGATATTAGTTATGTGGTTGGTGTTGTCAGTCGATATTTGGATAAACCAATTAATGCTCATGTTAATGCAGTTAAACGTATATTCAAATATATCAAAGGTACAGCTGGTCTTGTTATTCTTTACAAGAGTGATGATGAATTTGATTTTGTTGGATACAGTGATGCAGATTGTGCAGGAGATACTGAAACAAGAAGATCAACAAGGGGTTATGTATTTCATCTTGGTTCTGGTGTCATAAGTTGGGCATCTATGAGACAATAATCAGTATCAACATCATCAACGGTATTTGGCATATAAAAGAATTGGTTTGGCTTAAGAATTTAATTGCAAAATTATGAGACGATAAAGAATTTAATGCAAAATTTTATATGGACAACCAGAGTGCAATTCGTTCGCTCATAAATCCAGTGTTTCACAAAAGGACCAAACATATTGATGTTCAATATCATTTTATTCGTGAGAAATTTCAAGAGGGTTATTTTGAAATGGAATACATTAATACGGATGAACAGATTGCTGATATATTTACTAAGGCATTTGTTAAGAATCGTCATAAATATTTGTGCAATTTGATGAATTTAAAAACTGAGGTTAATTGATTTATTTATTGTTTTATTAAAAATTAATGTAAATGTTTTTGTTAAAAAAAAAGGAAGTAAAATAGAGTAACGTATATTTAAAATTATAATTATGAAATTATGTACATTATGAAATTTGTATTTGGTAATACTTTTTTTCTTTTACATGTATGTATGTATGTAACTTGTAGTAGAGTTGACAAATAAAAAGTTGCGCAATAAATTATTAAGGAACTAGTTAGGAGCACTCAAAAACTTCTAAACATTTGTCGTAGTTTGCACCAGCGTGCCTAGGTGCCACGTAACTACCTCCCACGTCAGCGAGGAGTAGGGGTCTCCTATCCGTTGAATGTCTAAATGACAGATTAATGTCAGGTAGAGCATGTCAGGTACTCAATAGTTCTGATCCATTAATGACGTATTGCAAAGAAGCATTCTTGTTCTCTGCAGCAGGACATGCAGCATCAAAGTTGGGCCTAGTTTTTGATCCGAGTAATCGTGATCTAGATGATAGTTTGGTCCTTCTTCCTCAATCGCAACTTGGTTCAGCTGTTAAACAAGCTGAAATCAGCTCACTCTTTCAAGATCATCGATCTCGGGACCATCAGGGTATGTTCTACCGCCATCTAAACTCCTGTGGTCTCTCCGTTGATCTAAGGTGTTCTTTCCTTCAATTAGCTCTGATCAGCAGTCTCAACTATCCAGTGCAGAGGATCTTCATATTATTCTTGAGACACAAGTATGAAGTGGACCATACGCCAGTCCTACCATATGCTCCCGGAGAGCGAGTCTGTCGTTAAAAACGAGAAATGTACTTTCTTTTGGAATTTCTCATTCGCAACTACCAGGCAGCTCTCTGCTACCAAGCCTGATATTGTGCTCCAGGATATTTCAGGTAAGACTATCTACGTCATCGAGTTCTCTGTGCCAACAGAAACGAATATAGTCTTGAAAGAGGAGCAAAAACGGACTAAATACCTTGATCTTCCCCAAGAACAACGATAACTACACCCTGGCTAATCAGTCAAAATGGCAGTTCTCATTATCAGTTGCCTTGGCAGTATTTGCCCCACTCTAGATTCTAATCATTCCACCATTCATTCCCGCTTGCAGGTCCCATCTTTGTCACTTTATCACCTCCATGTAGAAGGCTGTCATCATAGGCACCCTTCGTATATTGAAATCGCATCAGACTGTCTTCAAGTTCAAGCCCTTCAAGCCCTTGAAGAACATCTCTCTTAATATTAGAACAGTCGGAAAATGTATAAGGACTGAAGTTGTAGATAACCAAGTTTGCTACAATTCATTGCCGTATTATTGTTTCCAAACTCTAATGTGTACAGAGATATTTAGAATTTTATCTTTCAGTCTTTAATTGAAAATATTTCTGTAAATATTAGTGTAACTTACCCTTGCCCGATTTTACCCATCATTGACGAACACATAAAAGTACACACATATAACATACATAAAACATACATAAAAGTACATATATATATATATATATATATATATATATATATATATATATATATATATATATATATATATATGTATATGTATATATATATATATAAATTTTAGCGATAGTGATTTTTAACATCTAATAGGTAGGATCGATGGACATTTGAAGAAATTTTTACGAAATTCCAACATTGGTGCAAAAATAATACCTACATTTCCTTTGGAAGAAATTCGCTAAAAAATATATATAGGGATCCGATACTCAAAAATTAAATTAGTTTGTTTATATATTTTTACGTATACAAAAAACTTGAAATGTGAATTTTGAAATAATCTGCTTAGATGGCGGTGATATTAAGGTATATAATGATAAATAATGTGCTATTATTTTATAGTTACTATGAAAACGATAATCAAAATTATATAATTATTTTTTAGAAGAATAGTTTCTTTGGAAATGAAAAATTGAACAAAAATTTTAACCGACTCCACAAAAAGGAGGAGCTTCTATGTTCAACTGTATGCATTTTTAGCGAATTTCTTCCAAAGGAAATGCGGCTATTGTTTTTGCACCAATGTTGGAATTTCGTAAAAATTTCTTCAAATTTCCATCGATCCTACCTATTAGATTTTAAAAATCATTATTGTTAAAATTTGTATATATGTATATATATATATATATATATATATATACATACATACATATATATATAGTTTTTTGTATATAAAAAAATATATAAACAAACAAACTAATTTAATCGTTTGCACCAATATTGGAATTTCGTAAAAATTTCTTCAAATTTCTATCGATCCTACCTATTAGATTTTAAAAATCACTATCGCTAAAATTTGTATATATGTATATATATATATATATATATATATATATATACATACATATATTCATATGTGCTTTTTTTAAAATGTCTGTGGACTCTCTAGCGGTCACAGTTATATTCCGATTGGAATGAAATTGGGTATTTGGGTTGCTTTTGGTATTCTTAAGGTCAAGTTCGTTAATGGGTAAAATCGGACGAGGGGAAAGGGCGTTTAGAGGGACGGGGAAACACAAAATTTGATTATCTCCCTTAATATTTGAAAAATCGAAAAATTTATCAGTAGTTAAGTTGTAGGTACTAAGTTTTACTGTAATTTTGTTTCTTATCATTTTTCTGTTTCACTAATATTTACAGAAAGATTAGTGAAGTTAAAATTCTAAATATCTCTGTTCACATTAGAGTTTGAGAAAAATGATAAGGTAATGAATTGTACCAAACTTGATTTTTTTCTTATACATTTTTCGATTATTCTAATATTAAGAGAGATATTTAATATTTTGTGTTTGTTTGACACGAATACATAAAATATATTTTATTGTAAAATATTTTGATTGTCGTTTCTATAGTAACTATAAACTATAATCGTTATACATCAATTTATTTGGGCTATTAATAAATTAAATTTTTGCAAATACTAAAGTCATATCAGATATTATATTTCATTTTGATCACACTAAAATTATACCGCTAGAGAGTGATTTATGTATTCTAAGGAAATTAGCTAAGTTGACGCAGCTCCTGCATAACGAATTTTTTTTAAGTGTGCTCACCGATTTCTCAGCCAATTGACGATCGATTTTGAAACTTCTTGTTTTGTTTGAGAGGGTATACTCTCGAGGTGGTCACATTGTCACCAAGTCCTTATCTGATGAGGGGAACCCATGGGAATCTAGGGAAGGGAAACCGACTTCAAACCGATCAGTAGGTAGCACGTCATACCAATAATAATATTTTATTACAAGTAATGTAACCGCTAACTTATTTAATTGTTTGAATACCCAGTATATACTAAGTTGTATATTAATGATTGAATTGTTAACAATTTTGCATATTCGAATTATTAACAATTCGCTTTCCGAGGAACATTTAATCACAAATTATGAGAAAACTACTGAGTTTATAAAAAAAATTCAAACAAAAGTTATTTATTTTCAAATGAAAATTATTTTTTGAAAAAAACTTCAGCTCGTTATCTCTATTCGTTCTTGAATTATCGTGTCCACAGACAGGCAGACGGAGATGTGGAAATGGCCGAATTTTATGCACACATATACCAAACATTCATCCCTACGATCAATATTTTTAAGCGTTACAAAGTCGGGATCAAACTTAATATACCTTATACATTTACATATAATGGACAAGTTTTGTCAAGAATTGGACAAGAATTGTCTTTTGGATTCAATCTGTATATTGTTATTTTTAGCTTTTTAGTGCAATGAGTTTTTGTGTTTTTTGAAGTCGGTTGAATTTTTTAAGAAGTTTTTATGAAATATATTTCATGTATTTGTGTCAAACAAACACAAAATAGGAAATATCTCTCTTAATATTAGAATAATCGAAAAATGTATAAGGAGTAAAGTTGTAGAAAATTAAGTTTGCTACAATTCATTAATAGATCGTTTTCTCAAAGTCTAATGTGTACAAAGATATTTAGAATTTCAACTTTCAGTCTTTAATTGTAAATATTTCTGTAAATATTAGTGTAACAGAAAAATGATAAGAAACAAAATTACAGTAAAAGTTAGTACTTACAACTTAACTACTGACAAATTTTTCGATTTTTCAAATATTAAGGGAGCTATACCAAATTTTGTGTTTCCCCCTCCCTCTAAACCTCCCTTTCTCCTTGTCCGATTTTACTCATTAACGAACTTGACCTTTAAAATACCAAAAAACGCTTCAAATACCAAATTTAATTCCAATCAAAAAAAAAATGTGACCGCTAGAGAGTCCACAGACACATAAAAAAGTACATTATATATATATATATATATATATATATATATATATATATATATATATATATATATATATTATATATATAAATTTTAGCGATAGTGATTTTTAACATCTAATAGGTAGGATCGATGAACGTTTGAAGAAAGTTTTACGAAATTTGAACATTGGTGCAACAATAGCTGCATTTCCTTTGGAAGACATTCGTTCAAAATTCACTTATGAAAACTTTGTATTTATGATATTTCATAGAAAAAATTCTCAAACACAAGATTAATTTCAAATATAGAATATAGTAAAGATAACTAGTTTAGATTCAATACTGAAACAAATTATAATAAAAGCTTGAATCAAATTTAAGTGTTGAGTAATGTAACAACTAACTGACTTTAATGTTTGAATACCCAGTATATACTGAGTTGTATATCAATGATTAAATTGTTAACAATTCTGCGTATTCGAAATGTTTACAATTCTTTCCGAGGAACATATAATATAAAAAAATTATGAGAAAACTATTGAGTTTAGGAAAATTTTTTTCAAACAAAACTTGTTTATTTTAAGAAGATTTTTGTTAACAAATTTTTTTTCTATCTCTTACGGTTTCAAAGATTTATATATACCCCCACCCCCGAGCGAAGGGAAACACGTTCCAACGGTTTCAAAGATAAGCAGTTTTGCCCAAATATAATCCGACTTTGCCCATTAACGAACTTGACCTTACTTTTTTGCTCTAGAACACATTTCATCTCGTTATCATTTTTCGTTCCTGAGTTATCGTGTTCACAGACCAACATATATACCAAACATTCATGCCTACGATCAATATTTTTAAACGTTATAGTCGTGATCAAACTTAATATACCTTGTATATTTACATATACTAAATTATACGTAATAAGTTTGGGCAAGAATTGTCTTTTGGATTAAATGTGTAAATTATATTTCATGTATTCGTGTCAAACAAACACAAAATATAGAATTTCCTCCAAAGGAAATGCAACTATTGTTTTTGCACCAATGTTGGAATTTCGTAAAAATTTCTTCAAATGTCCATCGATCCTACCTATTAGATGTTAAAAATCACTATCGTTAAAATTTGTATATATATATATATATATATATACATATATACATATGTACTTTTTTTAAATATCTGTGGACTCTCTAGCGGTCACAGTTTTATTCTCATTGGAATGAAATTTGGTATTTGTGTCGCTTTTGGTATTCTAAAGGTCAAGTTCGTTAATGTGTAAAATCGGGCAGGGGGAAAGGCGGTTTAGAGGGAGGGGAAAACACAAAATTTGACTATCTCACTTAATATTTGAAAAATCGAAAAATTTATCAGGAGTTAAATTGTAGGTACTAAGTTTTACTGTAATTTTTTTTTATCATTTTTCTGTTACACTAATATTTACAGAAATATTTACAATTAAAGATTGAAAGTTAAAATTATAAATATCTCTGTTCACATTGTACTTTGAGAAAACAATTCGTTACGCAAGAGCTGCGTCAACTTAGCGAATTTCCTTAGAATACATAAAATAAATACTGGAGGGGATCACCACCCTCTTGAGTAATTTTTGGATCAGAACCAGTTGTTGGCATATACCAACACAAGAATATATTGAAAAATGTTTTTTTGCGAATAAAAAAAATCTTGAACTCCGATCAGGAAAAGTTAAATAAACTAGTTATAGGTATCAAAAAAACCAATCGATTGACGTATCTTGAATAGAAATTGAATCGGTACTTTTTGAGAATAATCGGAAAAACCGTCAAAAATCGTGATTCCTATTTTTTGCTTCAAAAATTCGAGTTTTTTATAAAAATGTCTAATAATCACAGAAATGAAGCCCAAAGCAAGCCAAAAAATATGCTTTTTGAACAATTTAAAAAAATTAATTTTTTGCCGAGTTATGACGTTACTTAACGTTGTTGTCAATGAGAAAAGCAAAACATGTGTACCCCACTACTGCTGCCCTCTGTTGGATTTTTTTTTAAATCTTCAGAGGAAAAAGGCTAATTTAAAATAGCAGTGGTTAAAACAACGTATCCGTAGCCAAGTGGTTAGCATTGTGGACTGGTACTTTGGTCGGTGATCGATGAATTTTAAAGTAGAAATTAGCAAACATTGATTTAAAATGAGTAGAGACGACAGTGAACTATTGAAGGCTATATTTAACAAAATAAAATCGTCTGAAAAGAATGTAAAAAGTGAGATACAAAAATTAAAAAAATTTAATGAATGACTACTTGAGAAAGTTAATAAATTAGAGAACCAAAAAAACGCAGTACAGTTATAATGAAAATTGGTGGAATTAAATATTTGAATGAAGAAAATAAATTTAATTTACTTTTTTGGAATATCGAGGGATTGCAAGCTAAATTAGATATTGAGGATTTCAATAATTATTTTAAAGGTTTTGATTTTTTAGGTCTGGTGGAAACGTGGTCATCGAGCGATCAGGTGTATAGTATTGAGGGATATAAAAGTATAATAAAGTGTGGAAAAGATTATATAATAGGGGTAGAAATCCAGGTGGTATTGCTTTGTTCTATAAAACTTATTTAGAAGATAACATAAAGGAAATTAAAAGTGAATTGGATGAAGTGTTATGGGTCAGGGTTAAATTTGGGTTAAAAAATTTAATAATTGGAGTTGTATATTGGCCACCAGAATATAGCAGACAAAGTAATAAAGCGCTTTTAGAGAAACTAGAAGAAGAAATAATACAAATCTACCAACGGTACAAAAATGTAGAAATAATTTTGGGAGGTGACTATAATCCGAGAGTGGGGGAGGAATCAGAAAAAGTATGAAAAATGAAGAACACAACATGGCTGCGAATAGCATGGAAGAAACCGACGTTTGGAGTAGAATTAATAAAAAAAGACTTAGTTAAAGCTTAAGTTGTGAATTCATATGGAAAACTACTAGATTTTTGGGCTAATTTGAATTTAATAATATTAAATGGACGTACAAACGGTGACCAAAATGGAAATTTGACGTTTGTTACAAAAAACGGAAAAAGTGTAATAGATTATGCAATTGCTAGTTCAACCATTATAAATAAAATATACATACGCGTAGGGGATCTAATTGCATCACACCATTTTTCTATTGAATTAACTTATAAAGAGGAATTAAATAATGCCAAATTTGCAGAAGAAGGAGGTATAAAAAAATATAAATGGAAAGAAACAAAAGTGGACGGATTTAATAAAGAACTTTCATCAAAGAATCAGAATTAATTAAGATTGGGGTGAAGACCATGATAGAAAGTAACTCTCTAGGGGAAGCAGCAAAAATTATCCAAATTTGGATTGAGCATGTTGGAATGGAGATGGAAATTTGTCGAACTGGAAAAAAATGAAGAAGTTAAAAAGTGGTATGACCAAGAATGCAAAGATATAATGTATGAAATAAGAACCTCATTGAGAAAACTGAGAAAGAATAAAACTAAAAATTTACAGCTAGAATATCTGAAACTGAGAATTGAGTATAAAAATATGTGTACATCTAAGAAAATTGAAGAAGAGAATAAAGAAATAAATCAATTAATGGAAAGTATAAAATCGAATAACAACAAAGAGTTATGATTAAAACATAAAAACTTTTATTAAAACATAAAAGAAAGTTAAAAATCAAAATAACTATATTAAAACGACAGAATGACTAGAAAACTATAAGAAACTGTACAATAATGATATCCATTTAGAATTTCCAGAAACAGACTACTTAAATGAAGAAGAAAAAGAGTTATATGTTGAATTTAAGGAATAATAATTTGTTTCTGTCATCGAAAATTTAAAAACAGGACAAGCAACAGGTATAGATGGAATACCTAATGAATATCTTAAATACATTTTCAATTATCAAGAAAACACAAAATTATTATTAAATTTGTTTAGTAAAATGATTGAGAAAAAATAGTTTCCTAGAGAATGAGCAATAGGAATAATATGTAATTTGTACAAAGGGAAAGGAGAAAAAACCAATGTGAACAATTATAGAGGTTTAACATTGTTACCAAATATAGGAAAAATTTATACAAAAATGTTATCTCTAAGAATTCAAAAGTGGGAAAATATAATAATATATATCTGAATTCCAAGCAGGGTTCAGGACAACGTACGAAACCATGGATAATATATTAGTAATAGATTCACTTATAAAAAAAGTACTATCAAAAAAGCGACACAAGTTATATTGCTGTTTTATAGATTTAACTAACCAAGCTAAAGCTTTCGACTCAGTAGATAGAAATGCTCTATGGTACAAACTGAAAAATAGGGATGTCCAAGAACATGATAGAAATACTAAAATCTATATACACAAGGGCCACTTGCTATAGTAAAATTAATAGTTGTACAGTATCTGATACGATAGCAACTTCAAGAAGACATAGGCAGGGATGTCAACTTTCTGCAATTCTATTTTTGCTATACATTAATGACTTACCAGATGCATTAGATATAATAGACACAATCGCACCGTGTATCAAAAATCACGAGATAAAAATAATAATGTGTGCGGATGATATTGCAGTTTTCTCTAACTCGATAGGAGGTTTGAACAGAGCGATTAAAACAGTGAAGGATTTTTGCGATGACTGGAAGTTGGAAATAAACATCAGCAAAACTAAAATTATTATATTCAATAAGGGAAACAGGATCAGTAGAACGGAGCAATGGTCATTAGAAGGGGAAAAAATCAAAATAGTCAAACAGTTCAAATACTTAGGTATATACTTAACACAGAATGGTAGTTGGAAACATCACCAACAACAAATGATAGTGATAGCGAAACAAGCACTTATATCGGTACGCAAGTACATATACAAGTTTAAGAATTTACAAACTAAAATAATATTAATGCTGTTTAACACTTTGATTATACCAATTTTAACGTATGGATGTCAAGTTTGGGGGTTTGAGCATATAGAAAACGGAAACGAAGTAGTGTGTAATAACTTTTATAAAGAAATTCTTGGCATAGCGAAATCAGCTTGCAATAGTGGCGTACTGCTGGAAGTGGGACTTCAACAGGACGCAAGGCAGCAATAAGAACCTTCAAAAGCTATGTATGGAAGATTATTTTAAAAACATCGTTAATACACACGCAGTAACAATGAGTCTAACACAAGAAGAAGACCAGGGATTTTCAACATCAAGAATTAGAATAGAAATAGACGAGTACTTTCTAAAAAAAACTATAGTGCAAATGTATTCACAAATAGACAACTATGAAAATTGCCCACCATATATTCATTTTCATAATAAAGATGGCAGGAGAACCAAGGCAACATTCAGATTAAACACGTATAGTTGGGATAGTGAAAAAAATTATGTGGACGAAAAAATATGTTACTTGTGCGGAGGAAGAGAAAATGGAAGACACTTATTATTGGATTGCGAAGGGACAAACGGTGAGGAGAGGAAGCAATTAATGGAAAATGGTCTGTGCAATATGAATGAAATTTTAAATGTGAAAGAGTGATTATTAAAGAGCGAACGGCAACAAGGCAACGATACTGTGTTGCCTTTTTAATAAACTAGTTACTTACCGATCGGATATATTTTTATGATTTGAATGAACATATAATAAAATATTATCCAAACCACAAACAATTTAAATCTACTTTTAAGTCTCCACAAAAAGCAGTGCAGATTTCATCAGACTCGGATAGTAACGTACAACCACAACATGAAAAACTCCAATAACTAAGAAACGAAAGAAATCCACCAAGACCTATACACTACATCGAACACTAGCTATCCACAGTTAATTCAATGCATCAAAAGCTGGAGGATCACAATTAATACTACCATCTAACAGTGTCCCGGAATCAAAATTAATTCCAAAAAACGCCAATCCGATCGAACAACATAAAAGGACGCGATCTTCGTATACGTTTTTCAGCCAAAGAGCCATTAGAAAACACTCATGCTGAAACAATTTCAAACGAGGCAATCAGTAAAACTAACACGAACAAACAAATTATAAAGTTTTTCGTGAAATATAACATTAAAATATTAGTAGAAACATGGTGTAAAGCCGATAATGTTGTTATTTAAATGGATACGAGTTTTCTGTGAAAGAACCAAATAAAATTGGAGAGATTGGAAGGAGGTCAGGAGGAATTATAGTGTATTATAAAAACGAAATGAAAGGAAAAATAAGGTTTTTAAAAATAATATCAAGGAATGCATTTGGTTTAGGAGTAGGAGCTAGGAGATTTCTCATGTGTGCTATCTTTAATCCACCAAAATACTCCAAATACTCAATTGCAGCATTATTTGCTTAATAAACAAAATCAGAGACGTGGAGTATAAACATGCAGATACAGAACTTATAATTGTTGGAGATCTAAATGGAAGAGTCGGGGAAGTGCAAGAATGGGATAATGAAAATGAAAATAAATAGAGTCGGGGAAGTGCAAGAATGGGATAATGAAAATGAAAATAAATAGAGTCGGGGAAGTGCAAGAAAGGGATAATGAAAATGAAAATAAATGCGCTAGCGTAGCAAACAATCTCAATATTGGAATTGAAAATAGAAAAAATAAAGATAAGGAAATAAATTAATTTGGAAGGGAAATATTTGAACTATGTAAGGATTTGGATATGGTTATTCTGATTGGGCGATGCAAAGGCAATAAGGATGGCGAATACACATTTATCTCAGAAAATGGAAGAAGTGCAATTGATCTGGTAATAGTTAAGACAGGGCTGTATGATCAAAATATAATTGATATGGTTGTCACAGATAATGTGGAAACTACTAAACACAATTGAAATTTCTACAAGAATAAGTGACATAATCAAAGATAACCAAACATAATCAAACTGAAAATTACAAACCACTCGAAATAAACAAATGGAATAATTCAATATGCGATAACTTCATACGTAAAATGAATATTAAAGAAATGAATTTATGACTAATTGGCATTGAGAACAGTATAGTAAAAGGTGAGATAAATACCGTATACAAATTATTCGAGATGATGCATAAATGGGTGGGGGATGCAATGAGATTGAGAAATGAGAGAAATAACCCTGAAATTAAGAACAACTGGTTTGATATGGAGTGTAGGCAAGCAAAGCATCTTGCCAGAAAAGCTTTAATGACATTCAGAAGGTCTAGATCGGAGGTACATAGGTGTAATTATTACGCACTAAAAAAAGAATATGTTAATATATGTAAGAAAAAGCAGGAAGAAGGAAGGAATTTATATATGAATGATATTATAGAAATGATTGACGAAAAAGATGAATTTATGTAAAATTATCAAAAGAAGCAATAAAGTAAAATGTATTAATGGTGAAATATGGCTAAAGCATTATGAAGATATATACAAAAAGAGAATAGATCAAAATAATTTCTCAAAAGAGAAAAATGTGAATATGGAGATAAATCTTAATAGTCAGTTGTGTCATAATATGGGAATATTTGAAAATAAAATTGAATTTAACGAGGTACAATACTTTATCAACATATTGAAAAACAAAAGGGCTCCGGAATTTGACGGTGTACCTGCCGAATTCATCGAAAAGCAATAACGAAAAATAATTGAATTGTTTACTAAACTATTCAATGGCATACTTGAGACGAAGCAAATACCTGACGACTGGAAGAAAGGAATAATCTACAATATTTATAAAAACAAAGGAGGGAAAGTAACCCAGCGAATTTCAGAGGAATCACACTACTTCCTGTAATCAGTAAAGTATTTTTAAAAATTATAGGAGACAGACTTCAACAATGGGTGAAAAATAACAATATAATTAGGGAGTGCCAAATAGGCTTCAGACTGGAATATGAAACACTAGATAATATACTGGTATTGAAAGAACTAGTTGGCATCACAATCTCAAAGAAAAGGCGAAAGTTATATTCATGCTTTGTAGATTTAGAAAAAACATTTGACTCTATTGACAGGGACAAACTTATGCCAGTGAACTTAGCAGGTCATTGTCCAGCAGATAAAAAATAAATGTGAGTTCTATTCGTATGTAGCTGAGTTTTACAGTTCTTGATACTTTTCAGGAATAGTTCTGGCGTTTTTGCCATAAAAAAGTCAATTGACAAAATGATCTGCCAACTTCCCGTAGCAGATCATTTTGCAGAAGTTCAAAAACAAATGTGAGTTCTGCACGCATGTAGCTGAGTTCTATAGTTCCTGATACTTTTCAGATATAGTTTTGGCGTTTTTGCCAAAAAAGTCAATTGACAAAATGGTATAAGATTGAAATAAGATTGAGAAGCTATTTTCAGGGACCTTATAGGTTTTACCCTCTTTTGTCAGGTCTTGCGAAGCACATCGATATGTTACCGCTCTTACTTGAATTTCAGACACAAATAAAAATCTAAATTGTAGTTGTGTTACAGATGTGTGAAAATCGGAACAATTTTAGCCACCAGAAAATAATTTTATCGATTGAAACACGTATATTCGATAATTAAACTCTTCTACCATGATCTGCAGGCACTCCAGTCCTGTGTGAATTCCAGGCAAGAATCGAATTGTGAGTTACAATTCCGAGACAGGCTTATGGGAAACAAAAGAAAACTCGCGTTCCGGACATGAACCAAGTACTAAGAAAAAGTTTTCTTACAAATTTGTCGGGACCGAAAGAGTTGCAGCCCCCATGAAATACTTGATACGATTAGAACAATAATTTTCGCTAATTCAACTTTTCTACTATGATCTGCTGGTATTCTAGAGACCAATTCCGGTCACGAATTAAGATGTATAGTCATGTTTCGTTACAAATTTGTGAGAAACAAGAGGGTTCCAGGCTCTACAAAAACCTAAGTTGTAAAACCTGCTTAACTTGATATTCTGGCACTGGAACGCGTTCCGGGCACGAATAAAGTTCGAGGTTGCAGTTCAGATATGGATCTGAGAAAAACGAAACAGTTCAAGCCTTTCAAAACGATTTGAAACGATGACAATAGAGTTTTTCGACTTTTTGAACGTTCTGACATAATCTGTTGGCACTTGGACGTGAGTTCTGGACTCGAATCGAGTTCTACATTGCAGTTCTGATACGAATTTGAGAAATACAAAAATTTTTGGCCTTTCAAAATGATTTAAAACGATGACAATAGTATTTTTAGACTTTTGGAACTTCCGTATAAATTTTCTGACACTTGGACGTGAGTTTAGAACTATTCCTGAACTTCCCGTAGCACAATGATCTGCTACGGGAAGTTGGCAGATCATTTTGTCAATTAACTTTTTTATGGCAAAAACGCCAGAACTATTCCTGAAAAGTATAAGGAACTGTAGAACTCAGCTGCATGCGAATAGAACTCACATTCATTTTTGATCTGCTGGACAATGATCTGCGTAGTTCACTGGCATGATAAACTTTGGGAAAAGTTAGAGAAAATGGGATTACCAAAGAATATATTGGATATAATTAAAGCAAGTATACAAATTACAATTTCTGCGTAAAGATGGATTATAATACAGTAGGTAACACAAGTTAGACCTACAAGCAAGGGTTTGAAGCAAGAGTGCCAACTATCGGCAATTTTATTTGCGTTGTATATTAATGACTTTCCTGATAAAATGAAATGTATTGAAACCCATGCCCCATATTTAAATGGTAGAGAAGTTAAAATACTTTTGTATGTAGTTGACATGGTCTTATTATCCCAATCAATAGTAGGAGTAAAGAGAACACTGAAACAATTAAAAGAGTATTGTGACGAGAACAGATTAACAGTGAACGAGTCGAAATCAAAAATATTAGTTTTCAGAAAGGGACTAAAATTAAGTAAAAATAAAAAATGGGAATATAATGATACTGCGATAAATAATGTCAATCAATTTAATTATCTAGGAGTATTATTTAATTGGAATGGAAAATGGGAGAAGCACTTTGGTAACATTAGTACAAAAGCTATTCGTGGTTAAAAAATGCATGTATTGCAACCAATGGATGCCAGCAAACATCATTATTAAAATGTTTAAAGTATTGATTGAACCCATACTTTTATATGGTAGCCAAATATGGGGGGTTGATGAAAAATTTGAGACAATTAAAAAAGCGCGGACAATATTTTTCAAACAAGTATTAGGGATGAGTAAGTCCACAGCTAATTGTGGGGTGTTTTTGGAAGTGGGTCAATTACCAATTTAAGTTCTTATTTTCAAAAATGTTGTGAAACATTACATTAAACATTTGGACAGTCATAAGAAAACTTTGCAATACTACGCGTGTGTTATCAGTAAAGTAACGGGTGATTATAGAAGTTGGGGAGCAAAAGTTAAAAATAAATTAAATCTGGTAAATATTGGTGACACAACGTTCGATTTAGAAATGAACAAGAAAATATACGAAGCAATAAAATAATGAGGGTATATAAATCTATTACAAGACGTCCAAAATAAAACAAACTTGACTTACTTCAACCAATTAGCACATTACGAACAAGGAGCAAAGTACTTGCTCAATATCGAACTAGAATGGAGGAGAAAATTGGCTGGATTCATGCTAGGTAGCTAGAAATACAAAAATAGACGAGATGAAAATGGAAACAGAATGTGTCATTTGCGAGCAAAGTGAAGAGAGTGAAAAATATCTGTTGTGTTGGGTTAAGTAAATTGAGGGAAACATATTCAGCAAAAGTTAGCCTGTGCACGTGAGAAAACTGTATGCCTAGTGAAAAAGAAAGCCAAATCTTTTTTGCAAGATATTTGGGGAAAATAAGACAAATATGGAACGAGAGAGTATAACTTAAAAAAAATGTTTTTTTTAATTTATGCGTTTCATATTATGTTATTAATTTTGAATTTATTTATTTATTTGTTTTATAGTTATTAATTGTATAGTTGAATTTTTTTATTATTAAGAATTTTTATTTTTTTATTATTTGCAACTTGATTAGCTAGCTCATTAGAGCACATCAATAAATATTTATTATTATTATTATTTATTCTATGACGAATGTTAAGTTTCTCCAATAGGCATTTAGTATTAACCAATTCCTATAACAATTATTTGTATTTTATAAACATGTATTTCGACTACAAAGTAGTTGACATTCAGGTATTAATTTTGTAAATGGTTTAATTTTATTAAATCAGAATTTGGAATCGGTCCATTATCTAAATTCATGATTTTTTTCTTAATTTGTGTGTGTAAATACTTTCGAATGCATCTAATTCTGTGGGTAACTACTGAAGTCGGTACAAAACCCCTCTGAATAAGATGAATACGAAGTATTTACAAATAAGTAAAATAAATAAATAAGTATTTAAAAACAAATCATGAATTTAGAAAATGAGTCAATTTCAAATCTACTATTTCTACTATGCTATAAAGCTAGAAGTGAAGCTGACTGACTGACACACTGATCTATACAAATTCTAACCCACTTCTAGACATGCTAGAAAGGTGCGGTTTTTTGCGACGGGAAAAATCGATACCAAGAACACGAAGACAATTACGACAATTTTTGGGATTATGTGGTTGGTACAGGAGCTTCGTGAAAAACTACGAAGATATAGCTGCATCTCTAAGCGAAATGCTCAAGAAGAACATAAAGTGGCGCTGGCTAACATTGCATCAGAAGGCGTTCAAAAATCTGAAATCATCGATTGTGAATGCACCGAAACTAGCACATCCAGATTTTAAGAAGACGTTTTGTTTACATGCGGATGCTAGTGACGTCGGACTGGGTGCAATATTGTTCCAAATGGAAGATGATGGCTAGACAAGACGAATAATAAACTACGCCAGCAAGAAACTTGGACCCACGGAAAGAAAATACGCCACAACAGAAAAGGAATGACTCTCGATAATCTGGGCATTGAGGAAGTTTCGAGGATATCTTGAAGGAAGACATTTTAAATTATACACGGATCATGCAGCGCTCCAATGGCTGAACAAAACCAAGGATAGTCGAGCCAAATTGACAAGATGGGCATTAGTATTGGGAGCCTATGATTACGAAATAATTCACGTCCCCGGAAATAATAATAATAGATAATCAAGCCGCCGACTCCTTGTCCAGACAACCACAGGGCAAGGCTGAAGATGAAGAAGTAGAGGACATTCCAGATTGGGTGATTGAAAAGAGGGCAAAAACACCAATAACCCTCAACGTCATCGAAGTGGAAACACCCACACTCGACGATATTCGAAGATGGCAGGATGAAGATCATGATGTGACTGCCATCAGAAGATATTTCATTGATCACAATAGTCCACTGAGAAGTAATCTACGTCGACGAAAAAAAACGTAATTTTAGGGGGTGTTTTTACGATTTTCCAGACGGTTGCAATGAAAAAATCGATAAACTTCAATTTTTTCATTGCAACCGTCTGGAAAATCGTAAACCGCCCCTTTTCTTCTATACGTGCTAGAAAGTTGCGTTTTTTGGCATTCGACGCTTAATAGCTACAAACTAATTAATTCACCACCCCCTAAAAAAATGGGAAAACAACCCCCTAAACTACTCTTTTAACTTCTATTCATAGTAGAAAGATGGGATGTTTTGCATTTGGTGGAGAATTTTTTCAACTAATGGGGTTATTCGATAAACTTTAATTTTTTCATTGCCACCCTCTTGAAAAAGGAAAAAACGGCCCCAAAAATCACCCATTTACGACTTTACATGCTAGAAAGATGCGGTTTCTTTGCATTCAACGCAGAATAACTGCAAACTAACAAGTTAACTCGAAAAACCTAATTTTTTAATCGCTACCCCTTGAAAATGGTAATGTGAGACCTATCTATGCGCAGTCCCCCCAAAATCTCCATCCTTAACCCACCCCCCAACCCCAAAAATTATCCCCCCCCCAAAAAACCCTAAAAATTCCGCTTTCAAAAAAATTTTTTAATATCATTGTGAGACACTCACCAAATTAGCAACGAGTAATATATCTTTGGCCCCATAACCTGGAGATAGCCTAATTCCTACTGATGATGACTACTTTGTAGTCGAAATACGTATTTATAAAATACAAATAATTGTTCTAGGAATTGGGGCTAGTATAAATAATTGTTCTAGAAATTTGAAATTAAATTTCAAAAAACCTAGAGCTCTCTTTAATTATCTTAATAATCTTTATATGTATTTCCTATGTCAAATTTATCAAACCCAAACATGCAAAAAAATTTTTTTTCAGGATAGAAATTTCAGGTATTCATAATTTTTTCATTGTCTTGGACACTAGCTAACTGTATGCCAAATATCAACTTTAAAAGATATCGAGAAGTCAAAAATACTTTTCTCTTTTGTGGCGAAAATTTTGGGCATGGTCATGATTTTTGGGTTTTTGAAGTTAATCATTTAAACTATTAATTTATTAACGATGACCGAAAAAAGGTGATCTTATAATTCCGTAATATTGCTATATTCAGCACTAGCTCTTTTCATTCGAAAGTTACAAGGGTTCCATTTTAGCTCTTATATTTGCTGTAGTAATATCACTGTCACGTACGATGGTCGCATCCCCTTAAACTTGGCCTTACGCACTGCTGTGGTATAGATTTAGGAATCAACTATTAAAAACAATTCTGGGCCGCAAGTTGTACCCTGGCTCTAATGCTCTGGCCTCTGGCTCGTCCACACTTGGTACATCCCGTCGTCTTCCATCACCTCCATGCCTTTGACCCCCCAATTGATCTGGAAGTAGATGGCCGAACACCTCGTTCCCCACACTCAATCTTCCCAGATTCCCTTTGGCGGCGGTCCTTGCACTGGCCGGCTTCAAGAGACCTCCATGTATCTTCGTGGGAGGCACTGTATCCAAAACATATATTCCAGCTGGTAAACTCCACAGCACTCTGTAAGGCCCTTTCCATTTTGGTGCCAGTCCACTATAGACACCCTCCACCTTACTGCTGAGCACTTGATTTCGCATCCAGGCGGACTCTCCAGGTTGGTAAACGAGTCCCGTTTCCACTTGGTCGTTCTCTTCGGCATTGGCCAATATTGTTTGCCGAGCTCTTTCAACATTTTCCTTGCGTTCTTGGCCTCTCTCAATGACCCAATCTTGAATTTCTTGAGGCTCTTCATTGACTTGTATCTGCCAATCCCCAGGTTTTTTCATTTCAGCCCCCAGTAACAATTTGGCGGGCGAAAAACCAGTTGTTCGGTTTGCTCTATTTCGTATTGCGAATAAGCACTTGTGTAGTTGTTGGTCCCAGTTTTTATGTGCTTGGTCCAATAAATTTAAACGCAACAACTTCTTTAACTCTTGGTTCTGACCTTCCGTGGGGTTGGCTCGTGGATGGTATATTGGCGTTGTCTAAATTTCTGTGTGCCAATCTCTGTTCACTGCTTTCCATTCTTTTGATCTGAACTGGGGACCATTATCACTTAGTACTGCTCTTGGATATTCATAACGACTAAATACTTCGTCTTTCAGTACTTGGGCTATCTTTGAGGTCGACGTGGCCCCCAATGGAAATGCTTCGATCCATCTAGTGAAAAGATCAGTAACAACCAATATATTCGTTTTTCCACGTGGTGTGCGTGGGTATGGACCCATCAAGTCGATGCTGACTACCTCCCATGGTGAAGTAGGTCTTCGACTTCTCATTGCTGAACTTGGTTTCTTGTTCAGTGGCTTCACTCTAGCACATGTATCACACCCTTTCACATATCTGCGTATGTCATCTTGCATCCCATACCAGTAGACGCGGTTACGGATTTGACGATACGTTTCTCTCCATCCTGGATGTGCTGCTTCATCACTATCGTGATATCTCCTCAGAAAACCAAGTCGGCGTTCTTCGGGAACCACTGGCACTTCTTGTACCATCTGTTGACTATGGTACCAGAGGATCCCGTCAGCTACGGTGTGATTAGCTCTTGTTCTGTCCACTCGTCGACGTAGATTACTTCTCAGTGGACTATTGTGATCAATGATATATCTTCTGATGGCAGTCACATCACGATCTTCATCCTGCCATCTTCGAATATCGTCGAGTGTGGGTGTTTCCACTTCGATGACGTTGAGGGTTATTGGTGTTTTTGCCCTCTTTTCAATCACCCAATCTGGAATGTCCTCTACTTCTTCATCTTCAGCCTTGCCCTGTGGTTGTCTGGACAAGGAGTCGGCGGCTTGATTATCTATTATTATTATTTCCGGGGACGTGAATTATTTCGTAATCATAGGCTCCCAATACTAATGCCCATCTTGTCAATTTGGCTCGACTATCCTTGGTTTTGTTCAGCCATTGGAGCGCTGCATGATCCGTGTATAATTTAAAATGTCTTCCTTCAAGATATCCTCGAAACTTCCTCAATGCCCAGATTATCGAGAGTCATTCCTTTTCTGTTGTGGCGTATTTTCTTTCCGTGGGTCCAAGTTTCTTGCTGGCGTAGTTTATTATTCGTCTTGTCTAGCCATCATCTTC
This sequence comes from Nineta flava, assembly GCA_963920215.1. Taxonomy (NCBI): domain Eukaryota; kingdom Metazoa; phylum Arthropoda; class Insecta; order Neuroptera; family Chrysopidae; genus Nineta; species Nineta flava. The sequence goes on along the minus strand of OY986042.1, from coordinate 51,528,568 downwards.
CATTTGGAACAATATTGCACCCAGTCCGACGTCACTAGCATCCGTATGTAAACAAAACGTCTTCTTAAAATCTGGATGTGCTAGTTTCGGTGCATTCACAATCGATGATTTCAGATTTTTGAACGCCTTCTGATGCAATGTTAGCCAGCGCCACTTTATGTTCTTCTTGAGCATTTCGCTTAGAGATGCAGCTATATCTTCGTAGTTTTTCACGAAGCTCCTGTACCAACCACATATTCCCAAAAATTGTCGTAATTGTCTTCGTGTTCTTGGTACAGGGTGATTACTGATAGCTTCATTCTTCTCTTCCTCTCTGTCAATGCCGTCTTCGCTCAAAATATGTCCCATGTATTTGACTTTGTTGCTGCCAATGACACATTTGCTTGGTTTACAAGTTAATCCATGTTGTTCTAGTCTTTCAAGTACAAGATCCAGGTGGTGTAAATGTTCCTTGACTGATCGACTGTAGATTAGTATGTCATCCAGATAAAACTTCGTTCATTAAACTCTGGAACGTAACTGGAGCATTCTTCAGTCCAAACGGCATGACGCGAAATTGATAGAGACCTCTTGGGGTGGTAAATGCTGTGTACTCTTTCGATTGGGGCTCCATCTCAATTTGCCATTAACCAGTCTGAAGAACCAATGTAGAAAATATTTTTGCTCCATTGACTTTTCTCAACATCTCTTGCAGATTTGGAATCGGAAACGCATTGCTCTTTGTGATATCATTCAATTTTCTGTAATCGACGCACAATCGAAAAGTACCATCATCTTCTTCGGCAATACGACGGGTGCGGCCCAAGGCGATGTGGATTGTTCTGTAATGCCATCGTCTTCCATCTCTTCAATCATCTCTTCTAATACCCGTTGCTTCTCATTGTTGTACGGGTACGGTCGTAATTTAATGGGGGAATTCTTCGTAATCTCGATCTTGTGTGTGATCGTTTTTGTCCTTCTAACTTTGCCGAAAACGCTGGGATGTCGCCGAATGACATCTTTTAACTGCTCTTGGTTCTCAAGGAGTTTTATTTGTAACTCGCCCAATGCGTTGTTAATTGTTGCCACTTCTCTATGGGCTCCATCTGGTTTTCTCCATGCAATGCGGACTCTCTTATCACACCCCAAGTAAATTATACCACTTCGGTAATCAATGCTCACACCATTTTTTGTTAAAAATTCATGACCAAGTATTAAGTGGTTCCGTAGGCCAGGTACAACCATCACTTCAATATTGAACTTCATTCTTGATATCATCACATCCATGCACATTTTCCCAAAAATTCTGAAAGTATTATTGCATGTGGCTCCACTCCCTGTACTATCTCTGACAGGGTGCCATTTACCAATACTTCTTGCCAATTCTTCACTTATGAAATTGTGTGATGCTTGACTATCGATCAGTGCCAATATTGATCTACCACGCACATCAACTTCCACAGTTGGCCCATTCTGGTGTGAGTTCTTGGTCTCCATTGTTGTCAAATGAACCGGTAATTGTTGGTGTTCACGCCGATGTTGTGCGTTTTTGTGGAGGTTAATGTGTACCCCAGAACCAATTTCCTCCCTCATTGATCCTGGAATTAGTTTCCCGACGGCCCAGGTCTATTTTGTTGTCCCCTTCTGGGACAGTTTCGGCTTATGTGCCCCGCTTGATGGCATGCGAAGCACGTGCCTGTACTGCTTAGACGTGGTGGTGGTGGTGCTCTTGCTGGTGGTTCTTGCCGATTCCTCGCTGGCTCTTCATCCAGTGTTCTAACGGTTTTACGTAGCTCATCTAATGACTTTGGATTCGAAATCTTCACCAGCGGTCGTAGGTTGTCGCGTAGTAAATTCAATATCATGGGCACCACGTCATCAATATTCCTGTCGGCGTGCACTCTTCTGAACAGCTGCACCTTCATATTTACGAACGCTTCTGTCTTTAATCCTGTGGGTTGGGAAACGGTCATCAATTCCAGTTCGGCTTTAGCTTTTCTTCCGACACTGTTGAAGAAGCTTTCCAACTGCCACTTCCATTCATCGAAGGTGTAGCCCAACCCACGGTTCATCAATGCCCAATCTCTGGCTGGTCCTGTTAATTTTTTTGTGACCATATCAATCCAACAGTCTACGGGCAGATGCGTTTGACGTAGTAATGCCGTTGCTCTGTTCAAAAAAACTACTGGATCTTCGGCCGGTCTACCACTGAACTCCAGCATGATAGACAGAAGCGTCGTTGTGTCCAATGCGGCGGAGCAAATGACTGTATTCACTTCTTGCGTATCAATACGCATGTCTCGAAGTTGCTGTGTTTGACGCTCTTCGATCCGTATAATGTCATCCACGACTTTATTGTATTGTTCGTTCATCTTTATTTCCATGCCATCAAGTCGTGTGGTTACGTTGCTTTCTATGCCTTCGATTTGTGTGCGGGTTACAGCGACATCGACTTTGATGTTCGTGATGTCAGCTTTTACAGTCTCGACGTCAGTGCTTATTTGGCTGATACGTCGTACGCACACTTCTCTAAGGTTCTCCATTCGCTCCGACAAGTCCTCTTTCAGCTCTTGTTGGACTTGTTGCATTATACTTAATGTCTGTTCGCCCACTCTTTCTTCAGATTCCTGAAGTCGATTTCCGATTCTTCCTTCAAGTTCGTTGCTCATCCTCTCTTCGGACTCTTGAAATTGGTTGCTCATCCTTGCTTCAGATCCTTGAAGTTGGTCGGCCATCTTCCCCATTCTTTCGTCCAGGCTCTTAAAGTTGGACATTAATGCCGCAAACATCATTTCCATTGTTGCAGCAGCGGGCTCTTCTGGGTTGAAAACCACACTCCTACGTGCTTCTGATGTGGGGTTGGCTGTTCCTTGAGTCCTTGACGTCAGTGTTCCTTGTTGTCTAATTTGGTGCTCCTCCCATCTTGCCTGTAAGATCTCTCTAGTGCCAGTGCTGTCCAGCCCTTCGGCCTCCATTATCTGACGCAGACGTGGCATGGGAATGCTGCGGCTTGCCATTGTGTATCCTTTCTTCTTCCTTGCGTCTCCTGGTCCTGTCACGGTCACCACTTGTCGCGGTATTCTGGCTCTCTTTATCCTCAAAGGAGCGCTGCCCGAACCTGCAATGATTCCGATACTCGACAAAAACAAAAAAAAATATATTAATAAAAGATATTACTAAATATTTTGTAATTGAAACAACACGCACGTTTTTGTTTAAAGAAAGAAAAAAAAAATTAAATTAAACACAAGTTTTTACGAAACAAAAAAAAAACCTGATTTTATTGCTTAAAAAAAAATGATTATCCAATTTCTTTTTCAACAATTATTTTAATTTTTTTTCACACACTGTCAAACTTTGAATTACTTGATCAAATCACTTGCACAAATTCCAACTTTAACTTGATCTGGATTGAACAACAATTATATACTTTGAACTAATCAGACAATACTTGATTTCAACTTTGATACTAACAGACAATAGTCGATATTAAACTTTGATACTAACAGACAATAGTCGATATTAAACTGATTTGAATCGACACTGGTCATCGGTTTATATACCCGCCATGGGTCGTTCTAGAATATGATTGTTTTTTTTTTTGAATAAATATTTTTTTGACAATATACTTTCGCATGGAGGCTTCTAGAATATTTTAGTATATCAACAACCATGAACGTAGTCGGAGTGTTCAGATTATTTGTAAAATTAATTAAAAATTATACCTCTCCTTGGGTTTGACCCATTGTCATACCCCGCTTGGTTGATATTTAACCAGCGACTTAATGAACACGGCCAGTGTGAATTCAAAATCTATACACAAATTTTATTATACATTCATTACTGTAAGCTAGCTTACTTCTGTTTATTTGTTTTACAAAAACTATCTTGTTTTTACAAAATTATTTATTTGTGATCTATTTATGTTATTTAAAAACATTCAATTTGTATGACTTTTGATTAAAATTAAATTATATGTAATAATTTTTTTTCAATTTTTGATTTTTTTTTTTAAATAGAAAAACATTAAATCAAAAGCAACAATTAATCTAATTATCATTTTTCGACTTAAAAAAAACTTAGTTTAAGAAAAAATAAATAAATCGAGCTATATTATTTTCTTTTTGTACTTCTTTCAAACAAAAAAAAAAAACTCCTTCTTTTTGCAAGGAGAAAAATATTGTTTTATTAAATATTTTCCGTAATATTTTACTTAATATTTTTCTATTTCAGAATTAAAATGTGTGTTGGATCAAAAAAATTATTCTCAATAATTTTCATTTCAGCAATATATAATACTTTATAAATGAGCTGATTTTGGTACCAACTGCTCTTTTTTGCTAGAATCTTACCCATTAAAGCAGTTTTTATCAGATCATATTTGCTTGAACGCATAATATGACCGAAATAGTTTAATTGTCTTTTTTTAATGTTTTTGCTTAACTCTGGTGACTGTCCGATAATTTTTATCACCTTGCTATTGTTCGTATAACTTCTCAACGAAACTTTTAGCATTCTTATATAACACCACATTTCGAATGCATCTATTGTTTTCATTATATTTGGTGTCAACGTCCAAGTTTCGCACGCATATAGAAAAACTGACCACACGTAACATTTTTAAAAGCGTACTCGCACTTTTCGGTTTATTTTAGAGTCCGTTAAAAATTTGTTAAGTTTGATGATTGCACTCTTTGCTTGACCTATCCCAGATTTAATCTCGACACTAGCCTTGTTATTGTGGTTAAAGAGTTTTCCTAAATATCGAAATTCAGTAACTTAATTAAGATATTTACCATTGACTTCTATTTGAACTTTCTCGATAACTTTTCTGCGGGTAAATACCATAACTTTAGATTTTTTACTATTGATTTTTAAATTCCACTCTTCACTTGTTTTTACAACTTTTTTATCTAAAATTTGTAGATCTTGTGCACTTTCTGCCATCAAAACCGTATCGTCTGCATAACGTACATTGTTTATCACTTGCCCGTGAATTTTTAGTCCGATATCACAGTCCCTTAACGCATCACGCATTATCACCTCACTGTAAATGTTATATAACAAAGGAGATAACATACACCCTTGCCTGATACATATCCCTATTTTGATCCAATTAGTATTACCTCCCTTTGTGACTACAGCCGCTTCCTGTTGTTCATATAGTTGGACGATTATATCTTTTATGTTCTCATCTATTTCACTGTCACCAAGGATTTTAAAAAGTTTAACATGACCTATAGTATCAAAAGCCTTTTCGTAATCTATAAAACACGTATAAACGTCTTTTTTACACTCAAGCATTCCTTCTACAATCATTGCTAACATGAAAATTGCTTCTCTCGTTCCCATTCCTTTCCTGAAGCCGAACTGATTATCGCTCCATTGTTTTGTAAATTATGCTTGGATTCGGTTAAGGCAAATCTTAAGAAATATTTTTGACGTGTGACTAATTAGGCTTATAGGACGAAACTCTTCACATTTGTCAGCATTATTCTTTTTGAGAATGGGTATAAATAGCGATCTACAAAAATCAGAAGGCATATTGCTTGCTTCATATATCCGATTGAACAGATTTAAAATGCACATCAAGTTGTCTTCGTTTAAAGCTTTTATCTGTTCAACCGGTATTCTATCGTCTTCTAGAGCCTTATCGTCTCCTATTGTTTTCATTGCCCATACCAGTTCTTCTAACAATATTTTTTGGGGTTTAGTTTGTTTCTCCACCATTTGCTGTTTTGCTTGATTTTTTCGAATACCCTCGTCTTCAAATTTCCTTATGATGTAGTTTTCCCCTTTTTTTTTCTTAGTCTTTTTCATACTACTTGATTCATATCGTTATGGATACAACATAAAATATTTTTTTTTGTCATGCACTCCATAATATTTTTTTATTTCTTGATTGGCTTTTTGATCATTCTGTGTTGCTACCAGTTTCTTTGCCTTCTTTATTTTATGTTCGATTTGTTGTGTAATTCATTATATTTTATCTTATTTATATCTTTGTATAATTTTCTTCCTGCCATCATATTTAGTATTTCTTGTGTCATCCAGGTTTGTTTTTTGCTTTCATTTTTCGCTTGTAGTGTGGCCTCAGTTGCTATTTTTAAGCTTTTCTTTATATTGTTCAAAATTTCATCCGTTGATTTTTGACTACATTCTAGGCTGTGATTTTTCTCAAATTCCTCGTTGAACACCTCATTCTTTGTTTCTTTTTTTAGATCTTCTATTGGTACCTGAGCATTAGTTTGTGGTTTATAGACTTTTTTATGCTTTATTATCATGCCTGCAATCAATAAGTTATGATCCGAGTTAATACAGCACTCGGATATGTTTTCGTGTCTATAATATTATTTTTATACCGGCTGTTTATTAGTATGAAATCTATTTGATTTCTGACTAGATATTTTTCTGAATCAGCTGGCGCTTTCCATGTATACAGTCGTCTTGGGTGATGTTTGAACCAAGTATTGCAAATAATTAAATTGTACTCTCTACAAAAATTTACCAACATATCCCCCCCTGTCATTTCTTCTTCCAATCTCAAACTTTCCGACTGTATTTGACTCTTTGACACTTCCTATCTTTGCGTTAAAGTCCCTAATATTACAGCATTTATTTTTATAATATAAAAAATACAAAAATTAAAAATATGTACAACTTAAAAAATAATCGTATCAAGTGTAGTAAAATAATAAAATATATATAATAAAAACAGATTAAAAGGTTAAAACGAATAAATTTAAAAAAGCACTACACATTAAAAACAATCAAGTTAACACAAGGAATAACGGGGGTGGATGGCTCAGATGTTCGGGCCATCCAGTACCAGTGTGCTTGATCACCGAGGCTGTTCATGATACTGCCGCTGTTCGGTTAAATGTTCGATGTAAATGTCACGTGACCAGCGGATCGTGTCGGATACCATCAAACGAGCCATGGTCTGCGTATATTTTTGGGCTATGCCCAGAGATTTTGCGACCCGGTTGTTCTGCCCCAGCCAAGCTCCGAGCGAACCAAGACAAATGCATCCAGATAGACCCTATAGCCCTTCGAGGATAACTCGGCAGCAAGTGGGTTATATTTTTCAAGTTTTTGCTGCCGAGCCACCTCTAAAGCATCTGGGGCACCCTCAAAAGGAATGCATATGTCGATGATCCTGATAATCTTGCTAGTTTCATCCAGAACCACCAGGTCAGGACGAAGTGTACTGTGTACGCCGGGCACCTGTCTATTGGTGTTTAAGACAGCACCCGGGGGTAAACGCGTTGCGCGAAACAGACGATCTTGGACGTCGTTGTGACGACGTTGCCACGCTGCTGAGTGGACGGTACAATGGTTCACTACGTGTGGCAGTGTCTCCTTGACATAGCCACAACGTCGACACCGCTTGTCACCGTTCCCGAATCGACGTGCTCCATTCAATGGGACAACGTCGAGCCGAGCTCGGTGTACAAATCGGTAGTCGCAAAACCGAGTGTAACGACCATTCAACAGAAAGTGGTTGCTCGCTTCCCTTAAGCTAGTACATGAGTACACCTTTCCCTGATCTGGTTTTTCTAGTAGCCTAGCAAGATAGTTTGCTCTTATACCTGAACGTAGAGCTCGAACAACCATAGATCTTGCGGTCTCTGGAACTATTATACGCTCCGGTGTTTGCCCAGGCCTGTTGATGATAATCGGCAGGTCACGCTTTTCGACGCACCAGTGAAACCTCACGCCGAATTTACAGTTCAGACGACGGCACGCATTTCTAGTTCGCGTCCACAAACTAGCCATGTCGCCGACGTCACGTCCAAGGCGACTTTCCAAGTGAGCCACTCAGATATTTAGCCAACATTTCCTCAGTTGTATCGCCAGCAATACGACGTCTCGCCGCTCGTTTCAAGCAGAACCAAGCCGTTTCCCTGACAATGATGTCTTTGCAGGTCAGCAGTCTAGAGGCATGAACCACAGTGCTTACGTCCGCAGAATCAGCCAACGGCAAAAGATTTGCGCCACCCTGGTAAGATGTAATGTAAAGCAGCTCTGGTGAACCGCGCTGAGGTAGGTTCATCCATTTCTTGGCTAGTCTTTTGATGGTTTTGTCTGCGTCAGTCAACGGACCTTTGGCGACATTGGTGCCACGCAGATTAAAGTCCAGTCTAGAAAGGATGAACATATTCACAGCTTCTAATTTTTGCCAGGGGGCGAGAAGAGAGTCGTGTACCCTTTGTACATACTCCTTGATAGCCCGAATGGCATCAAGGGGAGTTTGGGATACACGGAATCTCGTAGGAATTCCTAGATGTGAGTACTCTTCTCCCTCTTTTAGTACCGTCAGTCCTCCTCCTTGGATGGTAAACTCAGTGGGGTAGACTTCCCGACGGCGCCTACAATCGACATGCAACGTGGCGCATTTTGGTGGTTGGAACTTTAGACCCATCCATTCAGCGGTTGATCCTACTGAATCAAGAAGTATCCTTAAAGATTCAGCATTTTTGGCGAGCAGAACGATGTCATCGGCATATGCCAGCACGGAGAAATGGTGGTCGTGAAGTTTATAACCATGCTGACCTGCCAATCCAGACGCCACCCTTATGAGCGGTTCGATCGCTAAATTGAAGATTATTGGACTAAGTAGGCAACCTTGCTTTACACCCGCACGGATGGGAATAGGACGAGTTTCCCCGTCTTTAGTGCGAATTGTTGTTGTTGTGTTGGTGTAAAGCTCAGCTACCACACTTCTCATCTTGCTGGGTAGCCGCATCTCCTCCAACACCCGCCGAATCTGGTGGTGAGAGAATTACAATTCTCTCTTGGCTGCCGACCATTTTTATTGCACTTCTTGGTTATAGAATTCTTTACATTCTTGTTCGGGGTGTACTTCAATTGATTAATCATAACAAATTCCTTAAATTCCTTAATGTAAGGAAACATTTGGTTGTAATTTATTTCGCAAGTTTTCCCTTAATATGTTTTTAAAATTTTATAACTTGGCAAGTTAGTCTTTCTTTTGTTTCAAATATTTTAAAATTTTTTCTTACATTTATCAATTTACCCCGCATTAATTATCTAAAAATTTACATAATAAATTTATATTCATTTCACTCATACTTGGTAAATAGCTCGGTCCTCTATCCCATATCATCACTTTTTAAAGAGCAACTATTATATGAAGTATCTCCCAAAAACTCGAACCCTTTTTTACATTTAGGTTTTTGATCGGATCATTGCTTCTATAAAAAGTGTCATTTGTTTGGATTAAACAATTGTTTATTTTGGTCCGAAGTTTTAGCATCTTGGTCCAAAGAAATCATCATTTCAGTTTAAGAATTTCGAGATTTTTGAGTCAAGAGTCAGTTTATCTATAGTTAAGATAATTTTCTCAAGTGAAAACTGTAGATGTCAAGATACTTATTTTCTTATACCAAATATATATTATCTTCCCTATACATGAGAGTCAGAAATTATTGGTTTAAAAATTTTTTTCTTACTGCAAGGCATTACTTCTATCAGTATACAAATATTTATTCCTTTATTGCACTTTTAACACAGTAATAAGGTTCGTTATATTATGACAGTAGACTCACATTCGTATCTTTGCATGATGTCTTAAAGGGCCTACAGACGAGGAACATTGTGCAGCAACATTGAACTCCGCCTACAAAATATTTTCTGTACAGACGTGCAACCAAAATTATGGAACATAAAATTATTATTTTATTATTTTATGACGCTACTCAGAAAATTCAATCATTTGCCATCTTGTCTCTATCTATCTCATTTAATTTGTATAGTTTATTTATATGTATGTATCTTCAGTAACTAGTTGTATGTATTTTGTAAAAAAATTTTTACAAAAATATATTAAAATCAATACAAAAAATAAAGTATAATAAAGTATATAAAGTAAATTGTAACCAATCTAGGTAGTAAAACATAATAAAATATTAGGAACGCATAAAATTTTAGATAATATGACCAATTTGTACAGGAACATTTAACTCCTCCTACAAAATATCAAATAATTCTGATTTTTACTGAAACCGTTCAAGAACATGTTGCTGCAACAGCTATACACATTTGCACCATACTAGGTTGCTGCACAATGTTGCTGCACAATGTTCCGTGTCTGTATGCCACTTTAAAGATACATTATATGACGTCAAAATGTATATTTAAGAAATGAATTTATAGATACGTATCTTTATTCCCAGTCTATTAATTAAAATGTAGGTATTAATTAAATATAGGTGTTCATCAAATGGCCTTTGTGGCATAACCGTTCGTTTGTTTGTCCGTAAAAACGATAACACAAAAATGAAAAGATATCACGAACTGAAATTTTGTGTTGTGTTCTAAATCTAAAAAATAACTTCACGTTTGTGAATGGGCAAGGTCAGTCCATGCATGCTCCCGCTAGGATAAAAATATTTATCTTTGAAACCGTTAGAGATAGAAATAAATTTTTAAAACCAACAATATAACTTTTGTTTGAAACATTCGCATAAACTCGTATATATGGGTACAAACATGTAAAAACCAAAAATTCACCACTCCTAAATGGTGCAAACTAGCGAAATAATCATAGTTTAAACAATTAAAGAACATTAAATTCTGCCTTGAATGAGTACAAATTAATAATTCTGTCAACTAGATGGTCGACGATTTTTTCCAACTTTGTCTAAAACTGAGAGGCTTATGTGCATCGATGAAGGGCTATGCTACGCCGTCGGTAACTATGTTACTGGCAGAAATACCCATGCCAGACAGGATAGCCTTGAGGGTCACGACCAAGAAACCATGTAAAACCCAATCTACGGTGCGAGGCATTGTGCGTGCCTAGAGAATTAGACAAAGACTAGGGCATCAGGGTTAAATACTGTCATAAATAATACCTTTAGAGCAACTGGCAAACTCCACTGTATAAATTCCCTCCCCATCAAGTGGCCGATGGGGTAGTACACAGCCCGATTTACTCGTGGGACCTAAAATGGTAAAACTAAGTAAAAATAATAATAACTCTGGAGCTCAAATCCCTCAAAAAGTGAATCAACCGAGGCTTCACAAGCTAACCTGGCCGAAACACAAAAAACTGCAGGTGCATTCAGCCCAGCAGAAAATCTGGACGATAAATTCCAGAATCCATTCCTGAAGGTGGAAAGGAAAAATCTCTCGGGTGCAGCCCGGAGAAAAGCAGCAGAAGGGAAAGCCAGGGCTGAGGAGAAACCGATTCCTCCGATAAAGAGGAAAATCCGGACAAAAAACCGTACAGCGTTGTTTTTCTCAGAAACAGCGATACCTGTGGGGTCCGATTCAGGGAATCAATCCTTGGAAAACCAAGGATTGGCTCCAAGCCCAAAATAGATCTCGAAAAACGTAGAAAGGGGGAACAGTCAAGAACTATAAATACCTTTGCTGAAACCACCTCAACAACAAAGCATTGCATTACAGGGTATCCTGTGGTCAAAATCAGGAACATGAGGCTCAGGAACAATCCGAAAGGGTGCAACTCTCGATGCTACTAACCCTCATTAGTCAAGAACTCGTTGAGGGCATACTGCTGGTTGCCACCTGGACAGGGGGCCCTCGTTGTGCAGTGTATAGGCACAACAGCCATAAACTGGCTCATGGAGAACGTCCCAAATATCAGGCCATGGGATGGAGCGGCACTTGTCGTCGAGGATGCAAGAGCTCTGATGAACACATCAAAAGTTCTGCTGTATGCTCTCCAGATCTATAACTCCGTTGAAATGGGCAAAATAATCAAAACTAGCTCAGAATGCTAACCTGCGCACTGAGGAGTGGCGAATTATCAACAACACGAGGGCCGATGCGGACACACCATCGCTGGAAGTGAAAGCAACGGATCTGGGGTTGATTCAGGACCGAGGTTTTAAATTATACCTCAGTTTGGTTTAAATTATACCTCGGTTTGGTCAAGTCAACCTTAGACCACTGAAAACATCAGAGGGAAAAAATAATGTCAGATCTTCGGATGCTTCAAGCAAACCTCCAGCACAGAAAGGCGGCCTCCGCTGTCTTCTATCAATATGTGCTGAAAAGGGGAATTTCTATAGCTCTGCTCAGGAACTTTGGGCCGTGAACCATAAGATTCTTGCTAGAGGACAAATTATTTACGATAAAACCTCAGAGAGACCCAGACCTTGCATTTATGCAAGAAATGACATCAATGTTTTGCCGCTGTTAGAGTTTTGTTAGAGAGATCTTACAGCGGTAAAAGTAAAATACAACATGAGGAACGACCTGGAATGGTAGTCATCGCTTCGGTCTACCTACTCTATGATGCATCTACTCCACCACCATCAACAGAGATGGAATACCTGATCCAGTATGGTGAAACAAAAAACCACCAACTGATCATGGGATGCGATGCAAATGCTCATCACAATGCATGGAGGAGTACTAACTCAAATAGAAGAAGTGAGTACCTCTTTGATTATATCATAGCTAACAACTTAGATATACTTATTAAAGGCAACAAGCCGACCTTTATTAACACAGTTCGGAAGGAAGTCATTGATGTACCACTGAGCACTTATGAAATCAGTGGAAAAATCAAGAAATGGCTAGTATCCGATGAACCATCTGCATCGGATCACAGACAAATCTATTACAATGTGGAGGTGAGAACGCACCAATATGATATACACTATCGGGATCCGAGGAGAACAAATTGGGACGAATATAATTCGACATAAAAGTTCAAACTAGCCACAAACCCGAAAAAAATTAAAACAGTATTGGACTTACTGCAACTGAGCTTCAGCATGCAATAATTGCCTCCTTCCAAGAAAACTGCCCGGAGGTCTCACAAGACAACAGCAAGTCAACTTGTTGGTGGAATGAGGGCCAAAAAGTCAAAAGGTTCACCAGCTATTTAACAAAGCAAGGATAGGAATCTGGGATAACTACCATGAAGCCCTTGCCGAATACAAAAGGTCTCTGAAAAAGGCCAAAATGGACTCATGGAAGAAGCTCTGTCAATATGTTGAAAACACATCTGCGGGAGCATGACTCCCTCGTATCCTAGCGAAGAAACCCGCTGACACCATTGGGTCACTTCGTAAACCCGATGGTGATTATACTAGCTCCGCGAAGGATACACTCGAGACACTGATCCGGATTCATTTTCCGTATTCGGTGGCAGTAGACAGTGAAAATCCTTCTCAAGAGCAGCTTAACCGGGGCCTCCTACCGACAAGCGAGGACTGGAGAAGAGCGGTGATTGTCATTAACCGCTCAAAGATCGAATGGGCAATAAACTCATTCGACCCCTATAAAGCACCGGGACCAGATGGGATATACCCACTGCTTTTACAAAAAGGAGCGGAGCATCATTTAACTCGGCTTGGTCTTATATTCAGGGAAAGCCTGGGTACTACGGGTTATATCCCAACAGTATGAAAGCCAGTAAGAGTGGCCTTCTTGCCAAAACTGGGAAGTCTCAACCACTCCACGGGAAAGGACTTTAGATCTATTAGTCTGTCATCGTTTCTACTGAAAACAATGACACGACTAATAGGATTTCTTTTGGCTCAGTGGGCTTTGTTGAGAAATCCGCTTCATGCCAACCAGCACGAGTATCAGTTAGAAAAATCCTGTGAATCAGCCCTCCACAACCTAATATACAGGATTGAGGAGGGATTCGCATGGAAAAAAACCACCTTGTGCGTTTTTCTTGGCATAGAGGGAGCATTTGACAATGCCTCTTGCAATTCCATGGTTGATTCTGCAAGTCGGTACGGAGTAGAAGACACCTTGTGGATAGACTCTATGCTCATAGATAGAAGAATACAAACTTCCCTTCTTGGAGAGTCTCTGTGAGAGCCACAAAGGGATGTCCGCAGGGTGGTGTCTTATCCCCACTCCGGTGGAGCCTGAAAGTGAACAGCTTACTGACGAACCTCAACCAAAAAGGATACTACACACAGGGATATGCGAACGACATTGTAATTGCAATCCAGGGGCCCTGTGAAGGCACAATCACGGAGATTATACAAAACGCTCAAAGATCGCACAGGAATGGTGTATCAACCAAGGATTGCAAATAAACCCTGGTAAGACCGCACTAATTCCATTCACACTGAAAAGGAAGTTGGATAACATAAAACCACCCATCCTCTTTGGAGAAAGACTACAGATCACAAGGGAAGCCATGTTCTTAGGAATAATGTTGGACTCTAAACTAACATGGAACCCTCATCTTGAATACATATCATATAAGAGCAAATCTTCTCTTATGCTTTGCAAGAGAGCATGTAGAAAAGTCTGCGATTCTAAAACCCAAAATGATCAAATGGCTTTACACAATAGTAGTTAGGCCCATTATAACCTTTGCTGCTCTAGTGTGGTGGCCCAAGTTAACTAGATAACAGAATGCAAAAAGCTGCCCATGATACAAAGACTGGCCTGTTTGTGCACCACTGGATGAGCAGTACACCTACAGCTGCCATGGAAGTCATACTTTGGAATGGGGACAGTTCTAATAAGATGGGTTATTTAATAAAACAACTGGTTAATTAATATTAACTGGAAAATTATATATTGAAATTGTTGTACATTAATGTATTTTTTATTTCTAGCTAACGGTTGATGCTCAACTGGCTCCCGCGTAGATCACTGTCGTGCACTAGCGGATGTATCCCACGCTAGCCAAGTATTATAAAATAAATGTTACTATAATGTTCTTATTACACGCTTCTCGTTTTTTTTTTAAACAAAACAGCAAACATAACATTTTGATTCACACAATAAAAATACAGAAATATGAGTAACTAATCATTATATCTAGTAGGTGGTCTAACTGTACGACCGGTCCGAGTTACATAATCCCTTCTGGATATTCTGCTATTTGACTGTTCAAAAGTGTCGGAACAAACATTGTTTTGCACCGTTGACGGCTGCATAGTTATTTCGTCTACTAACGGTGTCAATAGTTCCTCTACTTCAGAAGCTATATCGTTATGAGTATTGGTATTGGCATCGGTATTTATCAAATTATTAGATATCGGTGGTAATATATGTATTTCCGGCATACTTGTCTTACAACCCCGTTTAACATTGTCCTCAAACAGTAATTCACTAGGATCAAAGTCTACATTGCTAGTTTTGGCTATAAACCTTCTGTTTCGTCTAAAATGGTTGTTAAAATTATCTTTGATTATGTATGATCGATTATTGACCAATCCTACTACCGTGCCATAATGCCACTCTTTCAAATTTTTTTATAAATATAATACTATCACCAACGTTTAATGACTTCGCGTTTCGATCATAGTAATGTTTTTGCCTATCCTTTTTCTTTTCAATTTTTTTTTTTGAATGAACTTTTCTGCTAAGTTGTTTCTAGTCAAAAGTGAATCCGATACTGGTAATTTTGTCTTTAACAACCTTCCAAAGAACAATTCAGACGGTGATACCTGCAAACTGGCAACAGGAGTTGTGTTATATTCCAAGACTCGATATTGATAAGAACCTACGTCGTTTTCTTCGTAATAACGCTTTAAAAAGTATTTCGCGATGCTTACGCCTTTTTCAGCCAACCCATTACTCTGTGAATATCGCGGACTCGAAAATTTGAAATTAATATTATATTCCAAAGCATAACGATCAAACTCAAGGGCAGCAAATGGACTGTTGTCACATTTGAGTGTTGTTGGGAACCCTATTTTGAAAAACACCTGATTAATTTGCTCTATTATGTTTTTCGAGGTTTTATTATGTAATGAAATTGAGATAAGGTAGTTAGAGTATGCATCAAAAAGTGCAAGAAAATCGCGCCCGGCATATTCAAATATATCCTACCACATGAAACGGGTACTTAGGAGTTTCTTCCTGAACCAACGGTTCCTTTTGATTGTTTCTATGAAACTTTTCACAAACAGCGCATGCTTGAACTAATTCCTTGATAAAGATTATTAAAATAATCAAAGGGAACTCTTGGTTTTTTGAAATTATATTTTTGAATAGGGGCAAAATTTGAAAATTAATTCCTTGATTTGATTATTCATTCCGGGCCAATAATACAATTTTCTGGCTCGTGCAAGGGTTTTCTCAACGCCCAGATGTGGTTCATGTAACCACTTTGCTAATTTTCCTTGTAGTTTCGTTGGAATGAAGAGTCTATGATCCAAAAATAGTAAGTCATTTTCGAAATGGAGTTCCCCTTTTAGTTTATGAAAGTGTTGCCCCAAATCGTTTAACTGATGAAATCCTGGCCAACTGTTTTCTACATATTTGCATACACAACTATAGTTTTCATCATCCTTCAAAACATTTCGATAATAGTTAAAATTTTCTTCAGATAAGCAAACCGATCTCGTCACGCTATGAATAACTCCAGAAAGATTCTCTAATTCCTCTTCTTCGACTAATTGAGCGCGTGATAAGCAGTCGGCCAACAACATTTCTTTTCCCGGTTTGTAAACAACAGTCATATGCGGGTATTTTAGAAGAAACATGAACATGCGTTTCAATCGCATTGTAACATCATCAATATCCCGCTTGCCTAATGTTTCTAGTGGTTTGTAATCGCTTTCAACTGGAAAATCACGACCATATAAAAAATAATGAAAACGTTTACACGTGAAGACTATGGCCATGAGTTCCTTCTCGATTGTGCCCACTTTTGCTCACTCTTTGTTAAAGTACGAGAAGCAAACATGATAGGATACCCCTTTTGAACAAAGACACACCCCAATCCATCTTTCGATGCATCTGTTTGAACGGTCATGGGCAACTGTGGATCATAGATTGTCAACACTGGTTCCGACACCATAACATGCAGTAATTTTTCGAATTCCTCTTTCTGTTCTTTTTTCCACTGAAACTCAACATCAAGCCGCGTTAGGTTACGTAATTCAGTAGTCATTTTAGATAGATTTGGAATAAAACGAGCAAAATATTTTAATAATCCCAAAAAACGCGAAACTCCCGCCTTATCCTTTGGCCTTTTCATATCTAGAATGGCATCAAAATACTTTTTATCTGGTCATATTTGGTTGAAAGACAAAATATTTCCCATAAACAGATTCCTTAAACGAAACTGAATTTTTTCCGAATTAAATTTCACGGTATTATCTCGCACGCGCTCCATTAATGTTTTCAAAATTTCATCGTGTTTCTCTGGATTTGGTGCAGCAATTAATATATCATCGAATATCTGTATCATTGCCCGTTGGAACATTTCCGGTGCACAATTAAGGCCAAAGGGAACACGATTAAATTTGTATCTACGGAATGGTGTCATGAATGTTGTTGTTCCGTTGGGTAATCCACAGATGAAATGATTCTCTCCTGCGTCATTTTCAAGAACTAGCTTTGAATTATCCTGTAAATAAATTTTAAACATTCCCGGGAATTTACCAAAACCCTGAAACACATCTTTGTACTGGTCGACAAATGCTT
Organism: Nineta flava; assembly: GCA_963920215.1. NCBI lineage: Eukaryota > Metazoa > Arthropoda > Insecta > Neuroptera > Chrysopidae > Nineta > Nineta flava. Next base: position 51,511,177 of record OY986042.1, on the reverse strand, counting down.
CTGTCAAGTTAGGTAATGCAATCTTGTTGATATCCATTCGCTTAACTAATCCAAATTTAATACAACTCTCTAATCCCAGTATCGGTTCAAATTTACTATCACCTACCACAAACACCGCATCCTGTTCGCAATTCAAATTTAAATCAACACATTTTAGTTTGACCGTTCCAAAAATCTTAACTTTCTTATTACTATAATCGAAGACAGCAAAATCATGATTTTTATTATTCAATTTAATGTCTAATTTTGTTAGTAAGTCTAACGGAATGCAATTGACATCCGCACCGGTGTCAATCTTAAACTTAATTATATTATTAATTACCTGATATTCTTTGGTCCATTTTACACAGTTCAATCCAAAAGAATTTATTCTAAAATTATATTTTTGATTTAGCCTATCCTGTGATACATTCAAATTATCTACTAGTTTACCTGGAATGTCACCCCATGTGATACTACCAATTTCCACCTTATTATTACTTTCCATCTTCGTTTGAACTTGGAACTTCTTTCCGCGTTGGCGGTAACATTTTGCAAAATGTCCACGTTTCCCACATTTGTTACACGTACTTTCTTTTGCCCTACATTCATCACGATGTTTTGGATCCCAAGAGTCGCCACAGTTAAAACATACACGATTGATTGCATTAACAATCTGCTTGTTGTGTTTCCTCCATTGACATGCTGGCTACAATCGGTTTTGAATTTAAAATGCTTTTGTTGACATGGGCCGATTCATATATTTTGCACGTTTCCAGAATCTTAGTCAACGTTTCATCCCGACCATCTAATAGTTTTAGTTTTTTGTCAGCTACTCCAATGCGATCACGCAACATTCTATTTTCATATGACGCACCACATTCACAATTAAATTCACAAAATGATAGTTGTTTTCTTAATTCCGTTTCAAATTCTATGAATTGTTGTTTTTCTTTTTGAGCAATTGTGTTAAACTTAAATTACTCCATAGCTACATTTCTTTTTGGCAAGCAAAACTCATCAAATTTCTTGATGGCGTCATCCAATGTTCTTTGTATAACCCCAGCACCAGAACCAGCCCCAACAATGATTTCTCCCAGCATTGATTTCTCGGAACCGTCATTTGGAAATAGTGTGTTGTAAATGGACCTACCTTGATCACCAATTAGCCAAACGAACGTGGCAATCTTTGTTTTTTCATCATCATCAATTCTCTTATTTGCGATCATCCACACAAGGAAATTTTGTTTCCATTCGGCCCACGATATAATATTTGCACAATCCAAAGGTTTCGGTAATCGGTCCCGATCATCAGCCATATTTTCTCACAGCAACAACAAAAAATTATAAACCACTTCTGACACCATGTAATAAGATGGGTTATTTAATAAAACAACTGGTTAATTCATATTAACTGGAAAATTATATATCGAAATTCTTGTACATTAATGTACTTTTTATTCCTAGCTAACGGTTGATGCTCAACTGGCTCGCGCGCAGATAGTAACTACGCTAGCCAAATATTATAAAATAAATGTTACTATAATGTTACTTATTACAGACAGATATACATCCCAAGATATAATCCTTCTCAAAACATTTCACTGTAGTCTGTGATAGGGGCATGTGGTCGGAAGGAAAACCACCCTATCTCAAGAAAGGAATCGTCTGGTATACAGACGAATCCAAAACTGAAGAAGGGACCGGGGCGGGAATCGACGGCGAGAGACCTAATGCAAACATAAGCCTCAACTTGGGGAAATATGCCACGGTCTTCCAAACAGAAATCTACGCCATACTGGCTTGCGTCCGTGAAAACCTACGTAGAGGCTACATAAACCAGAACGTATGTATTCTTTCGGACAGTCAAACTGCTTTAAAAGCCTTGTCTGGAACTGAGGTCACCTCAAGGGTAGCCAAAGATTGCCTGGAAGAACTACTGAAACTGGCAAAAAGGAACAATATTAAATTGATCTGGGTGCCGGATCGCAGTGGTTTCGAAGGAAACGAAAAAACAGATACCTTAGCAAAGAAGAGAGTCGGAATACCCTTCATTGGCTCAGAGCCTATTTTAGGAATTCCAAGGACTGCATGTAAACAGGTGATTAACGAGTGATCAAATGTTAAACACCGTGATCACTGGGAAAAAGTACCGCGGCAGGAGCTCGGGAAGGTACTGCTTCAGTGTGCAATAAAGAGGCTATCTCTCGATGCACTGAGGCTGAACAGGATGCAACTGCGGAGGGTTACCGGATTCATTACCGGGTATTATCCCCTGCGGAAGCATCTGCACACAATGCGACTCCATTACGGGTCCATTGTGTGTAGATTGCGTGGCGAGGAGGAAGAAACATCCAGCAACATTATCTTTGACTGCGAGCCTCTGTGTTACAGCAGATACAGAATATTCGATACATCTCACCCCGAATATATGAACCTTCTGGAAGCCCTAATAAGCAAGCTTTGGCTATTTCCAGCATATGGGAGAAGCGAATCTCGTCGAACTGAGGTAGAAGGGGGAGAACAATGGACCATAAAGTCAAAATGCAGTATCTATAGTGTTGCCAGATTGGGATATTTCTCGCCAATTGGACTATTTACAGTTATAGTCTTGCTACAGATAGCCGATTGGGCTTCTTAAAGTTATAGCTGTGCATAAAATCTTTCTATTATAAAAAAAATATAAGATTCTTATATAAAAAATTTTTTTGTTTACTCTTTGTTGTGTTTTTGGGACATTTTCTTATCACAGGTTATGATTTTTAATATATTTTCGCCAAAACTATGGCTTCCTATATATAATATTAAATTTATATCTATAAGATTTTCTCTCATGCACATTAAACAAATATTTTATGTTTACTTTTTTTCTGAAACGGGGATATTCCGGCTACTCAAATCCCATCCCGCCGAGGGTATTTTAGGGCTACTCAACAGACTTAAAACGGCGGGTTGAGTCAAAAACTTTCTGACAGCACTGACAGTATATATTGATAATGTTGGAATCAATAGTCTGTTTTGGGAAGTAGTTGTTAGTGTCTAAAAATGGCTGGCTTAAGAATATAATGTTTGGAATTTAGTACCTGTTTGGTTTATAGGTATAATATACAAATACCGTTACTAATTAAATTTATGCGCGTGCGTGTTTAATTCAACTTTAGCAATAACTTTGTAAGAAAAAATAATAAAATTATAAATAATTTCCAATTTAATTTATCAAACAAAAAATCGCTATTAGAAAAATTACATATTTATTTTCTCTGAATATTCCCATCCCAATAAATAAAAAAATTTCAATCTGTCAATGTTTATTAACACAAAAAATTAAACGGAAATTATTCAATAATAAAACACATAACCGTTTATTTTCAAATTGTAGAGTAATTTTATCAATTAGCTTAAATCTATGACGATTAACCAAAATTTCTAAATATAAAGGGAAGAAACAATTATAAAAAATTATTAGTTAATTTAGCTGACGTAGTAATCATTCATTTTATTTATTATTGGTATTTCCCACATTCTGGCCTTGTCTGTTGTCCGCAGCACGACCCGTAATAATATACTGATTTGATTATTTCTCCATTAGTATAAGTAGTGTATTTAATTTAATTCAGCTATACACATATATATGTATTTTTTTTAATATTTACTATAAGTAAAATTTAGTTCTATAATAATAACATTTTTATAATTTAAGTGCAATTGAAAATTGATCCCAAAAGTGTAGTTACTTACTAATTTCTTAATATTCTAGTTCTTCATAAACAATTATTTGTTCAAATGTTGTTCTCATGGAATGTTTTTATTATTATTTTAAGTAAGTACAAAATTTTTAAGAGTTTTTAAAAATATTATTTTTTTCTACGCAAATTGCATACTTTAACTTATGTAAGCATAGTTAACAACGGTATTTTTTTTAAATAATTTTTTCCTCTTTAGTGTAAAAAAAAGATTTTATTTTCCTTATACAGGTTGTAGCGTACAATGTTGGTCCTACAGTTTTTTTAAAAATTCCAGCCAAGCTGGCTATCTTCATCGAATAATTCGACAAGCAACAACATGTAAGCCAGATGAAAAACTATGCCAATCAGGAGAATGTATAAAAAAATACCTTTTCTGTGATGGACCTTCCGATTGTAAAGATGGATCTGATGAAACTCTTAGTAATTGTGCAAATACACAGTAAGATTCATAAATTATAAATTATTATTTTTCAATCTGGAATATATAATCAAAATTTTAGATGCCCCAAGTTTGCGTTCCAGTGTAAATATGGTGGATGTGTTTCAGGTGATGCTAAATGTGATAAAAATCAAGATTGTGCAGATAATTCTGACGAAACATTATGCGATACTGACGAAACAGTTGCAGTATCAAAATGCGGGTAAGAATTTAGAACGCAAGAATATTGAAAGCATTTACAAAAGTGAACGAAATTTTTCAAGACCTTATTTGTAATTTTTATTAGTAAACGTGAAGCTGCTTGCAATGATCAAACATGCATTAGTATATACGATTTTTGTGATGGTACACCGCATTGTCCTGATGGGTCGGATGAAACATTTCTTCGATGTAATAATTTAACATGTAGTAAACAATATTTTCAATGTACATATGGAGCCTGCGTAAATGGAGATGCTCCATGTAATGGAATAAGGGAATGTGCAGATGGTTCAGATGAATCGCAATCGTTATGTCAAAGTACTGCTCCAGAGTAAGTATTACCAAGTTTAGTAAAAAACCTAATATTTAAAAAACCAAATTTTGTTTTTTAGAGGTGGAGTGGTATCTGGTTGTATATTACCCCCGATACCGGCAAATGGTCGATATACTGTTAATGAAAAATCAAACTTTATTCCTGGTGAACATGTACCTCCAATTGCAAGATTGGATTTCACCTGTCAAAAAGGTTATCAATTAGATGGTATAGCAGATATATCATGCAATCAAAATAATAAATGGAATCGTCCAATTCCAGTATGTTTGAGTAAGACAACCTTGACTTTACCGTTATCGTAAAAATAAAATTATTAATAAAATTCTGTTTGAGCTCTGAATTTGAATTTTTTTAAATATCTAACTAGCTTATAAAAGCTAAATATTTGACATTTGACAACACAAGAGTCATGCTGCAGTTATTGGTTTGTGTCATATAGTGATATGCCATCCACATATTTTTCATGAAAACCTACTTTCGTAAATAATCCTACTGTAAATCCAAGATGGGATTTTGACTATTAAGGCTAAGGCTAATGCGCTAATAAAACCCAAACAATAAAACTTTATTTTATCTTATCACTTGTACTGTTTAAAATCAACTATACCAACTCAAAACCAACGAATTGATTTAAACTTTTATGGCTTCTATGAAAATACTTATCACCAAAATATTAGTTTTTCATTTTCATAGCATTGAATGGCTCATTAATTCATTTAACACAGTTTGACCGTAAAATATTTATTTCTATTAGAATCCAGGTGATGAGACTTATTATTTGACGTCATCAAGGGTCGAAGATTTAAAAGGTCTAATACTATAGCTATTTTTAGCCTTATGGGTTATCAGGATTTGGGTAAAGCTCGTGCATATGAACGGCTCTTAAAAAGTAAACATTTCTATTATAATTCGTCCATTAACTCAGCACCAAAAATGATTCAAATTATTGACATAATAAAACAGAGTTTCAATATATTTAATTACAAGTTAACTTTAAAACTAAATTAAATTTTTTACAAAGTAATAATGTTAATTGTTATGTTATTGATATTTCCAGGAACTTGTAAAGAACGTGTAAATCCCACATTAGACATAAAATGTTATAGAAATGAATTACCAGTCGATTGTACAAAACCAGTTTTACACGGTACACACGCAGATGTTTCATGCAAGCAGTTTTATCATTTTCCACCATCCGGTATACCAATTCCATACAATCATTTAGTATGCGAGGATGGTTCATGGGATTATAATTTATTAGAATGTATTCCAGGTCAGCCAACACCAATTAATTTCACTTTAATTTATTTATATAAGCCACAAATAAATGTGGTGCCAAATAAAGATTCATATGGTGTAATTATTAATGATTTAAATAAACTCAACACTGGTTTAGATAAAGAGAAAAGTGCCATTTTAATTAATCGTATTAACGTAATCATAAAGGATTTAAACAAACTCGATGAGAGAATAGATAACGATAAAAATGGCATTTTAACCAGCAATAGTTTAAATACGGAATTAGTAACAGAAAAAAATGAGATTTTAACCAATCGTATCAATAACAATTTTAATCCAGATTTTGTTTTTCCACAAGATGAAAAGAAATATTTTAGAAGAAATTTTAAACGGGGAAATGCAATAATGAATTAATAATTAGCATAAATCTATCTGTAAAAGTCAGTTTGATTTGTTTGCAAAATAATAAAACTTTCTCAAAAGACTCAAGGAACATTAATCAATTTAAATGAGTTAAATAATCAAAAATAGTTAACTATTTTTTCTGGCCTTGTGTATTAAGTGTGTTATTATTATGTGTATTATTGAACTTTTTAACTCAATATTGTAAACAGTCCAAGTTTTTTAAATGACACTGGGTGCCTGTTTTATACCCCAAACAATGCTTTATCAAAAACATGATGGTCTTTCTATCTCACCCCGTGCTATTTTTCTTTAAAATATTGAAAATTGAAAAATAGCGCGTAATTGAGTGGGAAAAAATTGTTTTCCTGATTTAAAAAAAAATGAAAATCTGAAAAATCCTGATGGTCAAGGTTGAGGCATCTGTAAAGGTGGGAAAATGTTCCAAAAAAATTTCAAAGAGAAATTTTGAAATTTTTTTAAGTATTTCTCATTTTTACACTATGGGGCCAAAATGTCACCGTGTGGCGTTTACGTTATCTCAGAGACGAGGGTCATTTAAAGGTTAACACTTATGTTAAATTAAACAACAAACAATGCTCTCTAATGAGCATCATACCGATTTTTTTAGTATCATGTAAGTCATGTGTCTCCTACGACACAGAAAATATAATGATACCTCTACTCTTTCAATTAAATTGTTAGTTAAATATTTCAATCCTTTAATAAATCGTGAAAAAAAAAACTTAACGCTTAGTAGAAACGACCAAAATTTGGTTCGCTCTATTCTCCTATGCACTCTCCCTTACCAAAACTACTGCCGTTTTGGTAATTTCAAAGAAATTTAAATCCAAAACGTCCGATAATATTGGCAAAATAGACCAATTATCCTTCTAGACGGCAATTGATATGTATTCATGAAATTTTTGCAAATAATTAGTGTTTGGCACTAGAAATAAAGATATGAAGAGTTACTAAAATAAAGTTATTTTGGGGAGGAAAGGAGAAAAAAAGGAATAAATTTGTTTTGTCTAAATATTATGTAAATATGAGGTTTATCGCGTTTTTGCTGACAATTTATTTCTAAATCGAAGTGAGAAATCGAGTTCAAAATGTTTGAACGATATTTTGAGATAAAAGTAGGTTCAATGAACTTTTAATTCTATTATTTCTAGCAGTCCACCCGAAATTTTATTTCAAAAACAGACGTAGAGCAAAACTTTAAATTACAAAATTCCTTTTAAAACACTTTGTTTTTATATTTTTGCTGGACGTCTTACAGTATTTGAAATAAAATTTAAGAGAAGAGTGGATGGTGTAAATAGATTCATTAAGCTATTTGAATCCATTTTAGCCAAACAATTTACCCAAAATCATATCACTCAATCTTGGACCACAGATTATATACCTAAGAAATTATAATCTATGTCTTGGACTCGATATCTCACTTCGTTGTAGAAATAAACCTATTTCAAATGTGTGACAAAAATTAATTGATTTCGCAAAAAAATGCTACCATTTTATTTAAAATTTTGCTAATGACATTTTGTTTTGATTTAAATTCTAGTTTTATCTTTTACCAAAACTATCCTTATTGTTATTTTGCTACATGTAGAAATTTTTCATTTCCTTTAAAAATAATTATTTAATCGCAATCGAAAGACCCGATTTATGCCGAATCTATTTGGTTTTCAAAAACAATTTTAGTTTGAAAGTCATTTTCTGTATGGATACTAACAACTTAAGTTTTAAACATTTTTTCCAAACGCGATGTACACCACTTTTAAGATAGTACCGAAAATAACCACAGAGCAGATACATTTTTTAAGAAAACTCAAAAATGGTACATATAGCCAAAAACACTGGTTTTGGTATAGGATGAAATAAGAATTTAAAATGAAATGATATTTTAGAACAAAACAGTGATGCTTTCCTTTTTGTGAAAAAATAAATTTGCACTCTGTACTTTAGTAACAAGACACTGTGACGATCTGTAGATTTTACCTTTAATCAAATTTCTTACTAAAAAATAGCCATATAAAGTGATATAGATATAATTTAATGGCCAAATATATAGACATATATAAATGTCCAAATGCGTTAGAGCTCGGAATTTTTCGGCAGCTTATTTTAATACGTACTTGTACTTCCAGCTTTATCAAAAGTTCTCAATAACTTTATCAATCAGTATTTTTTATACCGAATAACAAGTAATAATAATTAATAAGTTAAATTTTTATAAATAAGAGTTCATAAGGCAGTTGACCACCGTAACGAAATCCTAGCTTATGTTTGCCTATATATAAGTGCCCATATCTATATTGGGTCAAGTAACTGCGCACTCACTTTTAAAATAATGTTAAACTGCAAATGTGTATGTAGCATTTATTCGCATGTACACTCCCGTTCAAAAAAATAAACCAATTTGAATTGTTAATTTTCTTACAATTCATAAAACTCCTCACTTTTGTTACGCTCTGTATAATGTATAATATTATTATTATATTCACCAAATATATTTCATCCCAATAGTATATTTGTTTTTTTAAGTATTAGTGTATACTTTATTTATTGTATTGATATCAATGTATATATATCATTCTTTAATTTTGTATATAAAAAATAGTGTTTAGTACAGGAATAATTGGCAGATGAATATCAAAAAGTGTTCTGTTGCAATTTTATTTTGTAAATCCTTTCTACATGCTGCACTGATTGTAGATATGCATTTTGCAATGCAGAACTATGGTCCCAAATTATTTTTTTTAATTTGAAATCATTGTTGTTATTGAATGGAATTAACTTTTTTCTTATTGTTTGGCAACATAAAAGATTTTGTGACTTTTTAAAATAAAATAGATATTTTGGAATGTATAAGTTTTTAAGTTTATAAAAATAACAAATTTGACCATTGTCTACCCATTAACCAGCCACGAAACTGCGTTGTTAAAACGAAGGGTTTTTAGATTCAACATTATAAAGATAAACACATAATGCCGAATATTTCTATTGTAAGGAGCATAAAAAATTAAATATCAACAAAGGAAAATAACAACTAATACCCGTATTCATAGTCCTTCCTTGAGGAACAAGGATTCCTTGTTCCTCATTTCGCGTTTCATAGACCTTCCTCGACAGAACAAGGAGCCTTATTGGCCTCCTTCTTTCAAGGCAGGTCTCGAGCTCCCTTGAGGAAACCTTCGGCACTGCGATTGGTTGTTTCGTTTCATGTAGCCAACGCCTTGCGCTTGCGCTTGGCGTCTACGCATTTGTGACGCGTATGACGCAGAGATCACAGCCAGTCTACAGGTTTAACCTCAAAAAAATAAAAAGTGGAGCACGTAAATTCAAAACATATCGCATATTTTTTCGTTACCTGTTCCCACGCCTCACCTTTTTGTTTCAAATCAACCGCACCCGTTTTTTTGCAGCCGATTGCACTTTCTTCTGATATCAGCTGAGCTAATAACAGCTTATCGCTTTCCGAGTAATGCACATTTTTCACTTCATCCATAATTGCACTCGTCGTAACCGTCGTAACTCCATTTATTATGTTTGAACTTTGAGGTTATACACTCTCATCAGCCGACAAGCGGTTTGAGTTAGTTTTAAATATAGCCGAGTGGCGCTTCGATCAGCAGTTTTACCACCATAAGCAATCACATATCCCTAAATACGGCTTCCTTCTGGAAGGGAGAGCCAAGTTGTGACTATGAAACGAGGACGCCTCTGAGATTCAAGGAAGCCTTCATCAAGGCGTCCTTCCTTGAAATAAGGAGAGAACTATGAATACGGGTATAAGTGAGTTAATTGCTTAAATACCCGGTATATACTGAATTTATGAAAAAAAGTTTCACAAAAAAGAAGGTAGTTTCGCCTATTTTGCCCAAACACGGTCCAATTTAGCCCATTCGTTGTAACTAAAGTTTCGTCGGTACTAAACTTAATATCTCTGGAATATATTCTATACCGGGTATAAAAATCGTATCAGAATATTTTTTGATACAATCTGTCTGTATTAGCCTAGTCTAGTAGTTGCCAATAATATTAAAAAATAATTTTAAAAAACCTGTTATATATATTAACAAAATAGGTATACATGATGTTACCTTTGTTTAACTATATATAAACTATATGATATATCTCATTTTTGAGTTTATTATTAAATTTAATAAGATTTGTTTATTTTATTATATCATTCACTACGCATTGGTATACTATACGCATACGAAAGCAATGCATAACATTGATCTTGCTGACTTGGGCATATTTCGACAAAATTTAGAGCACGGTAGTGCGCAAGGCCGAGTTTAAGGGACACATTCGGACTTTTCACTACAGTGCTATTACTACAGGAAATATTAGGAGTTGATTTGACCCCGAAATATCTTCTGAACGAAAAGAGCTATTTTAAGATTCTAAAGTTTTTTTGTTTTAGTTTAGGGTATTGTTTATTGTAAGACTCGAAACATATTTTTAAAATTTTTTGATGAATAAATTTTAACGTTTTTGGACAAAATTACCCTAATAAAAGTTATTTTGTTCTTAGAGGGATATCTTGTGATCTTATTTTTCACCCTGACCATGACCTTCCAGGTTATTAACAAACAAAAAAATCTATCTCTATTGATTGACCACCAATAACACCTTTTTATTCTTGATAAATTTTTTCTAAAGACTATGTTTCTCAAAAAAAGCAATCTTAGCCAATATAGACCTAATTACCCATTACCCTAATTACCCATTTGAATTTTCTGTTTTCGTCAGCTATCCCATTTTGTAAAAAAAGTTCCCCTTTGAAAAGCACAAGTTAACTTCAAATAACCTTGAAGGTCATGGTTAAGTTGAAAATCAAAATCACTATAGGATGTGCCCCTCCTCAAAAAATAATTTTTATCATTCTTCGAAGTAAATACATGTTAAGTGTTATATCTTCCTCTTACATATAAAAATTAAAGAATATGTTGTATCTGCCCTCTACATTTACTACAAGAATAATCAAAATTGTGACCACTAATATGGTTCAGGTTCGTTGATTTTTTTAACGGGAGTGTACGTGCACAATTGTTTGAAAATGAGTAAATTACGAATTATTTGAATGATTGCGTGATATTTTTTGGCACAAACAGCTAACTGATCCAACTGCTCTGCTCAGCTTAACAAGTAAGCAGAAACATAAGCTTGATTGAGAAATTAAACTACCCTAGCTCGTAACATTTGTGTATACTAAACTGCTCAGTGTCGGACTGACCATCGAGTCAAAGTAGAGCCACCCGGACCCTATCCTTCGTGGGCGCTCAGGCTAACTACCTGTACGCAGAAAGTTCATGCACGAAGAAGAAGGTAGGCAGAAGTGCAGGAATAGATTTACGAAGATTGTTTAGATCAAAAAACAAAGAACGCTTTTGTTTGTATCGGAGATATTAGGATGCCTGTCGAAGCTGCATATTATGTGCATTTGGACCTTTGTCCCAATATAACAAGCACATTAGTACGTACTCCAACTAATACGTCGCTTATTGTGTAATCCTCTCAATCTTGATGGTATCATCTACCCTGATACTAAGGGGGTAACGAGCTCTTAGTCATAATACCACCCAGAAAACATTTATTTATTAGGACCCTTAGGCCCAGTCCGACGCTGAAACTGCTTAGTACAATTTGTCTACTTAGAAAACTCGACCCATTTTCTTGACTTGATTTGATTTTGACATCCAATGTTTTGATATGAAAAATCTTACACATCTTGGCTGAGGACTGAACCCAAGCTCTGCCATCTGAGCTATCCAGGAACCATGGTAGAACGTGTATAATTTCTAACCATTTGATGTAATAATAATTTATTTCAAGTAGATCGTACAAAGATGCCTGTTTCGTCACATGTGTTATTATTACTTGTTATTCAACTATTTACATATATTTAACTGTTTTAGGATGGATAGACACAAAAAGTTTACAAAAAACAGTTAAATATAAATGTAAAAACTTGACAGTTAACAACCCGTGGCTATAAAGGAAAACCTTTTTTATGTTAATTTGAATCAGTATTAATACGTAATATCTAAGATTAATTTAAAATACGTTATTTATTTATTATTTAATACTTTGTACAATATTAATTCAAAAAAATTTATTTTTAATTAAAAGTACTTTAAAACTTTAATAAAAAACTTAAAAAACTTTCAGATGCTTTTATTTATTAACGTTTAACGTTATTTACTAACGTTTTAACGTTATTAACTATCGTCCATACTACTTGACCGAATGATTAAGTTTCTGTAATCATTCGACGCAGAATTTAATGTTCTTTAATGGGTTATACCACGACATTTTAGATAGGATGCACCATCTAGGAGTTATAGACACAAAACCAAAAACAGTAAAGAAATTTCGAGGTTTTTTGGCTGCCAAAAGTTGTCCCGAGCTCGCCCGTGTTAACATTTTTGTTTTTTACATGTTTGTAACCATATATACAAGTTAAAAAAATAAAAAGTACAACATCACCTTTTGCAACATATAATACCTCTACAAACTGGCGTAATATCCTGCTATATAGAAAAAAATGTTAGCATATTGTCGGATTCAAATCCAAGTTAAATTTTAATCAAAAAATGCCTCAATTGTTTTTTTTTCTGTAACGAATTTAAAACAAATTTTACATTTCTATAGTCATTTAACAACTGCCCTGGTGGAAATAATTCTTTTCAGAAACTGAGAATAATTCTTTTAAAACTCTTAATAAATCTTCTGAAAGTCTTATTTTTCTGAAAAAGTAAAATAAATGTTTTATAAATGATTAAAAGACAGAAAACATAATATTTTGGACTCTGCCAGAAGAGTTATTCAGACTTTTTGGAAAGTTTTTCAGAGAACTAATTAATAGTATATTGTACAACAAGTGCGGTAAGTTGTCGATTGCCCACGAGAGCGATATTGTCCACTCATTCGCTCGAGTGGACAATCAACAAAACCGCACGAGTTGCAGATACTATTTTTTTTTACTAATGCGGGAATAGTTCTGTTTTAACGTCCGTTCTTTCGGCCGTTAAATGGCTGTTTGGCTATTCAATTATTACCAGACTACTTAGATGTATTGCAAATATTTATTTACAATACATCTAAGTATGGTAATAACTGAATAGCCATAGCTATTCAATTATTACCACACTACTTAGATCTGTTGCAAATATTTATTTGCGTGCGCAAAGTTTACTTTCCGTCCTAGTGCACAAAGTAATAATTGAATAGCCATGGCTATTCAATTATATACCAGACTACTTAGATGAATTGTTAATATTTGAGTGCGGAAAATTTACGTTCCGATATACCGCTCTAGAGCGGAAAGTAAACTTTGCGCACTCAAATATTTATTTGAGTGTGCAAAGTTTACTTTTCACACTAGGGCGGAAAGTAAACTTTCCGCACGTAAATAAATATTTGCAATAGATCTAAGTAGTGTGGTCATAATTGAATAGGCAAACAGTCATTTACCACACGGAAAAGCGGGTTATTACAATTTTTATATTTTAACTAAATTGCTGAGAATTTAAAACTTTCCGAATGATGTAATTACACAAAAAATATTCTGTTATATATTTCTCAAATTTCCATCGTAAAAATTTATTGATTAAAACAAATTATTATTTTAGTGTGTGGAAAGAAAAATGCAAAAGGACAGACAAATATTATTGGAGGTGATAAAGCTAAAATAGGGGAATATCCTTGGCATGTAGGCATCTATGTTAAAATAAATGTTGCAAACATTGTAAAAATAAGTCAAATTTGTGGTGGATCTATTATTCATACAAAAGTGGTTATCTCAGGTATGGTAAGAATATAATACATTTTTAAAGTTTGTGTTACTTTGCGGTGGTTAATTTTTTTACAGCTGCTCATTGTTTTGAGTCTGGTGATCCTAAAAAATATAACGTCGCTGCTGGGAAGTATTATAGATTGTGGAATGATAAAAGAGATGAAAATTCTCAAATGAGAGACGTAATATAAAATTTAATTTTAAGTTTATAAATTAAAGTAATAAATATTATTTTTTCAGGTTTCACAAATTTATATTCCAGAAATTTATAAAGGAATACAGCATAATTATGCAAACGATATAGCAGTAATAGTTGTGGATAAGCCGTTTGAATTTAATAACATCGTAAATCCAGTTTGTATAGATTGGACTGGTAACATTGATAATGTACTTTTAAGAGCCAATCGTACAGGATATGTAAGTTTTTATTACTGCTAATTTATATTATTTTTTTTACCGTTGCGTAGGAAAACGAAATCAAAAGTTAGAATGATTATAGTTTCTCCACACACGATGAAATGGATCATTAAAAAGTATAATTAGAATATGTCTCCCCTTATACCTCTCCATGAAGAGTAAAAAAATAAATTGGTAAGAGACTATTTGTTTTTGCTTTCATCTACAGACTCAAAATAAATATTTTATTCAAGAGAAACGAATGCGTGCGAAGGTAGATATTTGTACCTTCGGATGCTATTCTATAAATATTTTGTTAATCATAATACAAACTCCAAACAAGAATGTTACCAACATCGATTATAGTTGACACTAGTTGAACGTAGTGTAAATTTCCAACAAAGATTATATAAGCACAAATTTATAGCAACGAAGATCATAACTGAATATATTGGTTGATCAACGTCTACCCGTTGGTAATTGCATTATATTTCATCTTCGACTGTATACTTTATATTTTTGTTTATTTCATCTATTGGAATCAGTCTTGATGATATTTTAATTATAAGAAATATTCATTTTATGATTTTTTATTAGAGGTACTATGGACCACAAAAGTTGTTGTCATTTTTTTAAATTTTATAATTGATTTGTGTCTTTTTGATTCGGTTTTCGAAAAAATGCTTCGGATACAAGTTGTTCATTAGAACTATTGTAACAACTTTTATTCGAAATTTTTTTCGAAAACTGAATGAATAAGGTACAAACCAACTATAAAATTTTTAAAAATAACATCAACTTTTGCAGCCAATTGTATACTATGGATTACAAAATTAGAAATTATTTTTCAAAATTTGATAGTTGATTTGTTGATAGTTCATTCGGTTTTTGGGAAAATATTTCGAATAAAAATTGTTAGTATATTTATAATGAACAACTTTTAGATTAATAGATTTTTGGCTCTACAGTCCATGAAGAACCTTGGCCTCACTTTAAAGGGTCTTCCAGGCTTTTCTGTCTTGGGCTTTAGCTTTCCAGTAACATCGCCCAACCATCTTAGTCTTGGTCGTCCTACTTGTCTTGAACCTTCTGGGTTGTTGTTGTATATCTTCTTTGCATCTCTTCATTTGGCATTCTTTCAAGGTGTCCCAACCAGCACAGTGTCCTTTTCCTAATTTCAGTGAAAATGTCCAGGTCCCGAAATATTTCCTGCAATTCGAGGTTTGTTCTTAACCTCCAATATCACACATGGGATAATTATTTTTCTTAAGATTCTTCTTTTCCATGCTTCTAAGCTTTTTCTATCTCTAGCCGTCAGACACCAACTTTCAGAGCCATACATTACTACAGGCCTTATTATATTATAGTTTTATATATTTTCTTTTTGCTTGTTTTTGATACAGTAGACGACTTGGAACATTTTTATAAGGGGAAAAATATCTATTACCAACTGTGATTCTAGCTTTTATTTCTAAGGGTATTTAATCTGACCCACTAGCTGAAATTTATGCCAAACAACTTTTATCCGAAGCATTTTTCGAAAACCGAATGAATAAGGCGCAAATCAAATTTTTTTTTAAAGTAGCGCTCCTTTTTCAAAATTTTTTAAATGATTTGTACCTTCTAAAACTTGTTGGTATATTTAAATGAACAACAAGAAAAGTTTAAAGACAAAAAATTTTCCTTTTCTAACAAAAAACAACTTTTATTTGAAAATTTAAATAGATTTGTCATAATTTCTGTTCAATCACTGTCAATTATTATTAACGATGTGACTGTAGCCAATCTAACTATCACAGTTTTTACCCAATCGGAAAAAAATTTGGTGTGTGAGGTGTTTTTGGTATTTGAAAGGCCAAGTTCGTTAATGAGTAAAATCTAGGTAAAAGAGGTGTTCAAAAAAGAAGAAAACACAAAATTTTGTATATCTCTAATTAATATTTGGAAAATCGAAAAATGTATAAGTAAAGTTACAGAAAATTAATTTTACCACAATTTGGTTTCATATGTTATTTTGTGTTTTCTTCTTTCATTATGCTTTCCCGAGGAGTCGGAATGCAATTCATAGGCCCAGAGCCTATTTTAGGAATTCCAAAGACTGCATGTAAACAGGTGATTAACGAGTGGTCAAATGCTAAACACCGTGATCACTGGGAAAAAGTACCGCGGCAAGAGCTCGGGAAGGTACTGCTTCAGAGTGCAACAAAGAGGTTATCTCTAGATGCACTGAGGCTGAACAGGATGCAGCTGCGGAGGGTTACCGAGTTCATTACCGTGCATTATCCCATGCGAAAGCATCTGCACACAATGGGACCCCCTAACGGCTCCCCTATGTGCAGATTGTGTGGCGACGAGGAAGAAACGTCCAGCCACATAATCTTTAACTGCGAATCTCTGGGTTACAGCAGATACAGAATATTCGGTGCATCTCACCCCGAATATATGAACCTTCGGGAGGACCTGATAAAAAAGCCCCAGGCTATTGCCAACATATGGGAGAAGCGAGTCTCGTTAGACTGAGGTAGACGGGGGAGCACAATGGACCATGAGGTCGAAGTGCAATACTTTTTAGACCCCAAGATGTATCTATCTACCCCTTTTTTAAGCACCAATATTACGAGATACAGCTTCCAACTTTTGTTTTTCAAATGGAACATTATATTTTGAATAGAGCTTGAGCTTCTGAAAAAAAAAATTTTTTTTCTTTGGTTATATTTTTCAAAAGTTATGATCAAATCGACATAAATTATTTCATGTTAAATGATTATAATTATTGCAATTTAATGGTATAAGAATAATAATTAAAAATTACTGCTTACTAAACCTTACTATCGTCATGTCTTTTTAATATGCTTTTCTTAGCTTGTATGTATCTATCCGATCAAAAACATAAATGTAAAAAAGGGCCGAGTTTTCGGGGATATACTTCATATAATAGTTGCTCCTTAAAAAGTGATGATATCTCTGTACACATTAATATCTCTGTACACATTAGAGCTTGAGCAAAAATGATAAGGTGATGAATTGCGGGAACGCCCACAATTTTTGGGAACATAATCATAATTCCAGGGCCTAAACTATAAGCCCTTAAAAGTTGATATTTGGCATACAGTTAGATATAGTGTCAAAACTGAAAGGAAAATTATCAAACCACGAAATTTATATCGGGAAATGGAAAATTTTTGCATTTTTGTTTTGATAAAATTAACATAGGAAATATTGCTGATCTATGATTGGTCCGTATATTATATATTTATACTAAAATGTATAACACTCCACTACCAGAAATGCTAGAAGAGTGCGTTTTTTTGCCCGGAATTTTTGATACTTTAAATAAGAATCTTTGGGAAAATTTAATTTGCCCAACGGAACATATGGAAAATCAAAAATTAAATTTATGTGTTTAAGATTGAAAATTAAATTCCTTAATATCTCTGTACACATTAGAGCTTGAGCAAAAATGATAAGGTGATGAATTGTAACAAACTTGATTTCCTACAACTATATTCCTTACGTATTTTTCGATTGTTCTAATATTAAGAGAGATATTTTATATTTTGTGTTTGTATATTTGTTATATGAAAACCGATCTTATGTGATATACAATTGATGTACGTTGATTGGTTCAGATAACACTAATTGTATATATATATATATGAAAACCGATCTTACATGAAATACAAATGCCGTACGTTGATTGGTTCAGATAACACTAATTGTTAAAATTTTTCAACAAAGAAATTTTTGAAATTTATAAAAAAAAGATTTGGATCAGTTTTTTTGCATTCAACCTGTTTTAACTTGAAATTTATAGGAAAAATTGGAAAACTTTAATTTTTCAAACGAAACAACTCAGAAAATGGGGAAGAACACAAAAAATTACCTTTTTATTCCCAGTATATGTAAATATACATGGTATATTAAGTTTAGTCCCGACTGTGTAACGTTTGAAAATATTAATCCTTGATATAAATGCTTGTTCATAAAATGGCCCAATTCGGCTATTTCCGCATGTCCGTCCGCCTATCTGTCTGTCTGTGGAGGCAATAACCCAAGAACGAAAACAGATAAAGAGCTAATTTTTTTGTGTGTGTTCTAGAACAAAAAAATAAGGTCAAATTCATTAATGGACAATTTTTACTTTTAACCGAAAATCAGATTCACCCTTCTTCCATTTCGATGGAGATTTTTGGCGCAGACTCAAAATTATTTAGATATCTACATTAGTGTAGGATGTCATCTAACTATTTACTTTATTAATAGCTCGGCTCTTTAATTGGGATATCATTACTTTTTAAGGAGCAACTATTATATGAAGTATCTCCTCGAAAACTCGATCCTTTTTTTAATTTATGTTTTTGATCGGATATCACTACTTTTTGAAAGGTATATATATATATATATATATATATATATATATATATTCACTCATCAAGCCCTTTCATTTGATACCCATATCATAGGTGTTAATGTGGAAATTATAATTCGCCATTTGCGGCGGCCGCCATATTGGATTTAGAATAAAGTCACTTTATATACTATGTTTCGCTCATCAAGCCCTTTCATTTGATACCCATATCATAGGGGTTTATGTGGAATTTATAAATCGTTATTTTGCGGCGGCTGCCATATTCGATTTAAGATGACATCCTACACTAATGTAGATATCTAAATAATTTTGAGTCTGCGCCAAAAATCTCCACCGAAATGGAAGAAGGGTGAATCTGATTTTCGGTTAAAAGTAAAAATTGTCCATTAACGAATTTGACCTTATTTTTTTGTTCTAGAACACACACAAAAAAATTAGCTCTTTATCTGTTTTCGTTCTTGGGTTATTGCCTCCACAGACAGACAGATAGGCGGACGGACATGCGGAAATAGCCGAATTAGGCCATTTTATGAACAAGCATTTATGTCAAGGATTAATATTTTCAAACGTTACACAGTCGAGACTAAACTTAATATACCATGTATATTTACATATACTGGGAATAAAAAGGTAATTTTTTGTGTTCTTCCCCATTTTCTGAGTTGTTTCGTTTGAAAAATTAAAGTTTTCCAATTTTTCCTATAAATTTCAAGTTAAAACAGGTTGAATGCAAAAAAACTGATCCAAATCTTTTTTTTATAAATTTCAAAAATTTCTTTGTTGAAAAATTTTAACAATTAGTGTTATCTGAACCAATCAACGTACGGCATTTGTATTTCATGTAAGATCGGTTTTCATATATATATATATACAATTAGTGTTATCTGAACCAATCAACGTACATCAATTGTATATCACATAAGATCGGTTTTCATATAACAAATATACAAACACAAAATATAAAATATCTCTCTTAATATTAGAACAATCGAAAAATACGTAAGGAATATAGTTGTAGGAAATCAAGTTTGTTACAATTCATCACCTTATCATTTTTGCTCAAGCTCTAATGTGTACAGAGATATTAAGGAATTTAATTTTCAATCTTAAACACATAAATTTAATTTTTGATTTTCCATATGTTCCGTTGGGAAAATTAAATTTTCCCAAAGATTCTTATTTAAAGTATCAAAAATTCCGGGCAAAAAAACGCACTCTTCTAGCATTTCTGGTAGTGGAGTGTTCTACATTTTAGTATAAATATATAATATACGGACCAATCATAGATCAGCAATATTTCCTATGTTAATTTTAGCAAAACAAAAATGCAAAAGTTTTCCATTTCCCGATATAAATTTCGTGGTTTGATAATTTTCCTTTCAGTTTTGACACTATATCTAACTGTATGCCAAATATCAACTTTTAAGGGCTTATAGTTTAGGCCCTGGAATTATGATTATGTTCCCAAAAATTGTGGGCGTTCCCGCTGTTTTACGGTTTTTGAACCGAAATAACTGTTTAACCGTTTATTTCTCAACGGTGATTGAAAAAACAGTCTCTTATCATAAATAGCTTATATTCGAAAATTCAGCACTATTGCTCGTTTCGTTTAGAAGATATTTCGGGGTCAAATCTGCTCTGATTTAACGTGTAGTATAATAGTCCTGTAAGTGCGAAGGCAAAAAAATCCTTAAACTCGGCCTGTCGCACTACCGTGCTCTAGATCATGTATGAATATAATGGAATTTTGTAAGTGTTTTCACCCACTTCCGGCCGCCTGAACAATTTTGCAGACGTATTAAGAAACGGTGACAATACAATAATATACAAAAAAATTAAAAAAAGACAAAATAAAAATTAAATTTATTAATAGTTTTGCAAATTTGCAATCTCTAACTTATATATAACGATTTATAGTGTAATAGTATAGTGTATAGTTTCTATGGAAATGTCATCAACAAATATTTAGAAAAATGTAACTATTAAACTTTAGAAAAAAATAATTATTTAACATAAATTTCCTAATTTCCTATACCTATCCTATTTGATAATTCCATCGAATTCTATCACTCGTTAGAATAATAATGAAGAATGAAACTACAACACAAAAAATTATTTTGTTTTAAGACTAAAAATAAAATTTAGAGTTTAAAAAAACCAAAAAAAAAACATACTTTTATTGGAATATGAACTGAAAAATGCAAAATAATTTAAAATAGAATATATTAATTGACAACAAAATTAACGTTAATGTAAAAAAAAGCATGGGGTCTCTACTTTTACAAGAATAAGTAGAGAGTACCCCATGCTTTTGTTTAAATTAAAGATAATTTTGTTGTCAATCTCTTTATTCTATTTTAAATTATTTTGCATTTTTTAGTTCATATTCCATTAAAAGCATGTTTTTTGATACTCTAAATTTTATTATGAATTAATTCTGATCAATCTTGTGGAATCAACAATAAATACCTACTTACCTATTTCACGTATTAGAACAAATATGTTTATTTTTAACCCGACTTCAAAAAAGGAGGATGGTTCTCAATTCGTCTGTATTTTTTTTTTTTATGTACATGTTTGTTTATTTTTTGTCTAATGTTATAGAGAGTAAACATGGAATTTGCACTTTTAACTGATCGTTGAATTATTTTAACTTAAAATCATTTTTAATGCCACCTGTACTCTTAAATGTTCTAATTGTTTTGTGTTTTTATAAAGTTTCGTCAGCATCTTTTCTTAATTTTTCCGTTTTTTTATATATTTTTATCAGGTAGAAAAGGTCATATAGAAGAACATTTTTGTAATAAAATGCAAAAAATTAAACGGAAAAATTTAAAAAAAATGTTGACAAAACTTAATAAAAACACTTAGAACATTTAAGGGAAAAAGATATGACCAGCGTAAGTTTTAGTAGGTAGTATTTTTTAATTACTATGGTTACTATGTCCTTATTCATTTACTATTAATTAAATTGCAATAATTTATAACTATTTAACATGAAATAATTTTATATCGATTTTGACCATCAATTTTGAAAAACAACCGATTGAAGAAAATATGTATTTTCCAAAAGCATTCACATACTAATGATTGCATCAGTGCGCATACATCACAAACCCCACTTAAAAAACCCCACTCCACAAGCGTCCTCT
Organism: Nineta flava; assembly: GCA_963920215.1. Taxonomy (NCBI): domain Eukaryota; kingdom Metazoa; phylum Arthropoda; class Insecta; order Neuroptera; family Chrysopidae; genus Nineta; species Nineta flava. Next base: position 51,489,107 of record OY986042.1, on the reverse strand, counting down.
AACTGAACGCATATCGTACGACAGATAACCAACACAAACCTATAAGACCTCCTTCTCATACACATTGCTTAATGTATACATATGTACTCTCTCATACTCGTGGGAGATCTATTATACGAAGATGTAAACTAAACAGACGGTATATTCCCTGCCACGCGTTGCTGTAGCTAAATGTTAAGGAATAAAACACCCCCTTTCTCCCCCCTTAAATGTGAATTTTCAGAAATCCTTTCTTAGCTATCGTTTACTATCTATAAAATACCTACCTCCCAAATTTCAGCTTCATAAAGAAAATTTCTCCATATTATCTTTATAATCCCATTCTACCCCTTTTAGTTGTAGTTTAAAAAAACCAATATGCAAACTTAAATTATTTGTTATAAACAATATTTCTGCAAATTTGAACGACCTAATAAGTTTTATACAAAATTCACCCCCGTTTAGGGGTAGTGTTCTTGTTTTATAAAAACCTTCCCCTATCTAAATGCAACGTTGTGTAAAAATTCCAAACGATCGGTAAAGAACTTTAGGAGATTTGCGATTTTATCAAACGAACATTAAATTTTTATTTATATAGATTATTGTTGATTTTGTCATTTCTACAGAAACATACTTCTAAAAAAAAAGATTCGTTACGTAGGAGTTGCGTCAACTTTCATTTCGAATTTCTTTCGAATACATAAATCACTCTCTAGTCACAATTTAAGTCTGATCAAAATGAAATGTCGCAGCTGATATCATTTTAGTATTTTCAAGGCCAATTTTATTAATAAATGGCATACGTCAAGGGGAAAGAGGGGCATAAAGAAAGAAGAAAACACAAAATATAAAATATCTCTCTTAATATTGGAACAATCGAAAAATGTATTACCAGTAAAGTTGTAGAAAATCAAGTTTGCTATAATTCATTACCTTATATCATTTTTTCCAAACTCGAATGTGTACAGAGATAATTGTAAATATTAGTGTAACAGAAAAATGATAAGAAACAAAATTACAGTAAAAGTTAGTACCTACAACTTAACTCCTGATAAATTGTTCAATTTTTCAAATATTAAGGGAGATATACCAAATTTTGTGTTTCCCCCTCCCTCTAAATCCCCCTTTCCCCTTGTCGGATTTTACTCATTAACGAATTGACCTTTAGAATACCAAAAGCGCCTCAAATACCAAATTTCATTCCAATCGGAAAAAACCGTGGCCGCTAGAGAGTCCACAGACACATAAATTTATATATGTACATAAGTTATAATTTTTATACATAAATAAAAATTTTAGCGATAGTGACTTTTAACATCTAGTAGGTAGGATCGATGGACATTTGAAGAAATTTTTATGAAATTCCAACATTGGTGCAAAAACAATAGCTGCATTTCCTTTGGAGGAAATTCGCTAAAAATAACTATAAAATTATTTTATTGAAATTTTGTTTCTATTTTGAAATGACAACTTTGATTGTCGTTTCAATAGTAATTATAAACTATAATAGCACACTAAGACTATAAATCGTTATATAATTCGGACGAAGTTTCGGTGGATATAATTCAACATCCTCTCCACCCCATTTTAGGGGTAGTGTTTTTTAATATAAAAACCTTCCCCCATATGAAAAAAACGTTGTGTAAAAATTTCAAAACGATCGTTAAAGAACTTTAGGAGATTAGCGATCGGCGTTAGTTTTTTTATTACTTTAGGAGATTAGCGATTAGTTTTCGGCACTCACTATTTTGTGAAACTATTTTTTTTTAATTGAAATAAATACTGAAGGGGATCACCACCCTCTTGAGTAATTTTTGGATCAGAACCAGTTATTGGCATATACCACACCAGAATATATTGAAAAAATGTTTTTTTGCGAATAAAAAAAAACTTGAACTACAATCAGGAAAAGTTAAATAGTTATAGGTATCAAAAACACCTATCGATTGACGTGTCTTGAATTGAAATTGGATCGGTACTTTTTGAGAAAAATCGGAAAAACCGTCAAAAATAGCGATTTCTTGTTTTTGCTTCACAAATTCGAGTTTTTCATAAAAATGTCTAATAATCCACAGAAATGAAGCCCAAAGCAAGCCAAAAAATGCTTTGGAACAATTTAAAAAAATTAACTTTTTGCCGAGTTATGAGGTTGCTTAACGTTGTTGTCAATGAGAAAATCAAAACATGTGTACCCCCACTAGTGCGGCCCTCTGTTGGATTTTTTTTTAAAATCTTCAGAGAAAAGAGGCTAATTTATTTGGTTTTCCAAATAAATATATACCTACTGACAACTTTTACTTTACACTTTACTTTTGTAAAGTTGTTTTTGTACGTTACAGGCAATGAGCGAATATTCTTAAAGCAACGTGGTTTCTTAACTTTTCCGATCACTTAAAGTTTTTCTTTACGCGATTCAGTCGTGTTTGCAGCAACCAACACTGTAATTCTTGTTTTAGACAATTTCCCACCCTTGCATTGCTCACCTTTGAATTAAAGTGTCTTGTCAGGGATCAAATAAAAAAACAGTCCGGTTTCATCCGCATTTTCTCTGGGTTGTAACCTTCGGAATGTGCAGGCTGCTAACCAATTTTGACGTGTAGCACTCATATCATTAAGACGTGTTTTGTTAAAAATTGTTTTCAACAATAGTTATATAATTTTATAAAATGACTCGACGAAAAATAGTGATACTGAGGAAGTAGATTCTTTAGAAAACATAAAAAATTTAGTATTTGGAAGAGAATTTTCAGACCATTTAATAGAAATTATAAAAAATACCATCGAAGCAGCGGTGAAACCCATTTTAAGTGAAATAAGTTCATTAGTTGATAAAAACAATCACCTTGAGAGTGAGATAACAAAATTCAGGGCTGAGCAAGATAAAAAAACACGTGTTGTTAAAAATGTTGTGAAACCAAAGAAAAAACCTAATTCTCCGGCTATATTTGAAGATGATCAAGTGACTCAAGAAAAGTTTGTAGATGCCCAAACTATTTTTGATGATCAAAATGACAAGAAAATTAACGATAGTGAACAATTCACTGAAGTTACTTATAAAAGAAAACGAAAACAAATTATTGTTGAAGTTCATCAACCAAAGGGCATTTAAAACCTGCAGAAAAGAAACTGTGGATCTACGTAGGCCGAATTCATGGAAGCAATACAGAACAAAATGTAATAGACTACTTGACAGAAAAATACCCAGGACATGAATTTGACTGTTCCAAGCTTCAAACAAAAGGAAAAAAACGCTAGTTTCAAAATAGGTGCTAGTGATGAGTTACGAAATGAAATATATTCGCATAGCGTATGGCCCGAAGGCTCCATCATAAAACAATTTAAATTTTTTCGGACCGCAGCACATTTACATCCAACTAAGACACAAACGAAATTAAAAATTTTAAGCGTTAATATTCAATGCCTTAGAAATAAAATCAACAAACTAGAAGTGCTATTAAATTCTGAAATGAAACAAACTCAAGTTTTATGTTTATCTGAACATTGGCTAACGCCATTAGAACTTTCTTGTGGGATCAGTGTATCAGATTTACAATTAGCATCTGGATACTCCAGAACTATTAAGAAACATGGAGGTGTGTGTATTTTTGTGAAAAATGGCATCGAATATCAAGTCTTAAATGAAATTCAAAAACTAAATATTGAAGTGGAGTTTGAGTGCTGTGGAGTGGAACTCAGTGACTTAGGTACTATTGTTGTCTCGATATATAGAACCCCTTTGGGTAATGTTAAAAAATTTTTTCAATCTTTTGTGGAATGCATAGAGCTTTTATTCAAATTTGACAAAAATCTCATTATCACAGGAGACTTTAATATTAATTTTATGAATAATGACGATGAATTTGTAAAAAATTTCAATAATATTCTTTTATCTTTTGACCTATCCCTTAGTGTAAGGAACCCAACGCGAATTTCGAAACACTCAGCTACTTGTATATAATATTACCAATATTGAGAGTTTTAAAGTAAATTTATTCGATGCAGATCTTTCAGATCATAGAATTCTTTCTTTGGAAACTATCCATGGAAACTATAATGAACGATAAACCCAAATATAAAACAAAATACTTTGAAAAGCGACCATTCTTTGATAGTAATTTCGAATATTTTAATCATTTAATTTCAAATGAATCATGGGATAGTATAATGAGTAAAGGTTGCGTGGATGAAATGTATAATGAATTCTTTCAATTATTTTCATATTATTTTGATCTAGCTTTTCCAAAGACCCTAAAGAAAATTAATAAGCAGAATAATCACAATAAAAAAATAAACTGGATAACCCCAGAAATAAAAAAATTATCTGAGTATAAAAGACAGATAATTTAAGGCATTTAAAGGTGATATTGACTTGAAAACACTGGAATAGTATAAACACATAACAAAATATACAAAATAGTTTGTTTACAAACAAAAATTTTTGAATTATGGCAATATCATTAAAAACTCAGATAATCCAATAAAAACATCATGGTCATTCATAAATAGTATGTCAAAAGGTAAAACAAAGGATTACCCTATTGTCGAAATAAAACATCCAAGATCGGATGGAGTAATCACGAACCTGTTTGAAATTGCAAATGAATTCAACGATTACTTTATAAACGTTACCAAAAATCTAAACGTTAGTAAATCAAGTCGTAACGATATCGAAAGTTTTAAATACACTCAAAATAATTTTTTCTTTTATCCAACGAACTATGTGGAAATTTATAACATTTGTCAACAATTAAAAAATTAAAAATCAACTGGATATGATAACGTGCCAGTCAAAGTAATCAAAAGTTGTGCTGATGTTGTATGTTTTCCACTTAGTGAAATAATAAATAAATGCTTTGAAACAGGAGTATTCCCAGCTCAGTTGAAAAAGGCAATCATAGTACCCCTGCACAAGAAAGATAATAGGGAAATATTAACTACAGACCAATTTCACTACTCTCCAACTTTTCTAAAATTTGGAGAAATGGCTATCCAGAAGAGACTAACAAATTATCTTGAATCTTATCAAATTGTATATAAAAATCAACATGGTTTCACAAAGGGAAGATCTATTGAAATGTCAATTTTAAGGCAGTCGATACGATCTTAAACGCCGGGAATGGCAAAAATCCTTTGTCAATGATTTTGTTAGATTTGACAAAGACTTTTGATTGCCTTGACAAAGAAATTTTACTTAAAAAGCTAGACAATTATGGCATAAGGGGTAATGCTCTCAAACTCTTTGAATCGTACTTAGCTGACAGAAAACAATGTGTCAAATTAGCTAACAGCTCCAAATTTAACTATATACACTCAGAATGGAAAAATGTTATAAAGGGAACACCTCAGGGTAGCATTTTAGGTCCTATATTGTTTGTTCTATTTATAAACGATATGCCTACTGCAATAGAACATCAAACACTTTTGTTTGCTGATGATACTGCGGTTCTGTGCGAGTTTGAGAATGAGGCGTTATTACTTCCTCAAGAAATTGCAAACACTGTCAATAAATTGCAGCAATGGTTTTCTCTAAACCTATTAAGCCTAAATGAAGAGAAGACGGAGATTATTAAATTCGGAAAATATTTCAAATTTCCCTCAATCTTAAAAGTTTTAAATACTGATGTCATACCAAAAGATACGGTGACATTTCTTGGAATTAGGATTGATAATCAGCTGAGCTGGAGGTCTCACGTGGAATTTATTTTGCCAAAATTAAGCAGGGCGATTTACGTAATCTGATTTTTAAGAAATTTTCTTGATAGGGATACATTATTGTCTACCACGCGTACTTCTGCTCAATACTACAGTTTGGAGTGGTGTTCTGGGGAAACTCAGCACATGCCCAAAAAGTTTTTTTATTACAAAAAAAATGTTTACGAGTTATAACAGGTTCGAATCCCAGAGAGCACTGCAAGCCAATTTTTTAAAAACTTAATATACTAACTTTTCACAGTATATATATACTTAAAAGCGCTCTATTTTTGAGAAAAAATATGGACCTATTCACGGAAAATGTTTTAGATCATCAATATTTCACAAGAAATAAAGGTGAATTGCAGTTAACGAACTCTACTTTGGATGTAGTCCATAGAGGGGTTCGAAACTCTATAACTCGTATATATAATAAGCTTCCAAGAGATATTAAAAGTATTGAAAACAAACATAAATTTAAAAAAAGCTTTAAAACAATATCTACTAGGTCGAGTGTTTTATGACATAAATGAATTTTTATTGTAAAAAAAGATAGATAAATAAATAAATTTTTAAATTATGTATTTATATATTGTTTATATTATTTTTATATTTATATGTGTATTTATATCAAATTAATCTATTGTAATAATTCTGTATGACACTATTTACACCGTTTAAACGGTATCACAAATAAAGAAAATTATTACTATATGAGTGTTCCGTCACTCACCACAAACTTTTCCAGCCACAATGTTATGACGAGCGCGGAAACGTTGTACCCAAAATGACGAGTACTCGAAATTTTCTTTCCTAAGTCGAGCGAAATCGTTTGCTTTTTGTTGAAGGTCCGGACCACTTATTGGCACGTTGTTTGTCCTCTGATGTATAAATCACATTAATAAAGCCTCTTCTATAACTTTATGTTCGGATACCCTCAACGGTTTAATTTTCAAAGAATTGTTTTCAAAAAGAGCTTTTATTTTGTCCTTATTCTTCCAAATCGTTGATATTGTAGAGTGTGAGACGTCACATTCCTTTGCAATATCTCCATTTGACTCACCATTTTCTAATCTCCATATAATGTATGATTTTTCTTCAATATTAAACACTTTTCTCTTTTTTTACGACATTCTATATAATGTGTGATTTTTTTTCAATATTAAACACTTTCTTCTTTTTTTCCGACATGGTGACTTAAAAACGCGCGAACAAAATCTAATCAAAACGATACGTATGACCTGTCGACTGTTGCTATTCGCACTTAATAAGTCGTAATGCATGCAAGGTCAAATAGCACAGAGCACACAAGAGGCTCGAGTGGATTGGGAGAAAGTGCATAGCTAATATTAAGACAAAATAATATTTATTATGCCTTATTTCATTAGAATAAAGTTCAAAATAATGTTTTGTTTTACTGAAAAGTATGAAGGTTGGTCGTTATAGTCGATGAGGTATATATATATATGTATGTTAAAGTTAGCCGCTGTAAGCGATATATCGCTTTATTCGATGTTGTTATAAGCGGTATGTTTACATAGGTGTTTATATGGGGATTCGGCGAGACCTTACTATTTGGTCATTGTTAACCGATGTCGGTATAGCCGGTTTTGACTCCTGCAGAGCGTTTTTTTAGGAACGTTTATTTTGCCCTGTTTACATTGAACGAGTTACTCGACCGAGCTCCTTTTCTTAAGTCTTATTTTGTATAATACTTGCCTCGATCAACCGTTTATGTTTTTGTGTTATTAAAAATAATTTTTGGGACCTCAACACATAATTGGGGAACCCGGGGCACAACGGAGTACCGGGGCAGAATGAAATTTGACTATTTTCGGTATCAAGGGCTACTAGCGAGCAGCAATACGTAGAACTAGATCAACCTGTGGCTGTTCAACTACGACATTTATGTTAGCCTAGTTTTCTTGATCGTTGGTGCGTAAAGTTTTAGTTTTGTGATTTTTTGCTCCTGTATTGTAACTTATGATGATCTTGTAAACAAGACAAGGTATAATACATACTTCTTTACATTGCAACTACAGTTAGTACATGCTTGAAGTACGTTTGATTGTCTTTAGTTTGGTGTAGTTAAATGTTTGTTTACGTATCTTTTTCGACTGAAATTACTCCCCTAACTCAAATAGTGTCTCTGAGGTGGTTTCTGCCGCAATGTTTCACACTGTCTTCTAGCAGACACAACTGACATACTGTCTTGACAGGCTTTCAAGTGAAGAGGCTAATTTTACTAACCCTGTATGCTCTTGGATTAACTGACTACAGAGTCTCTTCATTTCATTTCCACCTGCGGAAATAGGTAGCGAAAATGATGAGGCTGTCCTAGTGTATGATGAATTTTGTGCATAAAACTTATTTTTTCTGTATTTCTGAAAAAAAAAATATTGTTATTTTATTTTATTACATTATTGTATTTTTGTGATTATTACATTATAATATGTTCACAGACAAATTTGCATCTTTCTTAAAAAACCCTTTTGTATTTTTAAACCATATTATCAACTTCGTACCCCATTCTGCCCCTGGTTCCCCTATATCTTGAATTTTATAAAAATTCAGTTTAAGTTCAGATTTGTTTTGCTTATTTGTACCATGAAGAATAATATATCTATTCTTCATGATTTGTACAAAAATAATCAAAAGAATTTTCACACAAACAAATTGTAAAGTAAGCTGACTAAAATATACATACACATATATGATATTATATTTAGAATCGGTTAATATAACTGTTTGGCCAACGGACAAAGACACTAGACAATATAACTCTTATTATTTTATTTAATATATTATATAGTATTAATTAACATTTAAACGGATCTTACAGGTAGCCGGTTGGGGCTTAGAGAAGGAACAAGGCGATAATAGTATAGAATTAAAACATCTTCAAATGCCATTTGTGCCATATCAAAAATGTTATGACGATTCTCCTCAAGATTTTCGACCAATTGTTGGTTTGCCCGATAAACTTTGCGCAGGAAGAACTGATGGTAAGTATCTTTTAAACATTTTTTGTCAATATATAAAGGATGTCTCAACAGCAACTTGAAATTTGAATCAATCACTCAGTCAAACATTTACTTATTATACTTGAACGCTTTAACTTTACAATGATATTTGGTTGAGGGGGCCATTATATGTCCTGACAATTGGGTCATTTTCGGTATGGCGTCGTCTGTGTACTTTTTTTTCGCTTTTTTGCTCAATAATCAATCCTTTACTACTGCTTTCTACGAAAAAAATTAATTTATCATTTTGTTATAGAGCATAAAATTTGCTACAATATACTTCCATAAAATATTTTTCTAAACTTTATACTTTTCGAGATATTATGCTTTAAATCACAAAATAGGTTCAAATTGAATGTTACAAATGGAACCGATGTAGAGACACATCCACACTATGCATGAAGAAATAGTATCTCTTGGTGATAATATTTGAATGATATGGAAAAATAAAAAAGAACGGTGCATTACCTCTTTCACTTGTTTGAAAATAAATATTACCTTGAGAAGAAAATCCCAACAGATCTACATCTGCACCTATATATAGCCTACTACACACGGGGACCGTAATGGTGGTTAGTACTGGTGGCTAGAAGTGGAACCCAGTGAAATGGCCAGACATGAAGCTTACACACGAGGACAGTAATGGCTTCCATTACTTGGCAGGTAGTAGCCAGTTTTGTGTGGACCTGATGAGTGCAACATTGTCAGAGCATGCATGAAAACATGGAGAAGGTTAATGGGCAGTACGAGGAAGGAGAGTCTGGCGCTTCACTGGCGGCCAGTATCTTTTAAGATACGTACAATAAGGGCTGCCATTAGGTCACGTGGCCCTGTTACTCGCCCTCTGGCGTCCACTAAACTCAAACCTGATTGAGTTTGATGGCCGTCAGTAGCCAATAACAGGTAGCTGGACGTTGAAGCAGTCCCCATACACATGGGGACTGCAGAGAGATAATTAATAGCTGCCATTAAATAATAATTTATTATTATTAATTTTATTTGCTTTTATTTTGAAAACCTAACGAGTAAGAGGGTCGTGATGGTAACGACGTTCAAGAACTATTGGATTCGCATAATCAGGAGCTGACAATTATTGAGTGATTGCAACCGTGAGAAAGAGCATGGTATTGAAGAACCTGATTCTTCAGAGCTAGTTCAATTGAAAAACTGTTCAAGTCGTCAGACGACTTTGTTAGATTTTATAAACTTCCGTTTAAGTTTTTGCAATAGATAATATAATTTGTTATAAGATCTTATTACAAATTTTTATTCTGAATTATTATTTTCTTAAGTCTCTGGTCCTAATTAATCATAATTTGTATATACTTATATACAAATTTGTACCCCGACTTTGTTGGTATCATTATACAATAATTTTTATTTTGATACTGCTTCTTGATTCAAAAGTTAAAAAAAATTATTTTAAGAAATGTGTTTTTTTTTTTGGTAACTTTTAAAAACTTTTTTTTGAGCTTCAAAGTAAAATTTTGAAGCTCTATATTTCGGTAAGTCTGAGGTTTATAAAACACCGTTATGAAAGTATATTTTAGCAAATTTTATGGTCTACAAAAAACATAAATTTATTTTACTTAAAACGCACGAATAATGAATTTTTGACCACAAACCAAAAAAAGGTACTTACACAAAAGATTCCGTACCAACACGAACACAAGAGCGGCGAATTCGAAAGAACATAACAATATACCCAAAATACAGAATTTCATAAACTTATGTCAGGTAAAGTTACTTTTTTACGATCTGGTCACCTAACTATTTCGTAAGTTACATATTTATATTGTACTCATTCGTTGTGGTGAAATCAGTTTTATAATGTTATATCACAACATTTTTCACCGAATCACAGACAACATCCAAATTTCTAATGTGGAAGTTTGATACATTATAATTTTTTTAAAAACTTACCATACCACGAGATGTCTTAGCCCAAAAAACAGGCTATTGTTAAAATTTCATATAATCATAACTGGCTATTGAAGAGTCTTGTATTAAACTATATGAGCGAGTAAACATATTCACCGACTTCAACAACTTAAAGATAAATCGCAAATTATATACGAGAGATCTCTTTATTTCAAAATTTTGTTAAAAGGATATACTCTATGCACAGAGTCCGTAAAGCCCATTTTATCGACATTTTAATTTGTGCCAGTTTTGGCATGCGTAAATGTAATATCTTCAATCAAGTTGGTTAATGGACAAAATTCTCTACAATTTGTTAATAGACAAAATTTAAAAAATTCCAAATGTATTTGTGTATAACAAAAATTGAAGAAGAATTAAATTAGAATATTATATAAGCATTGATAAGAATTATAGATAGTGTATAAATAACTGGCAGAAGATATTTGTTATTCTCAGCTGATTCTAATTTAAAATTAAAGTTAATGATTATAAACGCTCACTCGATTTTGATTCTTTGCATTTACAAATAATTATATAATCAAATTTACAGGTCAAAATGTCTGCGAAGGTGACAGTGGTGGTGGTTTAACATTTCAAGATGGTGATTTATTTTATTTAATGGGTATTGTAAGTATTGGACCCATTGGTAAACTTTCTAGTTGTGACGCATCGAAGTATGCAACATTTACAAAAGTTTCATACCATAAAGATTGGGCTAAAAACATTACCAGAATCAATTACAAGGGTCGTAGATAAAATGTCTAGCATGATAATGTGTGATAAGCAGGAGGGACTCCCTAAACAAGCGTGACGTTCGCAAATCATATAAACATACACTCCCGTTCAAAAAAAATGAACAGACCTGAACCGAATCAGTCTCTCACTGTTTTCAATGTTTGTCCTCAATGTTTTTTTACAGATACAACATATTATTTAATTTTTATATGTAAGAGGAAGATATAACACTTTACATGTATTTATATTACATATATTTTTAAATGCTAACTCTGTCACTGACACGTATATATAACATTTATGCTCTCTAAAAAAATATTTAAAAAAGTCCATTTCTTTTTGCACGTTTAAAAAATATACTACTTATCTTTGTTTTATTTACACACACAAAAATATATAACTAATATTAACAACATCGAAATTTTGAAGAAAATAAATCATATATATTCATATTTTGAGATTTATACAGAATGCTCATTTTAAACAAGGCACCTTAATATTTCTTCAAGGAAATTTTGATTTCGTTTTTGGTAAAAATGATCTGAATGAACTTTCAACTTAACACCTTCAAGGTTATTTAAGACCTTCAAGGTTATTTAAAGAACAACTTTTCAAAGAGGAGCCTTTTTTTGACAAAATCGGATAGCTGACGAAAACAGAACATTAAAACTGATTAATTAAGTCTATATTGACTAAGATTGCATTTTTTGAGAAGCATAGTCTTTTGAAAAAATTTATCAAGAATAAAAAGGATAAAAAATAAAATCACCATAAGATATCTGCCTAAGAACAAAACAACTTTTATTCGGGTAATTTCTAAAATCTATTCATCAAAAAGTTTAAAAAATTATGTTTCGTGTCCTTAAAAGTAGTTCTTTAAAACAATACCACCCTACGCGTATCCCTGTTAAAAATTTAAAACAAAAAAATTTTATAATTCAGTATCAGTTGACTGACTCATAAAAATATGTTAATATATATATAAACAGATTTTTTAAATAATATTATAGCATAGGATAAATACCGTATCGGATAATATCGTATCAAAATCTATTCTGATACGATTTTTGTTATTTAATTTTTTTTTCATTGTACTGATTGTAAAAACGCAATTTTTGCACAGTGAAATTTGACCCCTTTTTAAAAACCGAAATTGTTGAAATACTCTCAAAAATGTTTGTTTTCGTAAAAATTTCTTTTCATATTCTTTACAATAGATATAGGGATTATGGGTTTATCTTTATAATGTTGAATCTGAAAAACCTTCGTTTTAAAAACGCATTTTGGTGGATATTTAATGGGTAGAAAATGGTCAAATTTGTTACTTTCTTATACTTAAAAACTTATACTTTTAGTACAAGATACGAACGTGGTTCACTTTCCCTCATCGTGTTTCCTAATAAAATGAATATTTTATGCAATATAATGTGTACTAAAACAAAATGTAATAGGGTTGCCACCCCATATCCCTGCAAGATTATTTTTAATTAAATATTAATTATATTTTTTTCGTTAACTACCCTCATCGAGTTTCCAAAAAAATTTATTGCCAAACGAAAGTAAACGACCTAAATAAAACGCTAAAGTAAGGTTGCTTACCTTTTTCTGTGCAAGAATGAAACGTTGTCAGGTATAAACAGGTAAGCGTAAATGAATAATTTACCCTCATCGAGTTTCCTGACATAATTATATTCAAAATGTAGGTAATATTATTACAAACACGATGGTATTGAGTTGCCTAAGCAAAAGTGTGCTGGCTCATGTGAAATTTGGGAGAACCGAAAAATCGTGTATAGCGGCGCACGTTATTGAGAACCATAAAATTGATAAATCGAATCTAAAACTACTTAAATCGGTACAAAACCCCACAGAATTAGATGCATACGAAAGCATCTACATATACAAATTGAGAAAACAGATAATGAATTTAGACAATGGCCCAATTCCAAATTCTGATTTAATAAAATTAAACCATTTTCAAAAATAAATATCCAATACCTGAATGTCAAGGTTAACGTAGGTACACTCACTTTAGTGACAAAACAAACGCCGCATAGTCACCAAAGAATACCGCCAATAAATAGGTGGGGCTTTCCACACACCTAATCCAGTAGTCAGACAACTTAAATAATCCTCAAGTCAGATTATACCTTCAGCCAAATCGTATAAAAAGACATAATTTTTTAATATCATTGTGACACAGGCTCCAATTAGCAACAAGCAACATATCTCTGAATCCATATCCCAGAGATAGTTACTATTAGCTAATTCATACTGATGATGACTACATTGTAGTCGAAATACGTATTTATAAAATACAAACAAATGTTCTAGGAAAAGGGGCAAAATTTGAAATATAATTTCAAAAAAACCTAGAGTTCTCTTTGATTATTTTAATAATCTTTATTTTTTTATATATTAAAAATTAAAGGATATATATATATATATATATATATATATATATATATATATATATATATATTAATTAAAGAAGGATATACACTGATATCAATACAATAAACAAAGTATACTAATATTGGAATCAAATTTGGTGAATATAATAATAAAATTCTACATTATACAGAAAGTTATAAAAGTGAGGAGTTTTATGAAATGTAAGAAAATTAACATTTCAGGTCTGTTCATTTTTTTTTGAACGAGAGTGTACATACATGCACACACACACACACACACACACATATATATATATATATATATATATATATATATATATATATATATATATATATATATATATATATATATATTATAAGTTTAGTTCCAACTTTGCAACGATTGAAAATATTAAAGGACCTAATTAACCCATTTCGGCCCGTAAACACGATAACTAAACATCGAAAAGATATAACGAGCTGAAATTTTGTGTGAGTGTGTGATAGAAGACAAATTTAAGAACAAAAAAAGTTTCCTTTTTTAAATATACAACTTTTGTTTGAAACCTTTTTTTGTAAACTGGATGGTAATTTCAGCTCAAACATAACTATGCACCTGTATACCTACTTTGTAATTTTATACACTAGTGCGTCTGTAAAAAGTAAAATAAGCAGATCACGCATTGATAATAGGGTCTTTAATTTTATTTTAATTCACTGATTTAGTTCAATAAGTCCTGTTCACTGAAATGAACTAGTTCACTTATTCAGTTCAGTAGTTCATCGCTCAGAATATATAGTATAGTACTCCACCGTAATAAGCATGTACCATATAAGTGTGTATAAGATGTTCTGAATATTATGTAATATTCAGAAGTAATAACCACCTAATTATTTAATAGCCAACTGTAAAGAGATAGTCATTCAAAAATAAGGGCAGTAAAATAACTATTTAATTTTATATGTTTGAAAGAATAGTGCAAGTATACATAAAAAAAATTAAACCTCGGAAACTAATTAAACTGAACGGATGTGATGTTTTTTTTTATTGCATGTCATCTATCCACTTTAACTTAAAATCAAGTCATAATGGTATAAAGATGGATCACCAGATTTATTCAGACAAACTCTTTTATGTCTTTTATAAAAAACCGCTGCATACACCAATCTGGTAAATTTTAACACAGAATATTTATCCAACTTATCTTCTAAGCTATCAAATATGCCTAAGATTCCCAAATATTTCGTATACGACATAACTGGAAAAAATGAAATGTCTACTCTCTTCAGGAAGATCCACTATGTGCCATCTTTTTACCACCATAGATTTTGTAGTACAGCCCAAGTCAGTAGTACTTTTAAACGACTCGTTAATGAGTTACACAGGTATATAGTATATATACATACATATACAGAACAGAAATGTTGCTGATATTCGCATCCGCAATCGGAGAACTTAAGCATTAATTTTAGCACCCGCATCCGCAATAATCAATGCTTTTTACGAAGTTTTTGCGGATGCGACTATTGATTTTTTTATAGCATTTCTGATTGTAATTAAATCACAACGTGTTTAAACGTGTTATTATATGGATGTTTTTTATTTATTTCAACAATCTACATTATTGTTTTGAGTGTTTTGAGATGAGCATAAATCTCAGTGAAAAATATACAATAAAACCTACTTTCGCAAGGGCCGTGCATAGGATGCAACAACAGAGGGTTACCGGATTCATTACCGGGCATTATCCCCTGCGGAAGCATCTGCACACAATGAGACTCCATAACGGGTCCATTATATGCAGATTGTGTGACGAGGAGTAATAAACATCCAGCCACATAATCTTTGACTACGAACCGCTAGGTTACAGCAGATACAGGATATTCGATGCATCTCACCCCGAATATATGAACCTTCGGGAAGACCTGATAAGCAAGCTCCAGACTATTGCCAACATATGGGAGAAGCGAATCTCGCCGGACTGAGGTAGAAGGGGGAGCACAATGGACCATAAGATCGAAGTGCAATAGTTTTTACCTCGATATTAATCAATCAAGGGCCGTACAACCACGTCTTTGAGGAATCATCTAAAATCGATTCACCCAGAGCAGTTTATCCTGTTTAGGGCAGAATTAATCTATGAACCTCTGCGAAACAAGATGGAACCTGAAAAGGCAGTGATAATGCACTAAATTATAAATTTTCATACTAAAAATTTGTTTATAATATAAAGATTATTAGAAATTATTACGATCTTTTTCCTTTATTCATGTATCTAAATTAAGTATCTCTTTAAAAAAAAGTTGACATATAAATCTGCTCTCGCGGATGTGAGAATTAAAATATCCGCATCCGCTGATACTGATCGACTTAACTATATCTTGTGTAGTATAGCCCAAGTGAGCCTTTCTTTTAAACGACTCATTCATGAGCTACACAAGCCTAAATAGACAGAACATGAACTACAACAAGCCTATGATACATACTGAACGATAGTTCTTTTAATTCATGAACTACTTCTATCGGCTCAGTCAAGTGAGCCGTTCAATCGAACAAGTCTTTCATGAGTTACAAAATCCTAATCTATACATATAAAATACTTTGTCCTGAATGACTGACTGACGGATCAACGCACAGCCTAAACTGCTGATCGTAGAGACCTGAAACTTGGAGGGTGTGTTCTTTGTATGACGTAGGCATCCGATAAGAATGGATTTTCCGAAATCCTCCCCCAAAGGGGGTGAAAAACGGGGGCAAAGTTTGTATGGGACAACGTGATTCCTTGGTCCAATCTACTTCAAATTTTACATAAACATTCAGTACATTTACTCAAATATAAGGTCTGTAAAATTACAATTTTCGTGGGCGAAGCTGCGACGGGCAGTGCTAGTTGATAATAAACTCACTGTATGCAGGGTATTTAAGCTATTAACTCATTTAGTTGTTATTTTCACTAGTTAATATTAAGTTTATAATTAATCGTCGAAACATAATATAAATTGTATATCAATAAAAATTATATACGTAAATTCTGTAGTTTAAGTAACGATTTGCGTTAATGTTTTAACAGAAATTATGGCAAATCTATTTTTTTATGAAAAAAAGTTTCAAACTAAAGTTTCTTTTTAGAAAATGGAAATTTTTTGTCTTTTAACTTTTCATTTATCTTTTACCGTTTTAAATGTTTTTGATTGTTTTTTTGGAAACCTTCTCAGACCCCCGCACAACAACTCCTCAAAGTTTCAGAACAGACAAACATTCATTTTTATACACAAAGATAATCGTAAAAATAGCCAATCATTTGAGAGGGGGAGTCTTGGTTTATGACGTATTAACTGCTAGGGAATGAAATTCTCGAATTTTGCGAGATGTTTTTTTTTGGATTACCTCAAAGAGGAAGACTGTTGATTAACAAAGAAAAAACATTGTTCTATTTCGATTCGACGGTGTATAGAGAGAATAAACTCTTTGTTAATAATTTTATACGCTTTTTATAACAACGCCATATGTCACACACGTTGTCGCAATAATTTTAGAAAATAAATTTATTTTTTATACTTGGGTTGTATTGATAAATAAATCATTACTGAATCGATTTAAGTTTTTTCTAGAGCAAATTCCATTTTCAGTCCTACTCTACTGTATAGGTTTACGATATTTTTGAACACGTTAAGCACTCAAACACTTAAACAATTTGTGTAGACATCTTTTAATAAAGTAATTGCTAGAACACTACTCTCAATGAGTAATACTATGACAACAAAAGTAGCACTAATTTTTCAAAATTTTATCATTGATTTGTCCTTTATCAATTCGGTTTTCGAGAAAATGCTTCGAATAAAAGTTTTTCGTTCATCTATACACAGTATAAAAGAAAGTCACCTTCCGCGTTTGTATGTTTATCCGCTAACTCCTTCTAAACCACGAACGGATGTTGAAACGGTTTTCACCATCATGTAGATAATTTTTTCCGGAAGATTTATATGTATAGTGCATCCTAATTAAAATTTCGTATGTGTAATTAATAAAGATATTTCGAAAAAAATTTACTTTCATGACTTACGTATTTAATACACCAAAGTTACATATTATACCTTAATATCACCTTAGTTACATATACAATTTTTTTAACTCTCACATGTGAGGAGTTGTAATAGTGTGGATATAACCGTAATATATTTGGCTGTTGTATGTTATCGATTATCCGATCAATGAGCTCAGATCAAAGTGTAGTAATTAACCGTGCGAAGCAGGGCCGGGTCGTTAGATATAAATATACTAACAACTTTTATTCCAAATATTTTCACAAAAACCGTATGAATAAGGTACAAATCAATTATTAAATTTTGAAAAATGAGCGCTACTTTTGTGACTCGATTGTACATACTCGATGAAACGATTTAAAAGGAATCGTTACATCGATTCAATCAATTTCTAAATGGAATTTTAACAAAATAGGCTCACAGTTAATCAAAAATAATAAAATATATTAATCTATGAATTTTTTATAAATAACTGCTTAAGAAAGTACGATAAAGTAAAAAATCCAAATAACAAATTAATATTTAAAACAGTAAGTTTGAAGCAATTTTAATAACATGAAAATTTATTAATTAAATCATAACTATTTAAATGAAAAACGTCTAAGTTAACCTCGGAAGCGAAATTCGAATAAATCAACCCAATATAAATCCAAAAGTACATCTTTAGGATATTAAATGCCTATCTCCAGTGATACTGAACCTTAACATAATAATAATTTCTAACAAGGGAAAGGCACAATTTGGGAAATTGAGGATTGGGATGGGATAGTACCCTCTAAGGGCCATCAATTGCGAAAGTAAAAAAGCGCACTAACTATTCTAAGAAAAAAAATCAAATTTTCAGCGCTGCGTACCTATTATAAATTTTATCGACCAAGTGATGTAATGGAGTTGCGAGCTTAACTAGAATTATTAAATAAAAATTATTCTTGTAAAAAACCGTATTTTATTAATTGTATAAGATTCCAAAATATATTTTGTTTTGAATGATTATATCTTATTCTGATTCTTGCATATAATTGCAGAATTTTAAGTAGAGTAAGTAATATAGAAGAAAATTATTGAATTTTTTAATTAGCAAATTTATTTTATAATTATTTAACAATTATCCTAAGAATATTAATAAAATATTAATAAAATACCCTATATTTAATTACTTAAACAAAAATTATAGTAATCTTTTAATATACAATATTCACAATCAAAAATAATTAATTGCTTTATACAAATTATTATTTTTATAATTTAAAAAAATTACCTAAGGTAGAAGCGAACCCTGGCTGCCTGGTTGGTAGCCAATCACTCTAACTATTGCGCCGCTTGACCGATGTAATTTATGATAAAATTTATAATACATACGCTGCCCTAAAAATTTGATCGTTTTTGAGAGCTTGGTGGTTGAGTTTCAAAAAATTGCCTCTTAGTAGATGCTCAAATCATAAAAGAAACCTACTGCCCAAATTACATGTTTCCAGCTTGAATAATTGTAGAACAAGTTATTAACCCTTAAATGACACATTTCATTAGGTAGTTTGAAATGTTGTATGACACACGGTGACATTTAGACCCCAGCGTGAAAAAATGAGCAGAACTTAAAGAAATTTCAAAATTTCTCTTTGAAAAACATTTAGAACATATTTCTCACCCTTACAAAGATGCCTCAACCTTAACCATAACAAATTTTCATTATAAAAAAAAAAATCAGGAAAAAAAACAATGTTTCCACACAATTACGCGCCATATTTTTAAATTTTCAATATAAAAAAGGGTTTGACTCCAAAGATAGATCACTTCAAGATAGTCTTGGTCCTATAAGTGAGTTTAAAAAAAAATTATTCTGATGATGAATGGTGAATTTTTCAAGAAAGTGAATGAATGTTGAGATGGAAAGATCATTATGTATTCGATAAAACATGACGATCTTATGAAAAGAATATATGAAAAATGGTCTGGGTCAACACGGAAGAACATTTGAAAAAATTCGATTGAAAAATGGTTTTGGCCAAAATGGCATACAGTGTCATTTAAGGGTTAATTACCATATAGTCCAGTAATATATAATTCAAAAGTGAACTACTAGGCCAGATGAAATCAATACGATTCCAGACACTTCTTAAAGCTCAATACCTCGAAAACAATTACTTTATAATGGAATGCAGAACAAGCTCGTATGTTAGTAAAGGGTGTTCCAATAAGAACGCCGGTTTTGAATTGCGCGCCATTTGTAGTGTCATGATTTGACATTTTTTTTAAAATGACCATTCGTTACTAGATAGCAGGAGGTTAAGTAAAATGGAGCGCTACAATACACAATAACGAATTCTCATTGTGAAAAATTATTATCAAAGTGGTGAAAGTTTTGCAGCCCCAATTCGCAAAATGCGTACAATTATGGGCCATCCGAGTGCTCCAAATAAAGCCACTGTTAGAAGATTAATGAAAAATGGGCTTGTTAATGACGTGAAAATATCTCAGCAGTGCGTGCAAATGTTGAGGAAAACCCAACCACAAGCCGAAAGACAATGGGCAACGAAGAGCGTTTGTTGATTGGATTTTGAAACAACGATAATTGGATGGTTATTTTTCAACGAAAATCATCTTTAGTGACGAGGTCTATTTTCATCTTCATGGCTTCGTTAATTGACAAAAATTGTCGCATTTGGGGTTCCGAAAATCCACGAGTGATTGTTGAGAAACAGATGCATCCAAAAAGAGTCACTGTTTGGTGTGCATTTTGGAAAATGCAGTTGGTCAACCA
Organism: Nineta flava; assembly: GCA_963920215.1. NCBI lineage: Eukaryota > Metazoa > Arthropoda > Insecta > Neuroptera > Chrysopidae > Nineta > Nineta flava. The sequence continues at coordinate 51,468,561 of OY986042.1, read as the reverse complement.
TTAACCGTGAATGGTGTTCATTATCGTGAAATGTTAACTAACTTGTTTGTGCCAAAATTGCAAAATATGGATCTCAACAGCATGTGGTTTCAACAGGACGGTGCAACATGCCATACAGCCAGAGCAACTGTTGAATTACTGCACTAGTCATTTCCTGGTCGTGTTATTTCTCGTATTGGAGATCGGAATTGGCCGCCCAGATCATGCGATTTAACGCCTTCGAACTTTTTTCTTTGGGGTATTTTAAAGCCACAATTTTATATCACAGAAATACCGCAAAATTTGTGCGCAACAGTCCTTGAAAATTTCATGAAAAGGGCACGTCTGTGCCAGCAAAGCCGAGGCGATCATTTGTCCGATGTCTTATTCCATTCATAACCTCATGATGTGTACTTCATTATTCAATAAGTGTTTCAAATTTATGCCTCAAATATACATGTTTTATTTAAAACTCAAAACCGGCGTTCTTATTGGAACACCTTTATATTTTTCCTTCCAGATACTTCACAATAATAGTAACGCACACCTGGGGTAGATCGCTCCAAGATCGTTTTTAATATTTTATAAAAACTAAACATTTTCCGAAAGTGCCACTTGAGAAGCTTCCAGAGAAAGAGTCGAAATCAGATACCATTAGTTCCTAGATAATTTTCCGTCTCTTAAAACTATAAATGGTAAAATAACCTTTGGTAATTTGGACCCCATATATTTCAACCACTCAATTGTGTAGTAATAATAATCGGATAGTATACTCATGAAACGAGAAAATAATTAAATAAAAATATATTTAAAAGAAAAATTACTTACAAATTTTTTGTTATAAAAAATAATATTTATACATTTAAATTTTGTAATGCCTCGACCGCTTCAAATAAACCTAATCCTTCCAACATATAAATAAAATTTTCTACGCTTGCATCAAAATCGTCTTCAACCCATATTTCTAATATGTTGCGACACCGTAATGCATCCGTTTTATATTCTGTTTTAAAAAATTCAATGTCATCAGCGCGATAATCTAATTTTTGCGCAATTTTTGTCCAATTTGAACCAATAGCTTGTGCTGCAATTTCCATTATTTCTGGCGTTAATGGTGTATGCTTTGGTTTTTCTGTTTCGCGCTGGCTTTGGTCTTCCGTTTCACCATTTTGTTCATCACCTTCAGTTCCTTTTAACAATTCATCGTCCACTTCATTCTCCATTGTATTATCAGTGTCTAAAGTTTCCTGTAATTTCTTTAATAATTAGAAACGATATAAAATTTAGAAAGATTGTATCAATTACCTGAGTATTACGATCAGGGCGATCTTTAGCTATTTTTCTAATCATAATTTCTAAATATTCTGGCAATTTATTAATTGGATTATTACTGTGAGTAAAAAAATGTGGACTACGATGTGCCAACAAACGTAACGCACGCCAACCAAAATTAGGATCGTTTACTTTTTTGTATTTTTCTTCAACCATTGATGAGGGATCGATTTGTTCAATCGCTTCAGCAAAATATGACTCTTAAAGATACAAAAAATGCATTTAAATTTTCTCAAATAATTATTTTCTACAACAGTCAATCTAAAATAATCATTACCTAAAGCTGGCAAAAAGTCACGTTCCTTGGCTTTACAGGCTTCTAAATTATCAGGACATAAATTCCATAGTTTTGATAACTCTTGGCTTAAAAAATACAAATCATGTTTACAATATTATTATCAAATTTTTTCTTTTCTAAAATCTTGTTCTACATAATTTAATCAACAAAAAAATGGCCGTGAAAAGATAGCGGGGTGCCGTTTCTCCTTGAGAATAACCGATATTTTGAATCGGTGATCAGTACTGGGTACCGTAAGCTGTATTCGATGGAATAAAGTTTTAAAATCTGCATATAGAAGTTTGATTTCTTTACACCATGTTTTATCCAAATACATTTAAATTCCTTAAAATTAGGACTTTAATTGTTTTTATACTTAAATAAGTTAAGTATCTATAGTAATTAAGTATGTATGAAGTAGTAAATGGATTTAGAATTTGAACAGACGCAAAGCACACTATTTTGGACCTAGGCTAACTTATTTTATTTTAAAATGTGAGGTTGGTAGTTGTCAGTTAAATAATGAAACAGTGGCTATCAACAAGTATTGTGTGCGTAATTTCATAAAAACTAATTATTATTTAATTTTTTTTAACAAATCAATCTCATTTAATAAAATAAAGAATAAAACATTAGACAACCAAAGAATAAAAGTAAAAAATTGCAACACATCTATTTTCATCATTATTGATTTATTTGTAATAACTACTATTGAGATGCATGACTTTTTTTGACAAAAAATAAATTTAATTACATTACTATAACTATCTTGTTCTTAATATTTTAGTTAGATATTTGTGCATCTCTCTTATGTTTTGAAAAAATATGGTTTATTTAATGACTGACATATACGCTTTTAAATGACTGGTAAAACAATTTTTTGCCTTTCTTAAAATTTTTTCATTTACTCGTATTTTATGTACACTCCCGTTCAACAAAAATGAACCAACCTGAACCATATTAGTAGTCCATCATATATATATTGCGGAAGGGAAAAGCAGTTACATTTATAAATCCATCGACTCTACAAAATGCGTTGAAACCACGGACCTACGTCATATATGGATTGCGGTTCCTTATGGCGTAAAACAAAAGAAAAAGATCCAAATTGAATAATACATTATAGTTATCTACACTTACGAGTTTCGTAGCGAGAACTAAACAAAAAGAAGGCCCTCGAAAATTAAACAACTTTTGGTTTTATCACAATTATTTAATTTTTTAACAAGGAATAAGTCTTATGTCTCTACTAATAAAAGAAGACAAATGTTTTATTAGAGATATACGTCCTTATTCTTTCATAACAGAATAAAAATTTTCGTCTTATTTTTTCGTTTTATTTATTTTATTTTTTTGTTTATCAGAATTGAAAACTATTTATAATAGAACTAAAAGATTTTATAGGCAGTAAGTGCGAGTCTAGCAGCGAGAACTAAACATAAAAAATATCTCAAAAATTAAACATACAAAAATCTTAATTTTTCAAGGAGATTTTTTATAAATTTTTTTAAAATTGTTTTTGTAAACTGGCGTCTATTTATATTGTTAGTATGGTTGCCTTTCGGTTATATTATACCAACGGAAGCGTTTACTTACTAGCGTTTACTTACTTTGACATTTTTACCACGACCTCTAGTATTCTAGACCAATAATGCTCTACCAACTGAGCTACCTGAGATGTTATAGTAGCGCAATGTATATGATCTTTCACTATCTTTTGATGTCGTTTTTTTCTAAATTGTTTTTGTTAACTAGCGTCTATTTTATAGCCATTGCTAGTATAGACCAGTAGAAATACAGTTCAAAAAAAAAATAATTATTTACAGCAATCTGACAGCGGGATATTGTTAAACAAGCTATTGTAAAAGAGGGAAAAATAAATAGAACCGACAGCTGCTATCCGTGGTGGAATGGGGTGGGTTTTTAGGAGTCGAAACCAGTTTTTAGCGATTTATGGCTAAACTGTGCATCCTACCGAAAAAAGTTAAATATAAAAGTTGTAGGTAATAAAAAAATCTACAACTTTTGTTTCTACCATTTTTATCCTAACCTAAAAATTTTTCGAAAAAAAAACGAAAAACCGGTTTTTCGGTTTTTAATTTTTTTCTTCGACAAAAAAAAAATCAATCAAGCTCAAACTTTGGCAAAAGATACCTTTTAGTGTCGCAAAAAGGCAGTAATTTTTTGCGACGGAAAAATTTAGAGGTTTTTCTTAAATTTCATTTTTTTGAGAAAAAAGCAAAATTTTGAACTGCGATTCCACCTAAAACTACGCCTCCTACAGAGTTCATTTTTGGCTCACTTACTCGTTGTTACGTCTACTTCCGATAAATGGTTAAAAAATGGTATACTGCAATGGAAAAAATGACTGGAAAATTGAAAAAACCGAAAAAATGGTTTTTTTTAGGTAATTTGCATATTTATCGTTAAATATTTGTTATCAATTGATATAACCATTGGTTTTACATTGGAAATTCTATTCATTTCCACAAAGTTTACAAAATCGGCAGAATCAATAATTGGCAAGGACTTCGGCAGCGTCAAATTCCAACGTAAAAACAAAGTTTTGTCACTAAAAAGTTTTGAACAAATATGAGCTTGCTCCATATCCACGGTCTCTGTTTACCGAAAACGGGTTTAAAAAAAGTGTTAAATCAGATTTGTATAAATTGTTCACGAGCGTTAATGAGTTGCCGAAGTACAATAAAATGGTAGTGCATATTGTCGATGGGGGTTTCTTATTACATAAAGTGGTGTGGCAAAAAAAACGATACAGTCGCAGTAATAAAAACAAAATAACTCAAATATGTACGCAGTCATTACGCAGCAATAGTTATATCATTTTTGACGGGTATGCTAATGTTGATAAGACGTCTACGGCCACTTCGATTTCTACAAAAACGACAGAACGTCTTCGACTTTTTATGTTTAGTTCTAGCTACTATACTCACAAGTATAGACGTCGCTAGTGTATATATAAATTGATTGAACCATTTCTAAAGTATAGGATCCACAGTCCATAATATAATGGACTGTCCTTAGTCAATGACTTTAGTCAATGGTTTTAACAAACAAAAAAGATTAATCAAGCTCAAATATCACATATTTAAATACTATGTCAATTGGCGATGGAACGGACACTTTACTGAAGAATTTAGTGGGGTTTTTAATATACTTCTATCTCATCTCGAACATTTGGACAGTTTTGGGGACTCCAACCTCACATGATGTACTGGTTATTTTCAATGATCGTAAAGCCAATGCTCTCATTTGGTTGTGTAGTATTGTGGACAAGAACCTCTCTAGCCGTAGCTAGGAAAAAATTGGACCACCTGCTCAGAGTCGTATGCCTTAGTGTCACTGGACCCATGCGAAAAACTCCTTCTATTGCGCTGGGCGCGCTTCTTGGTTTTCTGCCGATTCATTTAATGATTGAAGCGGAGGCCATGACAGCTGTCTATCGACTTAGAAGTTGCAGACAGTGGCACTGTAGGACAAACACAGGTCACGCGAGTATAATGAACAGGTTGGGGACTGTGACCCCCACTTGTCATGGAAATGGCACAAGGTTCCACTGTTCCGATTTATCGTTTTGACTGCAAATTTAGGGTAATCGTTCCTTCCCGTGAGGAATGGGATTGAGATGTACCGAACTTTTCACCCCCTCCCGAACCATATCTCTATACGGATGGTTTAAGGGCCGGACATTTATCTTGTGCGTGGGTTTATGGACCTAGAATAAAGAAATCGATTCCTCTTGGTCAATATGCGACGGTTTTTCAATCAGAAATCATCACCATGCTAAGAAGTGCCCAGATTTGTAACACGAAAGGTTACAAGGTTACAGATTTGTAACACGAAAGGTTACAAGATTCTAATCGAGGATAGTCTATGAATGCTTCGAGGAATAACACAGTCAGACTGATCTGGGTATCGGGTCACTCTGGCGTTAAAGGGAACGAAGTAGCGGACTCGTTGGCACGAGAGGAATCATCTCAAACGCCTCTTTCACCTAAGCCTAATATTCCCATAACAAGATGCTCCGTAATTTACCGAATCAAGGGGTGGCTGCGACAAGCTCATCTCGATTACTGGGACTTTGCGCAGGGCATGCGACAGACCAAGTTGTGCATAAGCACAGCTAGGCTATTCGACTGTGCTCGGTTGAAACTCAATAGAATGCAGTTGAGATGGGTGGTGGGGCTCTTGACAGGACACTGTCGATTAAACTACCACCTTCATAACTTGGGAATCTCTGATGATCCCACTTGTAGGGCCTGTATGGCGGACGATAAAAGCTCCAGAGTGTTTGGGTCCGAAACCTTGGATCCATCAATCCTGGGAGCAATCCCGGCGGTGAAGTTGTCGGCCTTCTGTGTAGCATCTGGCTTCAACAGAAAGAATCCTATTGCTTCATCTGCTTAAAATAGCATCTCTTACCCGGAGACGTCTCGCCTTCGGGTGACAGGTTCTCAAGAAAGGCACAGAGGACCCCTTGGTCTAGATGCTAGGGACTCATTTGCGGTACCCCTCTTTCTAATTATTATTATTAGTATCTCCTCCCGAAAAACAGTGGAGATTTATGTACTCCAATGAGCTAAATAAGAAAAAAATTATAATTCTATAACTATGAAATTTGAAAATTTTACGCTTTACTATCACAAGATAGGGTATTCGCACACACCCAAACCAATGAATAAAAATAGTATTCTTGAGACCTTAAAACTTAAAAAACTAGTGAAAACTGTACACCATACTACGTTGTAGCCTGTTGATAAAGGAAATGTATGGAACGTTTTAAATTTTTCTTTCCTTATATAGCACTAGCTTTAGCTGGGCGATGGTAAGTGAGTGAGTGGTGTATTATATCTAATATACTATAAGCTAGAAATGAAGCTGACTGACACATTCAGTCACTGATCTATACAAAACCTAACCCACTTCTAGACATGCTAGAAAGATGCGGTTTTTTGCATTCGATGCGAAATTGCTTCAAACCGACGAGAAAAATAGGAAAACTTTAAATTTTTCATTGCAACCCTCCGGAAAATCGGGAAAACACCCCACAAAATTACGTTTTTGTTCTATGCATGCTAGAAAGATGAAATTTTCACCAATCGACGAGAAATAAAGTCAAATTAACAGAAAACTTCATTACCTCCATCGGAACCACCCGAAAATGGGAAAAACACCCCTATAACTGCCTTTTTCACTTCTCTTCATCTTAAATAGATCGGGTTTTTTCCATTCGACGTGTAACAGGTTTAAAATAACAGGATTATTTTAAAAACGTAAATTTTTTCGTCGCAACCATTCGCAAATGGGTTAAACACCCCCTAAAACCACCCCTTTTCTTCTATACATGCTAGAAAGTTGCGATTTTTTGTATTATGCTAGAAAGATTGGATTTTCAACAATCGACACGAAATAAAGTCGAATTACAGAATACTTCGAAAATTTTCATTATTCACATCGCAACCCCCCAAAAAGGGGAAAAACATCCCTAAAAATTGCCCTTTTCTCTTATATTCATGTTAGAAAGATCGGGTTTTTCCATTCGACGTGGAACATGTTTTTTCATCGCAACCCTTGAAAACGGTAATGTGATACCTTTCTATGCGCAGTCCCCCCAAGCCCCCAATCCTAAACCCATCTCCCCAAACAAATTATCCCCCTCCCAGAAAAACCCTCAAAATTTCTCCCATAAAAATTCCCTCCCCCCCATTAACTATCTAATGATAAGTACTTTTTGGTAAATATTTTTTTCAACTTTTTTTACAATCCATGTAAGGTTATTTTCTGTGACGCGGAGCCACGGGGTTAAGCCCCTTTCGAGCAGAGCTAGTATATATATATATAAAAGCGAAATATAGTAAATATTTAACATTGATTCTCTATTAGCAATGCTTTCCAACACGTACGGTATATAGTGAGCTCTATTTTAATTACCCCAGTCCGATAGCTAGAGAACTAAACAAGATAGTAAAAAGTGTCTTAGTTCGCGAGTGTTCACATAGCACGGCAGTGTGTCAGACTAAGTTGAAATTAATAAAAACAATCGCTCCTAACATGAAAAGCAGTCGGAATTTCCGCAATAGAAGAATCATTAATATGGGTTCGGTTTTGTGAATAATTCAAACTGAGAACATTTTCTATAAAGTAAATTAATTCTTACTTTCCCATGATGAATTTATTTGATGTTGCAGCATCTTTTATTAAATCACCCAGTAATTTATTACTATCTTTTTTATTTTTTGATAAATTACGTTTTTTATTATCTCCAATAGAATCGTCAATATTATCCACAACAATTGCCGCTGGTTTTTTAAACTCTTGACATCCATCATTTTTCCATGAATTCCAATATTCTTCACGTGCTAATATATGTTTAATACATTTAGCAAAACCTTTACCATCTGGCGGTGTTTCAGCTAATAAATCATATACCATGTCAACTTTTTGATTTATCCATTCAATTTGATCAGGTTTTAATTCGTACATTTCGCTAAAATTAAAATTAAATTATCACTTTTAATGATCCAATAATGAACCGTATATTGAACCCATTATGGAGTCCAATTATGTGTAGGTGCTTTCGTAGGTGATAAGTAACTTTTCGAAGTTGCATCCTGTGCAGGTTGAGTGCCGAGGGACAGCCTCTTGGATGCATTCCGAAACAGTATTTTCTCGAGTTTTTGTTGCGATATATTTTCCTAGTGATCACGGTGTTTAAAGTCTACCGTTGATCACATGGAGACATTAATAGTATCAATTATTATTAAGCATTGCAATCTTAAAATTACATATATTTCTGTATTTAGTGTTCGCCCCGTGGTCGAAATTCGACCATAATCATTATTGAAAATTTGAGGAATATATATATGAATTTACATTTTTCCAACATTTTGTTTTCTACTCTTTTACATTCCTTAGAAAAGGTGACAAGCTAAGCAAAAGACTTGAATTTAAACTAGGAAAACAAAAAATCGAGATAGTAAACGAGTATTGGTACCTTGGCATTTTATTCTCATCACCAGGGTTATTTTCAAAGGCTTTGGATAATGCATACAAAAAATCAAATATGGCAATAGGAAGAATTAAACAAACAATGGTTAAGTCTGAAATGCAGTCTTGGGACACACGTATTCAATTGTTTGACAGCATCATAGCAGGTACAATTTTTTACGGGCAGAAACCTGGAGCCATAGGTTTCTAGATAATATAGACCGTATACATTCAACCTTTTTTAGATCAATATATAACTGGCAGCAGAACACACCTGGCTATATGATCAGATATGAAACAGGTAGACAACATCTAGCAGGGAGCGCTTTAAAATTAATTTTAAATTGGTGGGTAAAAATTTTGCAAATGAGCAATAACTTCCTACCCAAAAACTATTACAGCAGAATGATAATGCTCCAATCGGAGGAAAGCTTTTCATCAAAGTACAACTAGGTCAGCCAACTTAAATACATTCTAAGTAAAACCAGGACGACGCTTACAATCGAATCAGATCTTCAAACTATAAAAAGGGAAATACCAAACGTCATATCCAGGTACCTTAGCTTATATCTAATACGAGATAAAGAAAGAATCTTGAGTTCAAGTTTCAGCTTCCTATATCAATTCATAATAACTGAAGAAGACACCTGCCCTTATTTAAAATTAAATATCAATTTCAAGAAGGTAAAACTGATCAGCCAACTGAGACTTTCAGAAAATCTTGCAGTCAAAATAATTGCAAACAGCTGTGTATACAAATGGAAACAAACCGATCTGTGTGAGATATGTAGCCAAAAAAACCCGAATCCATAATACACTTCCTGCTACAATGTCCAATATATCAACCTTCCAGAGAATCCTTCATAAACCAATACACTAACATGAAAAACGATATTGAAACTAACTTCATGGAGCTGCTCACCAACTTAACACCAACAAAATACACCAAATATATAGCTACGTCTGTGAAGCACTTAAGATGAGGAGCTTGATACTAGAAGAATAAGATACAGGATTGAGGAGGGATTCGCAAGGAGACAAAACACCTTGTGCGTTTTTATTGACATAGAGGGAGCATTTGACAATGCCTCTTACAATTCCATGGTTGATTCTGCAAATCGACACGGAGTAGAAGACACCTTTTGCATGTGGATAAACTCTATGCTCATAGGTAGAAGAATACAAACTTCTCTTCTTGGAGAGTCTGTCACTGTGAGAGCCACAAACGGATGTCCGCAGGGTGGTGTCTTATCCCCACTCCTGTGGAGCCTGACAGTGAACAGTTTACTGATGAACCTCAACCAAAAAGGATACTACACACAGGGATATGCGGACGACATTGAAATTGGAATCCAAGGACCGTACGAAGGCACAATCTCGGAGCTTATGCAAAACGTTCTATGATTCAAACAGGAATGGTGTATCAACCAGGGATTAAAAATAAACCCTGCTAAGACCGCATTAATTCCATTCGCACGGAAAAGGAAGGTGGATAACACAAAACCACCCATCCTTTTCGGTGAAAGACTACAGATCACAAGGGAAGTCAAGTTCTTAGGAGTAATGTTGGACTCTAAACTAACATGGAACCCTCATATGGAATACATAACAAATAAGAGCAAATCTTCTCTCATGCTTTGCAAGAGAGCATGTGGAAAAGTCTGGGATCTAAAACCCAAAGTGATCCACTGGCTTTACACAACAGTAGTTAGGCCAATTATAACCTATGCTGCTCTAGTGTGGTGGCCAAAAGTTACTCAGATAACAGCATGCAAAAAGCTATCCAGGATGTAAAGACTGGCCTGTTTGTGCATTACTGGATCCTTGAACAGTACACCTACAGCTACCATGGAAATCATACTGGGTCTGATTCCGCCAAGCATGGTAATAATAGCTATAGCGAGATCCAGCGCCTATAGACTGTCTTACAATAATAACTGGATTTAAAAAAATCAGGTTGGACATGCAAGGGGTCGTGGGATATTAATCATCACAGACCCCGTTTTTGTAATGGGTACAGTTATGATTCCCAAAAGAAACTCCTGCTCAAAACCTTGCACTGCAGTCTGTGATAGGGCCATGTGGACGGAAGGAGAACCACCCTATCTCAAAAAAGGAATCGTCTGATATATAGACGGATCCTAAACTGAAGAAGGGACTGGGACTTAAGCAAACATAATTCTCAACTTGGGGAAATATGCCACGGTTTTTCAAGCAGAAGTCTATGCCATACTGGCTTGCGCCCGTGAGAACCTACGTAGAGGCTACATAAACTAGAACGTATGTATTATCTCGGACAGTCAAGCTGCTCTAAAAGCCTCGTCTGGAACTGAGGTCACCTAAAGGGTAGTCAAGGATTGTATAGAGGAACTGCTGGAGCTGGCAAAACGGAACAATGTTAAATTAATCTGGGTGCCGGGTCACAGTGGTTTCGAAGGAAACGAAAAAACCAGTCCAAGTGGTCGAGCGATGTAAGGCATTATTTCTGAACAGTATGCATACTTGGAAACTGGGAGGTTATGGGTTCGAAACCCGACATCAGCAGTTTGTCAATTATTAAAGAAAAAAAAAAAAGGGAGCGGTTAATTGACTAAACTGTCGGCGTATGGATAATAACGAAATAACCGGCTATGCTTGAGAAGGTTTTCTGCAGTTTCCTTCACGAACTCCAGATGAATATCGGCATAGTTCCTATCATAGTCTGCTGCAGCCGCATATCCTACCAATTCCTAGTATACACACAAATTCCTTCCACTCCACTTTTATCCTCATATCCTTAGACATCACAATGGACCTTATGGCCGAAGTCTAGCCCGTCCAGGGCAGCCTCTACAATCTATCTATCTATGTATTCCCTCGGACAGTCTCGCTGCTCTAAAAACCTCGTCTGGAACTGAGGTCACCTCAAGGGTAGTCAAGGATTGTCTGGAGGAACTGCTGGAGCTGTGGTTTCGAAGAAACAGATACCTTACGAAACGAAAAAACAGATACCTTAGCAAAGAATGGAGTCGGAATACCCTTCATAGGCCCAGAGCCTATTTTAGGAATTCCAAGGACTGCATGTAAACAGGTGATCAACGATTGGTCAAATGCTAAACACCGTGATCGCTGGGGAAAAAGTACCGCGGCAAGAGCTCGGGAAGGTACTGAAGGTACTACTGAAGAGTGCAATAAAGAGGTTATCTTTCGATGCACTGAGGCTGAACAGGATGCAACTGCGCAGGGTTACCGGATTCATTACCGGGCATTATCACCTGCCGAAGCATCTGCACACAATGGGACTCCATAACGGGTCTATTATGTGGCGAGGAGGAAGAAACATCCAGCCACATAATCTTTGACTGCGAACCTCTGGGTTACAGCAGATACAGGATATTCGGTGCATCTCATCCCGAATATATGAACCTTCAGGAAGACCTGATAAGCAAGCTCCTGCCTATTGCCAACATATGGGAGAAGCTATTCTCGTCGGACTGAGGTAGAAGGGGGAGCACAATGGACCATATGGTCTAAGTACAATACTTTTTAGACCCCAAGATGTATCTATCTATCAACAGAAAATATGGTCAGGTGATAAATTGTAGTAAAATTTATTTACTACAACATTACTATTGATAAATTTGTCTATTTAACTAATAAAAGGAGAAATATTTCACATTTTGTGTTGCTCCTTCCCACTAAGTTCCCCTTTACCATTGAGCGATTTGGCCCATTAAGAACATGCCCTTTTACGAAAAGCACATCACATATCAAATTTTATTCTAGGTACGTTTGATGAACTTTAGAAGAAATTTTTTCGAAAATCGTTCATCGATACAAAACCAAAAGGTGAATTTTCTTCGAATTTCAAATTTTTTGTATATTCATTTTATCGGTGTTGAAGAGGAAAAATTGTAAAAACACACGAGAGAAAGTTTAGATAAGTAAAGAATATTTTCAAAAATACCGCTTGTTTATGAGTTAATTTCTCTTATTTCCCGTGTACATAAAATATTTCTCAATCCTACAGATGCACTTCGTATATATATCGTGGTCTCATTTTGAACTCTGCTTTTTCACGAAGGATCTAGACATTTCATGAAACGTCGGCGTATTGTGGAAACATGATAAAACCTATTTTGACAAAATGGAAACCCGACTTCAAAAATCAAATATTCTATAACAAAAAATGCACTAAAAAGTAAAAAAAAATAATTGCATATTCTTGTGCCAATTTTAGTTCACCTAAGCAAAAATTTTTAAATATATATGTACAATTATTGTTATTTTTGGAGTGGGTGTCAGCATAGAGAAGAAATTCACATAACTTTTGGACACCGACTCCAAAAATAACAATAATTGTACATATATATTTAAAAATTTTTGCTTAGGTGAACTTAGATTGGCACAAGAATATGCAATTATTTTTTTTACTTTTTATTGCATTTTTTTGTTTTAGAATATTTGATTTTTGAAGTCGCGTTTCCATTTTGTCAAAATAGGTTTCATAACAAAATTATTATTATTATGGTCGAAATTAGTTTTGCCTATGACATCATCGTTCCAGTGTAGGCGCATGCGCGTAATTTTTACGATTTAGCTTTGTATAAAGATATAAATTAGTGTAGCGAGGAAACGCGTTTAATTAACACTTTTTTTTATCCGTTTATTTTTTTTTTTGTAAGTTTTAGTGCATTTTTTTATAACATATTTTCAGTTTTTTTTTTGTAAAAATTTTTTTTTTTGGGGTAGGTTTTTTTTGTAAAGTCGGTTTAAAAAAAAATTTTCTTATTTTCCCATTATGAATGAGTATACCCTTTCAAAAAAAAAAAAATTCGCAGAAATCGGTTATCACATATAAAATGAGGATTTTCCTCGATTTTCCGGGGATCCCCTCATCAGAATGCGATTTGGTGACAATGACAATTTAAAACAAAAATTCAAAATCGGTTCATAAATGACGGAGTTCTGAGGTGAGATACATTAAAAAAATACAGACGAATTGAGAACCATCCTCCCTTTTGAAGTCGGGTTAAAAAGTAACATGTATTGCCTTGACGTTTCGTGAAACGCCCATCTTTCTGCGACCGATAGTGACTAACATAATCTGCCTTATTTTATATCGTAGTCTCATTGTAAAATCGTTTTTACACGAAAATCCTAGGCACTTCATCCAAAATTGGAGTATTTATTCATGTATTCAAATTACACATCAAAGCAAAAGCCATAGACTTATATATAGCATATTATGAGTTAGATTGTAAAGGCTGCCCTGGACGGGCTACACTTCGGCCATAAGGTCCATTGTGATGCCTTAGGATGTGAGAATGTGAGTGGAGTGAAAGGAATTTGTGAGTAGACTAGGAATTGGTAGGATATGCGGCTGCAGCCGACTATGATAGGAACTTCGGAAATCGGAAAAATATTATATTTTTAATAAATCGTATATCACGTTCAGAATAAAAAATTAAATAAATAAATCACAGGGAGGTGGACAGGTAACAAAAACTAGAATAATTTATTGATCTTGATATTGTTGGAAGTTTCGTCCCTTTATTGGAACTTCCTCAGCAACTAAAAAATTTACAAATTACAAATACAACCTTTTAATATCAAGCGAACTAACTCATAAAACACAAAATCAAGAATTTTTAATAACTTGATCCTGCGATTCTATTGTCCGCTAAGTATTATGACACAAAATATCACATTTATCAAAAATACAACCAATAACATCTTCAACAATATAAACAATTCTGTACTTTACTACATTATTTTTTGACGTTAAGAATCAAAACTTCATTATAAATGCAATTTAAATTTTGAGTGCCAGTTCTCCAATTAATAGTATTATTCTTTTTTATATAATACGTTTCACTGATATTTTTTTTAAACAATTCTCTTCAAAGTCTAAAATAGGCGCAAGATCAAATCTAAAATTATGTCCTTTACTAAAATGATGTTCAGCTAACGCTGTAGTATTTGTCTTATGCATGTTGATCAGTTTACAATCGTTTTTATATTGTTCAATTCTTTTTAAAAATTTTTGTTTTGTTTGCCCTATGTAACACTTTTCACACTCACACGGTATTCTATAAACTAAGCAGGATTGGTCAAATTTATCAACTTTATCTTTTAATCTAGTATAAATGGAATTAACTTTTGTTAAATTATAAAATGATGTTAGTTTGATGTTAGTTTTACTCAAATATTTATCCAATTTTGTAGGTAAAGGGTTAATAAAAGGAAATTTGATAAATTTTTTAGTAAGATTCAGTTTAAAATTAAATTGGAAAGTGAAAAAACTTTACCGTTTTTGGATGTACTCGTCATTAGAAAGTATAGTTTTATCATTTTTCAATTCAATTGTAAAATGAACCTTACTATTAATACTATTGAAGATTTCTAATACTGTGTCCACTGAGTCATCTAAAAACTGAATCCGGACCTTACAGTAACACGATCAGGTAAAGGTAATAACACTGTTATTATGAAAAAAGATGAAATATATAGATGAATATAAATAATGTAGTAAGTACAGAATTGTTTATATTGTTGAAGATGTTATTGGTTGTATTTTTTATAAATGTGATATTTTGTGTCATAATACTTAGCGGACAATAGAATCGCAGGATCAAGTTATTAAAAATTCTTGATTTTGTGTTTTATGAGTTAATTCGCTTGATATTAAAAGGTTATATTTGTAATTTGTATATTTTTTTAGTTGCTGAGGAAGTTCCAATAAAGGGACGAAACGTCCAACATGTGATCAATAAATTATTCTAGTTTTTGTTACCTGTCCACCTCCCTGTGATTTATTTATTTAATTATATTTTTATTTATCCGGCTAAAATAACATTTTCATTTGCCCAATTCAGTATAAATGCAGTATACCCTCAAAGGTTACATTGAATCTTTTTCAGTTTCAACTCCTAATGATTTCAAAAGTTTTAGTCACGATATCTAAAATATATTGAACGATTTTTAGTGCGGAGGCTCAAAAACACGCGACCAACCCGGGAAGACCGATGAAGAGAAAGATTGTAGTACTCGGTTGTAATAATTACCTTATTTAATTCCTCAGTAATTATAACCTCTCTTGTGTAAAAATGCTTAGAAATTACAACCTAATATAATATTTTTAGTTTGACAAATCTTTTCTTATGCAAATAACCGGACGAATAAAAATATATTATTCCTCCAGTTTTTGAATATTTATTTATATTTAATTTTTGAATTTTTACTGGAATTACAGTTTTTTTAAATGAAAGGAAATAATTATTTTCAATTGATATTTAATATAATAACAATGTATTGAGTTTTTACTTCAATCTAATATACAATACACCTACTTTTCTTTGACATTTCACATAACACAAAATGCCTGTTTCCCTTTGACACTTTACGAAGCATTATCATTTGAACTACGACAGATTATGTTGAATGCAATCCGTCGAAATAAGATGGGCTTTTCACGAAGCGCCCAGGCACTACATGTAACTTTCCATGTCGACACAATACGCCGACGTTATATAAAACGCCCGGGATCGTCATGAAAAGACAAATTTCACAATGAGACCACGAAATATACAACGTATAAAAATGATTAAATTAGTTTCAAAAGTATACATACGATTTAAATTTCACTGATGAGTTCAAGTACTGGAATAGAATAAGAAATTGTACTAAAACGTATCGACGAAAATTCGAATCAGATAATTGTAATTCTAATAATTTTTGATTTGTTAAATATTTGGCAAAGTAATGTGTCTCTTCTTCACTGCTTGTTTCCATTGCACTTCCAACAACATCCATATTTTTACTTTGAATTTCATCTAATTTCGAACTACTGAATGCCATTAAAACATTTGTTGCATGCTAAAAATAATAGTAATTATTATTGAATTAAATATATGTAGAGTTAAAAAACGTAAAAATACATTCTCGGACAAAAAACAGTATCGCTCGATTATTTTTCAATATGGCCTTCATTTTTTGCAATGTTAACAATGATTTCAAGAAGTTATATATTTTTTAAATAAGAACATTTTTTGAAGAATCAAAGTAGAGTGGCTCCTAAGGGGTTCGGCTGAGGAGAACTTTAACTGTAATGATTTTCAAATTGTTACTTAAGCGTCAGTGGAATGAGAAATGTTTCTTCGAAAGAAAGATTTTTTTGTCCGCGAGTGTACATAAATAAGGCTTACCGAAGCAAATGTTTTCCATTGAACTTTATTGTAACATTGATTGGGATTTCGAAAAAAATCTTGTAAAGCCCAAAATTTACAATATAAATTGTAATCAATTTTGACAGCTTTTTCTGTATTATCCATATAATCAACTTCCATATAAAAATCGGCATTCGATGAACTATCACTACCAAATTCTGTTAAATTATCTAAGTTAAATTCACTAACAATATTCAAACCTGAACGTTCGGAAAATGGAAAAAATTTAGCCAAAAATAATAATATCCGTCCACAAAATACTGTATTCTGGGATCGTGATAATCGTCGTAATAAATCATTACACATACGTAATAAATTATTTTTACATGCACTAAAAAATAAGTCTTCTTTCCAAATGTGAACACCTTGTTCAACAAACGTAAACATTTCTTCAGATTTATCCAATGTTAATGCATCAAAAATATCACCCAGGAGAACTACAGGCATTGTAGCTGTTGTCATATTTAATCGGCATGTTTCTATGCAAAAATTTATATATTTTTGTAATAATTCCACATTGTAATTATCTTCCAAAATTTCTAATAGTGTATCACGGAATACTTGGTCCAATGCGGCTTTTTGATCGATTTCAACAGATTTATTTCGTTCATATTGATTTTGAAGAAGAGAAATATTATTTTCCAAAAATGCTTTTTTTAATAATGACTAAAACAAAGTATAAAATTAATTCCTAATATTTAAATAATCTATATCTAAGAATTACGTTTAAAACTGTTCGCAATGTTTCGAAATTCACTTCTTTGGACATCTTTATATTATTTTCAATTAACCTCCTTTTTAAAATTTGTTTATTATTTAATATATCTATTCTTCATGATTATTTGAAATAAGAAATATCTGTCTTCTTTGCCAGAAATCATAGAGAATACAACTATATATGTAAAGCCAAGTTTACACGTTCAACATTTGTCATAAAAATGCTGACGTGTGGATTAAAAAGGCTCAACAAAGTTAGCCACTTTTTAATTTCATAAATCGTTTGTTCACGGCCGTTTGTTCTTAGATGTTCGTCATTATTAATCAGCCTTTTTCCTCTGAAGATTTTAAAAAAATCCACCAGAGGCTGCACTAGCACACATGTTTTGATTTTCTCATTGACAGCAACATTTCTGTAGATTATTAGACATTTTTATGAAAAAATAAAATTTTTGGATCAAAATCAAGAAATCGCGATTTTTGATGGTTTTTCCTATTTTTCTCAAAAGCTACCGATCCAATTTCAATTCAAGACACGTCAATCGATAGGTTTATTTTATACCTATAACTTTCTTATTTAAATTTTCCTGATCGGAGTTCAAGTTTTCTTTTTATTCGCAAAACAACATTTTTCCAATATATACTGGTATTGGTATATGCCAACAACTGGTTCTGATCCAAAAATTACTCAAGAGGGTGGTGATCCCCTCCAGTTGTTGCTGTTGTGTGTTCCATATTCCATTTAAGGAATGTCGGAGACCATCTTCTTCCATCTATTTCTATCACTAACATATCTTATTAACTTTTCCAAATTCAAATTTGTCCATGCTTTTATATTATCTATCCATTTGACTTTTTTATTTCTACCTCTAACTTTTTTGCAAATCATTTGACCCAGTAGGATTACTCTGTGTAGCTCGTAATTTTTCCCACGGATTAAATGCCCGAAATATGCCGTTTGTCTCATTTTTATGGTTCTGACCAGTGATTTCTTAACTTTAAATTTAAGTCCATTTCACTTTCAGAACTCGGCGATAACCCCACATTTCAAAAACATTTAGTTTTTTTATTGTGTTGATTTTGAGCACCCAAGTTTCACAACAATATAAAAGCACAGACCACACGTAATATTTTAATATTTGGAATTTTAAACACTTGTATAGTTTATTATTCACTAGGAGGAATCTTAGTTTATTAAATATGGGTGCATTCGTCTTGGACGCTCACACGCTTTAAGCGCGCTCAATCGTCGTTTTCAGCGTTCGACTTGGCGCTGTGAGTGTCAAAAAATCACTCTTGTGGCTGAGTTCATGAGGTAGATCTCGCGCTCACAGACGCTTACTCTACAGAGGTAGGGCAGCAAAAGCGTGAGCGCCAAATCTTACTATTTATCAAAACGAATGTTACGTAAGCGTAAGCTAACCAAACTTTTGTCATATTTATTAAAGTACTTAAAATTAAAATTGTTTAAAAATCAGTAAAATTGGCTAACTATTTACCCAGATTATTTTCGATCGATTTTAATGATTCAGAATCTGGTAAAACGTATTCTATTTCTGTTACTTTCGACGAAATAAAACGTCGCCATGTTGATACAAACTAACGCTCACAACGTCCAAAACGAACGATATTTTCTGATCGATTCTAAGCGTTCGTAGGCCAACATGAACACCAATAATTTGTGCTTATAAGCGTAAGCGCTCAAAGCGTGTAAGCGTCCAAGATGAATGCACCCATGGATTTAGCTTTGCCTATTCCAATTTCCGCTGCACTTTCCATATCACTGTTTATTATCTTACCGAGGTACTTTACTCTTCTCACTTGTTGAATATTTGTATTTCCACACTTTAAACTTTTTTTTCATTTTTTTTTCCTTTATTGAACACCATAGGTACAAACAGTTTTTTTAACGTTTAGTCTTAAACCTGTATTCACACTTGCCTGACAAACTTTATTTACCAAAACCGGCAGACCTTCTTCACTATTTGCTATCAAGACGGTGTCATCCGCGTGCCTGATATTATTAATAATGTGTCCGTTAACCTTAATGCCTTCGTTTATATCACTTAATTCTTCCAGAATTATTTCCGCATAGGTTATAGAATAGTGGTGACAATACACATCCTTGCCTAACACCACGTTTAATTTTGACCCATTAGGTATGTCCGTTATGAGTACGAACAGCCGCCTCTTTATTCTAGTAAAGAAGTGTGATTTAACTGGTTATTTTTTTATCTGTTATAATTTTATCCAATAATTGGAAAAATGGTTTTTTGCGAATGAACAAAAAGCTTGAACTCCGATCAGGAAAATTTAAATGAGAAAGTTATAGGTATCAAAAAAACCTATCGATTGACGTGTCTTGAATTGTTTTTGAGAAAATCGAAAAAACCGTCAAAAATCTCGATTTCTTGTTTTTGATCCAAAAATTCGAGTTTTTCATAAAAATGTCTAATAATCCATAGAAATGAAGCCCAAAGCAAGCCAAAAAAAAGTTGCTTTTTGAACAATTAAAAAAAATAAATTTTTTGTCGAATTTTCATAAAAATGTCTAATAATCCACATAAATGAAGCCCGAAGAAAACCAAAAAGATGCTTTTTGAACAATTGAAAAAAATAAATTTTTTTCCGAGTTATGACGTTGGTTAACGTTGTTGTCCATGAGAAAATCAAAACATGTGTACCCCCCACTAGTACAGCCTCTGGTGAATTTTTAAAAAATCTTCAGAGGAAAAAGGCTAATCGTTTGTCTGGAATTTGTGTATTTATAAAATTTGATTTATTACTATTACTCTCTAACTTTTTATTAACGTTTGAGTATTAGTTCAGTTTGCCCTATCGTAAAATTGTCTTTTTTTAACCCAACTTCAAAAAGGAGGATGGTTCTCAATTCGTCTGTTTTTTTTTTTTTTTTTTTTTTTATGTGTCACCTCAGAACTCCGTCATTTATGAACCGATTTTGAACTTTTTTTTTGTTTTAAAGGGTTTGATTTCCCATTTCCCATTGGCACCAAATTGCATTCTGATGAGGGGGATCCCCGGGAAATCGAGGAAAATCCTCATTTTATATGTGATAACCGATTTCTGCAAAATTTTTTTTTTTTATAGGGTATACTCATTCATAACAGGAAAATAGGAAAATTTTTTTTAAAACCGACTTCAAAAAAATTTTTACAAAAAAAACAAAACAAAATGAATGTAAAAAAACTGAAAATCTGTTATGAAAAAATTCACTAAAAATTTAAAAAAAAAAAAAAACGGATAAAAAAAATGTTATAAAAAAATGCACTAAAAGTTAGTAGGTCGTTTAGTTGGTCTACCCATATTTAGACAAATAAAATAAGTTATAGAAATTCAAAGTCACTAAAAAGCGAGAAATAAAAAAGATTTTGACAAAATGGAAACCCGACTTCAAAAATCAAATATTCTAAAACAAAAAATGCACTAAAAAATAAATCCATTTTCTTGTGCCAATTTTAGTTTATCTAAGCAAAATTTTTTAAAAATATATATGTACAATTATTGTTATTTTTGGAGGCGACACCGACTCCAAAAACAACAATAATTGTACATATATTTAAAATTTTTTGCTTAGATGAACTAATATTGGCACAAGAATATGCAATTATTTTTTTACTTTTTAGTGCATTTTTTGTTCTAGAATATTTGATTTTTGAAGTCGGGTTTCCATTTTGTCAAAATCTTTTTTATTTCTCGCTTTTTATTATCTTAATTGGTATGTTTTTATTAACTTAATTACAATTCACAATACTTATATTACGCCGCGCGCATTTAATGTCCAAGGCGATTATTTTAAAATTTACTTTAATATATACATAATATTTAGTATAGTTAAAAAAAAATTAAGTAATGATAAAGCTAAACACTTCCAGGGCTTGGAAGAATTGAAGGTCTTTTCAAGTACCATTCACTAATGATTACTTTTTTACTTTACATAAGCTAGCTCAGAATCAACTCTATATTCATGGAGACTACACAAGGAGACCGAACTCAAACGAAATAATTGACAAAGGGCTTATTCCGTAATGGTAACATCAATATGTTTTAAGTTGGCATTGCTTAAAAAGGAGAGGTAGAGATGGATGGTTCTGTGTTCCACCATCATAAACATCATCAAAAGTCGTATGACGTATGCTATTGTAATGATAGAGGAATCATTTTTATTATTTATTTATAATTTATACTTAGTTAATCTTATCAAGAGCACGGTAGTGCGCAAGGCCGAGTCTGTTATTAAACAAAATAAAATATAATTTTTTGTTTTTATTCAATTTTATTTAATTTTTTGTTTCTCAGTCATTGCATGATTCTTACAGCAGAAGATTTATGATTGATGATGTTATGATGGTAGAACACAGCTCCATCCATCCCTACCCCTCCTTTTTAAGTGATGCCAACTTACAATTTATTGATGTTACCATTACGGAATAAGCCCAAAATATGGCAACGTAATGGTAGAAGTTACAATTACTTTTTGTACCACTAGCGTCGCTAGTTGTCCATCCGTATCGAAGTGAATATAGTATAATAAATAGAAGTGAAGTATATATTTGTCATTTTGTTAGACTTATTATCAATAAATAAAAGTTTAATTTAATAACTGATTCAATAATCTTTAAATTGATTTTAATAATTTTAATATAATTTATTTTTAGTTAATTTATTTTGCGAATTAATAACTATCACTTACTTCAACTAATTACTTTAAGTATTTTATTGGAAAAATACTTTGGCTGCAAATAATTTTTATAATACTACATAAATGCGTCATGTTTTTCAATTCAAACTCGCGCGTTTTACTCTCTCCACTGTTTCCGGTGTAGAATGAACACTACTGACATCTTATTTTTGTCAATTATTTGTTTACATGGAGTTCGGTCTCCTCCTCTCCTAGGCATGGTAGGACCTTGTAGTTGGTGGAGAGGCTTAAGTGCATCGATGAAGGGCTATGCTACGCCGTCGGTAACTATGTTACTGGCAGGAATACCCACGCCGGACAGGATAGCCATGAGAAGCACGACCAAGAAACCATGTGAAAACCCAAGCTACGGTGCGAGGCATTGTGCCTAAAGAACTAGCCGAAGGCTAGGGCAGCAAGGTCAAATGCTGTCATAAACAATCCCTTTGGAGCAACTGGCGAACTCCACTGTATCAATACCCTCCCCATCAAGCGGCCGATGGGATAGTAAACGGTCCGATTTTTTCGGAAATCGAATCATTATGGAAAAACACTGTAAAAATTATAATAACTCTGGGGCTCAAATCTCCTCAAAAAGTGAATCAACAGAGGCTGCACAAGCAAACCTCGCCGAGACACAAAAAACTGCAAGGTGGAAATGAAAAATCGCAGTTGAAGAGAAAGCCAAAGCTGAGGAGAAACCGATTCATTCGATAAAGAGGAAAATCTGGACAAAAAACCCTATAGCCCTGTTTTACTCAGGAACAGTGATACCTGTGGGGTCCGACTCAGGGAATCAACCCTTGGAAAGCCCACAGGTGAAGAGGTCCAGATCTGAAGATGGGACTTCAAGCCCGAAGCAGATTTCGAAAAAACGTAGAAAAGGGGAACAGGCAAGTGCTATGAATATCTTTGCTGAAACCGCCGCAGCAACAAAGATGTGCATTGCATTGCGGGGGTATCCAGAGGCCAAAATGACTCAGGAACAATCCGAAGAGGTGCAACTCGATGCTACAAACCCTCATTCGCAAAGAGCTCTTGAAGGCCCACAATATCGGGATTGCCACCTGGACAGGAGGCCCTCATTGTGCGGTGCATAGGAACAACAGCCATAAACTGGCTCATAGAGAACGTCCCGAATATCAGACCATGGAACGGAGCGGAACTTGTCGTCGGGGATGCAAGTGCCCTGATGAACACATCAAAAGTTCTGCTGTATGCTCCCCAGATCTATAACTCCATTGAAACGGGCAAAATAATCAAAACTCTTGGAGCGCAGAATGCAAACCTGCACACTCAGGAGTGGCGAATTATCAACAGTACGAGTACCTATGTGGGACACACCATCGTGCTGGAAGTGAGTGCAGCGGATCTGGGGTTGATTCAGGACCGAGAGTTTAAATTAAACCTCGGGTTTAGTCAAGTCAACCTTAGACCACTTAAAACATCAAAGAGAAAAAAGAATGTCTGATCTTCGGATGCTTCAGATAAACCTCCAGCAACGTAAGGCGGCCTCCGCTGCCTTCTGTCAAAATGTTCTGAAAAGGGGAATTTCCATAGCTCTGATCCAGGAACCTTGGGCTGTGAACCATAAAATTCTTGGACTAGGAGATACTAGAGGACAAATTATTTACGATAAAACCTCGGAGAGACCCAGAACTTGCATTTATGCAAGAAAGGACATCAATATCTTGCCGCTGTTAGAGTTTTGTCAGAGAGACCTTACAGCGGTAAAAGTAAAATACAACATGAGGAACCGAACTGGAGTGGTAATTATCGCTTCGGTCTACTTACCCTATGATGCATCTACCCAACAGAGATGGAAGACCTGACCCAGTATTGTGAGCAAAAAACCACCAACTGATCTTGGGATGTGATGCAAACGCTCATCACACTGCATGGGGTAGTACAAACATAAATACAAGAGGTGAGTACCTCTTTGATTATATCATAGCTAATAACTTAGATATAGTTAATCAAGGCAACAAGCCGACTTTTATTAACAAAGTTCGGAAGGAAGTCATTGATGTAACACTGAGCACTTATGAAATCAGTGGAAAAATCAAGAAATGGCTAGTATCCGATGATCACAGACAAATCTATTGCAATGTGGAGGTGAGAATGGACCAATGTAATATACAATATCGGGATCCGAGAAGAACAAATTGGGACGAATATAATTCGACACTAAAGTTCAAACTCGCCACAATCCCGAAGAAAGTTAAAACAGTATTGGACATTGAGCTTACTGCAACTGAGCTTCAGCATGCAATAATTAACTCTTTCCAAGAAAACTGCCCGGAGGTCTCAAAAGACATCAGCAGGTCGACTTGTTGGTGGAATGAGGGCCTAAGGAGTCAGAGGCGAAGGGTTCGCCAGCTATTTATCAGAGCAAGGAGGTTGGGGAACTGGGATAATTACCATGAAGCCCTTACCGAATACAAAAGGTCTCTGAAGAAAGCCAAAGTGGACTCATGGAGGAAGCTCTGTCATGATGTTGAAAACACTTCTGAGGGAGCAAGGCTCCATCGTGCCCTGGCGAAGAAATCCGTTGACACAATCGGCTCACTTCGTAAACCCGATGGTGAGTATACTAGCTCCGCGAAGGATACACTCGAGACACTGTTCCGGATTCATTTCCCGGATTCGGTGGCAGTGGACGATGAAAACCCTTCTCAAGAGCAGTTAACCAGTGTCTCCCGCCGACTGGCGAGGACTGGAGAAGAGCGGCGATTGCCATTAACCGCTCAAAAATCGAATGGGCAATAAACTTATTCGACCCCTACAAAGCACTGGGACCAGATGGGATATACCCAGTTCTTTTACAAAAAGGAGCAGAGCATCTTTTAACTCTGCTTGGTCATATATTCAGGACAAGACCATCTTTCCAAAACCGGGGAGGCTTAATCACTCCACGGGAAAGGACTTTAGACCAATTAGTCTGTCATCGTTTCTACTGAAAACTATGGAACGACTAATAGGATTTCATTTGACATATCTCCCTTAATATTCGAAAAATCGAAAATTTATAAGAAGTAAAGTTGTAGGTATTCAGTTTTACTGTAATTTTGTTTTTTATCATTTTTTCTGTTACACTAACATTTACAGAGATATTGACGGGTTAAGATTGAAAATTAAATTCCTTAATATCTCTGTACACATTAGAGTTTGCGCAAAAATGATAAGGTAATGAATTGTACCAAACATGATTTTCTACAACTTATTCCTTACGTATTTTTTGATTGTTCTAATATAAAGAGAGATATTTTATATTTTGTGTTTTCTTCTTTCTTTATGCCCCCTTTCCCCTTGACGTCATTTATTAATAAAATTGGCCATGCAAATACTAAAATCATATACGACATTTCATTTTGATCAGACTAAAATTGTGACCGCTAGAAAGTAATTTATGTATTCAATGCAAATTCGCTAAGTTGAAGCAGCTCCTGCCTAACGAATTTTTCTTCTGAACATGCTAGAAAGATGCGGTTTTTTGCATTCGACGCTAATTAGCTACAAATTAAGAATTTTTTTCGAAAAACGTAAAATTTTTCATCGCTCCATTAAAAAATAGGAAAACAACCCCCTAAGGTACCCTTTTAACTTCTATTCATGGTAGAAAGATGGGGTTTTTTGTATTTGGTGGAGAATTTCTTCAAACTAATGAGGTTATTCAAGCTTGGCAACGGGCAAGCCTGGCTATGGGTTATATCCCAACCGTATGGAAGCCAGTAAAAGTAACCTTTTTGCCAAAACCGGGGAGGCTTAATCACTCCACGGGAAAGGACTTTAGACCAATTAGTCTGTCATCGTTTCTACTGAAAACAATGGAACGACTAATAGGATTTCATTTGACTCAGGGGGCATTGTCAAGAAATCCGCTTCATGCCAACCAACACGCGTATCAGGTGGGGAAATCCTGTGAATCAGCCCTCCACAACCTAATATACAGGATTGAGGAGGGATTCGCAAGGAAACAAACCACCTTGTGCGTTTTTCTTGACATGGAGGGGGCATTTGACAATGCTTCTCACAATTCCATGGTTGATTCTGCAGGTCGACACGGAGTTGAAGACACCTTTTGCAGGTGGATAAAATCTATGCTGATAGGAAGAAGAATAAAAACTTCTCTTTTTGGAGATTCTGTCACTGTGAGAGCCACAAAGGGATGTCCACAGGGTGGTGTGTTATCCCCACTCCTGTGGAGCCTGACAGTGAACAGCTTACTGACAACCCTCAACCAAAATGGATACTACACACAGGGTTACGCGGACGACATTGTAATTGCAATCCAGGGACCCTGTGGAGGCACAATCTCGGAGCTTATGCAAAACGCTCTTAGAATTGCACAGGAATGGTGTATCTATCAGAGATTGAAAATTAACCCTGGTAATACGGCACTAATTCCATTCACACGTAAAAGGAAGGTGGATAACATAAAACCACCAATCCTCTTCGGTGAAAGATTACAGATCACAAGGGAAGCCAAGTTCTTGGGAGTAATGCTGGACTCCAAACTAACATGGAACCCTCATCTGGAATATATAACAAATAAGAGCAAACCTTCTCTCATGCTTTGCAAGAGAGCATGTGGAAAAGTCTGGGGTCAAAAACCCAAAATGATCCACTGGCTCTACACAACAGTAGTCAGGCCCATTATGATCTATGCTGCTTTAGTGTGGTGGCCAAAAGTTAAGCAGATTACTGCGTGCATAAAGCTGTCCAGGATCCAGAGACTGGCCTGCTTGTGCATCACTGGATCCATGAGTAGTACACCTACAGCTGCCATGAAAGTCATACTGGGGCTGCCTCCGCTAAGCATTGTAGTAACAGCTAAAGCGAGATCCAGCGCCTATAGATTGTCTTGCAATAACAACTGGATTAATAAAAATCAGGTTGGACATGCAAGTATCGTGGGAACATCAATTATCTCAGACCCCGTCTTTGAAATGGGCACAGATATACTTCCCAAGACATACTCCTTCTCAAAACCTTTCACTGTAGTATGTGATAGGGCCATGTGGTCGGAAGGAGAACCATCCTACCTCAGGAAAGGAATCGTCTGGTATACAGACGGATCCAAAACTGAAGAAGGGACCGGGGCGGGAATCTACGGTGAGAGACCAAAAGCAAACATAAGCCTCAACTTGGGGAAATATGCTACGGTCTTCCAAGCAGAAGTCTACGCCATACTGGCTTGCGTCCGTGAGAACCTACGTAGAGGCTACATAAACCAGAACGTATGTATTCTGTCGGACAGTCAAGCTGCTTTAAAAGCCTTGTCTGGAACTGAGGTCACCTCAAGGGTAGTCAAGGATTGTCTGGAGGAACTTCTGAAACTGGCAAAACGGAACAATGTTAAATTGATCTGGGTGCCGGGTCACAGTGGTTTCGAAGGAAACGAAAAAGCGGATACCTTAGCAAAGAAGGGAGTCGGAATGCCATTCATAGGCCCAGAGCCTATTTTAGGAATTCCAAAGACTGCATGTAAACAAGTGATCAACGAGTGGTCAAATGCTAAACACCGTGATCACTGGGAAAAAGTACCGCGGCAAGAGCTCGGGAAGGTACTGCATCAGAGTGCAACAAAGAGGGTATCTCTCGATGCACTGAGGCTGAACAGGATGCAACTGCGGAGGGTTACCGGGTTCATTACTGGGCATTATCCCATGCAGAAACATCTGCACACAATAGGACTCCATAACGGCTCCATTGTGTGCAGATTGTGTGGCGAGGAGGAAGAAACATCCAGCCACATAGTCTTTGACTGCGAACCTCTGGGTTACAGCAGATACAGGATATTCGGTGCATCTCACCCCGAATATATGAACCTTCAGGAGGACCTGATAAGCAAGCTCTAGGCTATTGCCAACATATGGGAGAAGCGAGTCTCGTCAGACTGAGTTAGGAGGGGCAGCACAATGGACCATAGGGTCGAAGTGCAATAATTTTTACCCCGATATCAATCAATCAATCAATATGTCAAATTTTGTTTTTCCCCCTCCCTCTAAACCCCCCTTTGCCCTTGTCCGATTTTACCCATTAACGAACTTGACCTTTTGAATACCAAAGCGGCTCAAATACCAAATTTCATTCCAAGCAGATTAAAATTGTGACCGCTAGAGCGATTACAGACATATATGTATATATGTGTATATATATATATATGTCCATATATATATATATATATAAATTTTACAGACAGTGATTTTCGACATCTACTAGGTAGAATCGATGGACATTTGAAGAAATTTTTGCAAAATTTTGAAGTCGGTACGGGACCAATAGCACTATTTCCTTTCAGGAAATTTTGAAAAATTGAAGTTTTTCAAATATATTTCCTAATTTGTAGCTATTTAGCGTCGATTGCAAAAACTGAATCTTTCTAGCATGAAGAAGTTAAAAGGGTAGCTTAGGGGGTGCATTTCCCATTTTTTAGGGAGTAAGGATGAAAAATTTTATATCTCGAATTACATTCATAATTTGTAGCTATTTAGCGTCGAATGAAAAAACCACATCATTCTAGCATGTATAGAAGAAAAGGGGTGGTTTTAGGGGTGTTTATCCCATTTGCGAAGGGTTGTGATGGAAAAATTTACGTTTTTCAAATAATCTTGTTATTTTGAACCTGTTCCACGTCGAATTGAAAAAATCTTATCTTTCTAACATGAATAAAAGTGAAAAGGGCAGTTTTAGGGGTGTTATTCCCATTTTCGAGGAGGTTTCGATGTAGTTAATGAAATTTGTCAAAATTTACTGTTAATTTGACTTTATTTCGGGCCGATTGGTGAAAATCCCATCTTTCTAGCATGTATAGAACTGAAAAACGTAATTTTGGGGGGTGTTTTTCTGATTTTCCGGGATGTTGCAATGAAAAAATTGAAACTTTTCCATCGGTTTCATGCAATTTCGCGTCGAATGCAAAAAACCGCATCTTTCTAGCATGTCTAGAAGTTCCTTAGAATTTGTATACATTAGTGTGTCAGTTTCATGCCTAGCTGTATAGTATATTAGATTTTATTTTTTTAATTTGTTTCTGTAATAATTGTTATTGTTTTAAGAAACATAATCCTATTTGGTACAACTCCATCTAGATCTAAACCGTCGTATTCTAACCTTAGGAAATGATTATGGTTACCCAATAAATTTAATTAATATATACAAGCGCAAAACTAACCTACCTAATTAATTTACAATTATCAGTTTTCGCTGTCTTTCATGAACTAAATCCAATTACATTAGCAGTGTCAAGAACAATACTTACTCAGTGACCCATTACTCAATCAGGTACTGAGTGAAGAATATATTGATATTACTCGGGTTCAAACCCATAAAGAGTGTCTAACTTGTAGAACACTTAAATAAAAAGTCTTTTCAACTTGACGCTAATAATAGACTGTTTTTAGCTTGACGCTCCTAAGAAGAGTGTTTTCAAGTTGCCACCCCTAAAGAGAGTGTTTTTAGTAACACCGTAGTGTATAAAAGTATGCTACGCTAATAGCAATACGCAATTGAAAAACAATGCGCGCGCAAGCAGCTATACTATGAAAAATGGCTTAGTAATAATAAACAAATTAAAATAATGCGTGCGCATGCATTTACATAATACAGAAAAATAAATGTGTTTTAAGCAAGGTAAAAATACTAAAGGGTGACGTCCGTATGTATACTGAGTACAAAAATAATTCTATAATTTCTCAACGATATGTGTCACAGATCTACTTAGCTGGAGTACAATTTATGTATGCAATATTCCAAACAAGGAAAGTATATGATGCGTATGCGTATGTAGAGTGTACTCCATTTATCTTGAACTCTGTATTCTCTATACAATACCACTATTACCAGTCCAAGTAGCCGAGCGCTCTAAGGCGTTATGTCTGTGCAGTATGCAGTACTTGGAAACTGGGAGGTTATGGGTTCGAATCCCGACATCGGCAGTTAGTCATTTATAAAAAAAAGGGGTGGTTAATTGACTAAACTGTCGGCGTATGGACAAAAACGAAGTAACCGGCTGTGCTTGAGAAGGTTTTCTGCAGTTTCCTTCACGAACTCCAGATGAATATCGGCATAGTTCCTATCATAGTCGGCTGCAGCCGCATATCCTACCAATTCCTAGTCTACTCACAAATTCCTTCCACTCCACTCACAGCCTCACATCCAAAGGCATCACAATGGGCCTTATGGTCGAAGTGAAGCCCGTCCAGGGCAGCCTTTACAATCTACCTTCTACCTCTAGCTGGAGTAGACAAAAAACTGACCGAAAAAGGAACTGAGGAACAAAAGCAGCGTGCTTAATATTTTTCATCCTTATCTCGTTCGACATCACCTTATGAACCACTACAAAAAATTCGTCTTCTGATTCTGAAATAATGGATTTACAAGAAAATTTATCCTTCCCAACTGAAAGTACAAAGTCCGATACTATTAAAACTTCTATGAGGAAAAATTTCATTACACGAAAATTAGTGGCAGTATTAGATAGGTGTCAGTTACGTATGAGAAATTCTGTGTTTATTATTGCAGCGACTATTGAAGCACTTGGACATAGCACTGACGAATCTCCCATAAGCAAATTCTCCATTCAAAGAACTCGTGCGGAAAAGCGAAAAGAGCGCGCAAAAGCTATAAAAGTCGATTTCCAAAACGAGGTACCGGACACTGTAACTGTCCATTGGGATGACACACTATTACCGGCTTTAGATGCACGCAAATCTACAGAAGAACGTCTGCCAATAGTTATTTTGTATGGTAATAAAGGACAACGTATCGCTGTGCCAAAATTGGATAAATCTTCAAGAAGTGTACAGGCCATTGTATTTACCACTGCTAAAAAATCTAAAATTATTTTGCACAGTAGGTACACATATTGAATCGATTTAGTGCTTTTTAAATAATTCGAGCTAATGTATGAAGATTTTAGCTGAAACAATTGAATATAAAATAATGAGAAAACACCATTACACACTTGACTAGCTATACCTGCGGCTACACTGCGCGTGGTTTACATATTTTTATATAAACAACTCTGTGTCGCGTCCATCTTTCCCCAATCTCCAAGTTCACGTATAACACATCGACCAGCAATATCGTAATTGATCTACTAAATCGTCAGTACTATCCCGTTTATCATGGTGAAGCGTGATATATACCTTGCCAACAGGCCCGTAATGAAGCAGGGCGGCCCCCAGGTTTATTTTAAAAGAGAGCGACGATTTTGGACTACCCAAATGCCTCGTCATGGGAAATATGTATTCAATTGTCTCAACTTATAAAAACAAATCTTATAGAACAGGCGCAAAGGAACTTGAATACACAAAATGTGAGCGCCGGCAACTATAATCAGGTTCTTATACGTGAGACTCCAAATAACAACTGGATGTTGCCAGCAGATTTGTTGGTCTCTTTTTCTAAAGAATATAATTTTTTAATATCTCGTCCAGCTTTCGAGATATGTATAAAAATATGTATTTAATAAATATGGACGTGGATATAAATACTTTGGCAGAAATATAACGTGTTGTTTGGTTACCCCATGCGAGCTTTTTTTTAGAAGTCAGTTTACACCAGTAAGAGTAACCGAGACCGTCAGTATGGCCTTGCTTTGCAGGGAACATATCTATAAACTAAAAAGTAGTATATAAATAGGATCAGTAGTTCTCGAGTTATAAGCACACCAGCGGATAGGCAGAGAGACAATGTGTTTTATAATATATAAAGGATAATAAGTTTTCTAATTTTTAAATAGATACCTTCTCCCGCTTCATTTAGCATTAATTTCATGAGAAGGATTTTATTTGAATATAAAAGAGTTTGCAGTTCATTTTTTGCACTAATTAATTGTTATTTAGATTCTTGTTATAACTCTCATAGAATAAAGACGTGTTCCATAAATTAATAAAAATAGTCGTACAACAATATCAATATATTATATAATTGTCGATAACAATTATTGTACAATTACAAAAAAAATATATCTATTTGTGTTGTGATCGGTTTAAACTTGGTGAGTCAGATATACATACATATATTTTTTACATAGCTGTCCAAAACTTATATTGTTTTATATATTAATATACTTTATTCTTTGAATTGAATTGTTTCGAATTCAAATTTGTTTTTATTCAATTAAAAATATAGTGATCAACTTATAGGAGGTGGTTGAAGATGTTATTCCTCCAGACCCTTCTCGGATGGGTCTGGATACCCAACCTAACGAACCAATCAACTTAATAAGCCACGATAAGCCATCTCTCCCAACCACTACCCCGAAAGAAAAAACAACTTACAAATATCCTAAGAATGCACTCGGCCCGTTCAAGATATCTATAGAATCCACTAACCAAAGTATAGGTCGATTGCATCCTTTGACAGTTGGACGTATTTTATTTAATAATAAAATAAATAATATTATTAAGGTTGAAAATTTGGGTCGCAATAGAATTTGCGTCCAATTTAATTCCTGTGTTACCGCTAATTCTTTCCTGGATCATCCTATATTGAGAAAAGAAAATCTACATGCCTACGTCCCTACCCACTGTGTCACTCGGACAGGTGTTATTAGAGACGATATTGACATTGATGAACAAATACTTTTAGAAAATATGAAAAACAACAAAAATATCAATATCATAAAAGTTCATCGAATGTCAAGAAGAATAGCACCTTCTGATGACAATACTTCCGTGACCTATAAACCATCCTCCACCATCCTAGTTACCTTTGAAGGCACCATCCTCCCGGACTACATCACCATATTCTATTGTTCCCGCCCCATCGAAACCTACATCTTTCCAGTAACCCAATGCTACAATTGCTGTAGATTCGGCCACATCACCAAAAACTTTAAAAGTTCTCCACGTTGTGCCATTTGCTCCAACCCTCACCAATCCCTTCATTGTGACAAAGAACCCTCCCTTCCGAAAACTTGTATTAATTGCAATGGTGACCATTCTGCCACATATAAAAATTGCCCCGAATATAGAAGGCAAATTGCCATAAAAAAGATTATGGCTTCTAATGGCGTTTCATACTTTGAAGCTTGCAGCAAGGTCCCCAAAATATTAAGCAATGTTGGCGTACAAAATCCCATAAATCTGTCTTCAACTCCCCAACAATTCCCATTACTCTCACATAATACTTCACCCATCCTCACCACAAAACCCACAATTAGAAGAACGTACGCCAATGCTGCGACTGCGAATATTGCTCCCTCTAATCTAAAAAGACGCAAAAACTCCTCACCCAATGCTACAATTGTAACCCAATGCTACAATTGCTGTAGATTCGGCCACATCACCAAAAACTGTAAAAGTTCTCCACGTTGTGCCATTTGCTCCAACCCTCACCAATCCCTTCATTGTGACAAAGAACCCTCCCTTCCGAAAACTTGTATTAATTGCAATGGTGACCATTCTGCCACATATAAAACCTGTTGCGACACAGATTGACAACCTTTTATTCTGCCCAAATGGTAGAACTAATGTCCCAACAAATTATAATTTTCCCTCTTCTTCTTCTATTCATGCTCCTGCTCCTAACTTAAATTCCTTCAATTTAGACCCAGCTATTAAAATAAACATATTGCAAACTCTAATTAATAAATTTAATAATGGTCCAGTTGACCACAGAGCTCAAACTGCTCCAATGGAACATCCGAAGCCTCAACCAAAATAAAATTAACCTTGCACTTATTTTATTTTCCTATCCCATTGATATTGTACTCCTCAGTGAAACTTGGTTGAAAGAAAATTCACCATCTAAAATCCGCGGATTTCAAATTTTTCGAAATGATAGATATGGTTATGGTGGTACTGCGATACTTGTTAGGCGGGGTGTTTCTGCTCAAATCATTCCGATTGAGTCGATGGATCCTTTTTTCCAGGTTATCGCAGTTAGAGTTGCTGGTATTTCTATAATTTCCATTTACAATAACTCGTCCCAAAACATCCTTACACTTAACCAACTTGACCTCATGTTCCGTAATGTTCCAGAACCCATAATAATTGCAGGCGATCTAAATTATCATCATCCTTTATGGGGTTGTACTGCATCCGATAGGGGAGGTGATATATTCACGGAATTCATGGATGCCAAAAATTTGGTTTGCATGAATGACGGATCGCCGACAATTATCCCTTCACCACAAAAAAGAACGTCTGCTATTGATATTACATTTTGCTCCCCTTCCCTTAGTTTAATATCCTACTGGCGTGTCCTAAATGATACCTATGGCAGTGATCATTTTCCTATTTTATTTAACCTAAATCACCGCCATAATCTATCCCTTCCCAAACATGTCCCCCGTAGACGGTGCTTGAAGGCAGATTGGGATTTATTTTCTCAAACTTTCGACGATTCCCTTGTTACCCTTATACCCGAATGCAATTTTTTGGAAATGTATTCAAATTTCCATCAAACTGTTTCCTTCGCCGGTGATTTATCCATTCCCAATTCCAAACGCCCCAAAAAACCCATCTCTCCCACCCCTTGGTGGGATAACAAATGTAAACAACAAGTTAGAGCTAGAAAAGAGGCCTTGGAGTCTCCAAAAAGTAATTTTACACCAGATAATTACTGCGCTTATAGAAGGAGCCAAGCACAAACCAGGCGTCTATTTAATGAGAAAAAGCGGAATTCCTGGAGGAACTTCTGTGAAGGTCTTTCCAGGAGTACGCCTGTTAAAGAGATCTGGAATAAAGTTAAAATGTATAGAAGGGCTATTAATCCATACCCTCTTTTTCCGACCAATCAAGATTGGACCCCACATTTTCTACAAAAATTGAGCCCTGATTACGTACCCATCCCAACAGAAATTCCATCAATCCAGAATGATCATCCATTGGATTGTCCGTTTGGAATCTTTGAATTGGAGGGGGTATTGTCTGGTCTGGTGGATTCTTCCCCCGGTCCAGACAATATCTATTATAGCATGTTAAAAAACCTATCCAACAATGCAACAAGAAGTTTTTTGTTAATCTTAAACCAATTGTTTACAAGTTCTCTGGTTCCGGACGAATGGAGACATACGATGATCATCCCTATATTGAAACCTAATAATGATCCTAATGCCCACCAATCCTATCGCCCAATTGCATTGGCCTCGTGTGTTTCCAAAGTTATGGAACATTTGATAAAAAACAGGTTGGAATGGTGGTGTGAATACAACAACATCATTCCATCCTACTCACGAGGCTTTCGTAAAAAATCCTCTACCCTCGATAACCTGTCTATGCTTTTAACTGACGTCCAGATTGCCCTCTCTGAGAATGGATACCTGGTTTGCTGCTTTATAGATGTGAAAGGAGCATTCGATAATGTTGATATTAACACCTTAATCAACATCCTAACATCTCTATCAGCCCCCCCTAAAATTACCTCGTACATCTACAACTTTTTAAAAATTCGTTATCTTACTGTCAATTACCAGAATCACTTATCCGGTCCCAGAACTGCATATGTAGGTCTCCCCCAAGGTGCAGTTTTGAGCCCACTCCTTTTCAATATCTACACCGCTGGTTTGCAGATCGTAAATCAGCCTCCCACCCAACTCCTGCAATATGCAGACGATCTTGTCCTGTATTCTTCTTCTAAATCCTTACAAACAGCTATAGATAATGTTTCAAACGCTCTGTCCAACCTACATTACCATTTGATGTCTATCAATTTGGAAATATCCGCTGTTAAAAGTTCAACTATTGTCTTCACTAGGCACAGATGCAATATCGAATCCATTCCTTTTCTGAATACATCCATTCCATGTCCCACTTTTGTTAAATTCTTAGGAGTCGTTTTTGATGGAAAATTGCAATGGAATTCACACGTCGATTATATTATAAGTAAATGTGTTCCACGAATCAACATCATCCGTGCTCTTACCAAAGTTTGGTGGGGAGCTGATCAAAGTACTTTGCTTATGATATATAGACAAATCGTTCGAAGTTTCATCGACTATGGCTCTTTCCTTTTATGCCCATTATCTAACCAACGATCGTATAGGTTGGATAAAGTTCAATTTCAATCTTTACGCATTGCCCTTGGACAAATGCGCTCCTGCCCTACCAACTCCTTACAGATTGAGGCAGCGGATGCTCCATTTATAGTCCGTCGTCTGTATTTAGCAAAAAAGTTCTTCCTTAACCAATATTCCACTTTATCTCATCCTTTAATTCCAAAACTTATCCGATTGAACAACCTATCCAGAAATTCGTCCTATTGGTCAAACAAAGACCTTCCTCTCCTTTTAGTGGCTTATCGTGTGTTTGCGATAATTCCTGTTTACCAATCTCTTCTGTCCCCTTTTTTCTCCTTTGATTTCTTTTCCCGATACTCGACAATTCCTGTGTTTGTTGATTGTGGACTTGGTAAGGAGGATGCCGATTATGGTCCATTCTTTGTCAGTTCCGCATTCAACAACTACCTAAATTCCACTGTTCCCAATTATACCTACATCTTCACAGACGCCTCAAAGTTGAATGCTGAGTCACGTGTGGGAGTTGCATTACATTGCACCACAAGCGCACATTCTGCCACTTTGAGTATTTCTCAATATTTTTCAATATTCTCAGCAGAATGTGTCGCTATCTTGGAAGCACTCTCATACGTGGAGTCCAAAAATATAAGAAGGGCAGCTATATCTGACTCATTAAGCTCCCTCTCCCTCCTAAAACAGCATTCCATTTCCCACAAAACTCCACCTCTTATAGTGTTGATCAAAAATACCGTACTAAAACTAATGCAGAAACATTTCTGCGTTGCCTTTGTGTGGTGCCCATCACACATTGGTATACGTGGGAACGAATTTGTTGATATGTTGGCTAGGGACGCAGTTCATAATGGCATACTGGACAACTCACCACCATCAACTCAAGATCTTTGGACTGTCTGCAAAAAAGACATGTTGAATGATTGGAGCGAAACGTGGTGCGCGTCTGAAAAAGGGCGCTACCTATACCAACTACAACCTACTCCAATGTTTGAGACATGGTTCCATAAATGGGATGTGAGCAGGAAAAATATAGCAACAATAAGCCGCCTCAGAACTGGGCACAACAGTTTACCCGCCCATCTACACCGAATACATGTTATTCCTAGCACCAGTTGTAGATGTGGCTATCACTATTGTGATATCAACCACATCACCTTCGCCTGCCCACTCCTTAATCAACATAGAGCAATGTTATTCACTCCCTAGCCCGTATAGGTGTTTTAGGTCCATACTATTTTCCCCATCTCCTATCGTTAAACAACTTTGAAGTCCTTTCTGCAATTTGCACCTTCCTTAACAAGTCCCAATACAAAATTTAAAACTTTTCTCCTTTTTCGCTTTTTTTTTTTTTTTTTTTTTAACTTCCATGTGCATTTTATGTTCCACCTATAAAATTTCTCTAATGTAAACCCATCCGTGGCCCCCAACCTATGTATTTATTGTTATATTTCCTCTGTAGAAAGTCTCGACGGGTCCCGACGACGAATTTCCTTATTAATTTCCTGCGTGTCCCTGTGTATACGCATTGGTACGAACCAAAAATATTTTTATTTTTTGTCTTTTCCTTGAAAATTATTTGTTCTTTTTTTTTTCTCTCTCTTTTTTGAATCTTACACTTAATTTCAAATCTGTTATGTATTTATTGTAATATAATTGTAATCTTTGGGTAATGGCTGTATAGCAAATTTGCTAAAGCCAATTTTAATAAAAAAAAAAAAAAATTTCATGAGAATGTAATATAATATTTATGATATTTTCTTCTAAGAATTTAAACAATAATACTTAATACCAAATTCTTATTTTCTAGTTTAATGCGAACCGAAAATATTCATCACTAACTTTAAACTTTGGTATAATTAACACTAGTTTCTGTACTGTGTCTGATTTTAACCCAATTATTTATCACCAGAATACGTATGGCTTATCTTGTTTCGTCCTTAATACAAATTGAAAGATAATGATCTTGCTTGTATGGAACAACTTAGTCCTAAACTTGACAGTAGGCTTACCAAATTGGGAGACTTCCGATAATTTAGTGGATTTAATAATATGAAAAAATGCATGCCATTTATAGAATATAAATAAACATTTTGTATTCTAATTCGAAAAATCACTAAAATTAGGAGGAGATCCCCAATCTGGTAGCAGGTACTAAGCAAAATGGAGTCACGATCTAAGTTACTTAGTATATGTCAAGTGTCCTGGCAAAAAACCAAGTTAGATATACATAGTTAACTTAGGAATTATTAGTTCTGAGCCCGCTGAATAATTTATTATTGTACAATATTTTAAAAACATAAAATATTTAAATATATTTATGAAGTTAACGTAATATACAAAACAGGGGCAAACTAATTACCACAAATAGAAAATATTTCAGAATTTTTAAAAAGCATTAATAAAATATACAGCGGTGAATTATTTGTAATAATTAAGGATGTCCAGCATAAAATCACTTTTCGACTGATTTTGCTCATTTTTTTTTCACAGGCTAAAAATAACGTTTTCTAATAAATCCCGAAGTTTCAGAATTTTTGACCGTTTAGAACGCGAGATAATTAATAGCAAAGTATTCATTCTCTCTCACTCTCTCTCATTAGAAGCATGTAAAACTTCATGCCCGCCCAACTATTATCTGTTGTATTACAAAAAATACTCGACAGAATTTAAAAAAAAAACTAGGATAGTAAAGGTAAATATTTATTAAATAAATTTTTTTTAAATTGCTATTTACCGTTTTGTTTTCGAAATATAATAGTTTAAAATTATTTTTTACTACAAAATTACATTAATTTATATTAATGAATAGTGAATAATATATCTATGTGTTGTGTATGTGTCTATATGTAGTTGTGCTATAATAAGAGCAAACCGGTTTTTTGTCCAGATTATATAAGACAGTGCTGGATCTACCTTGTTTATCATTAAGGTATCATTTTTTTATAACTGATTTGATCGATGAAGTGAAAAAGACATCTTTTCCTTTAAAAGAGACAAAGGATCAAACTCTTAGATAACCTTGTATCTAATTTGATCCTTTATCCACTTTTGATTTCAATTTATATTAAAACTCATCAAAATCAGATATATATTTTGAAATTATCTATTTATTTAATTTGTATCATTTTATTCTGAATTCTTTGAATTCATTAAAATTAATAATAAATAAAAAGATTTTTCGTATATTATGTTCGTAACCCACGATGTTTTCGTTTAATTCTCGCATAAGGACCAATATCTGGATCTGTTATGAAATCATACAAAACAGCCGTCCATGAATGGTGTTGCGGTAGATTATCATAATATTCCGCTGCTATACGTTTTACCTACAATTTTTAATATTTATTATTGTTATTCCTAATTAATAAATTTCTTCTTTAAGGTAGTTCACTCGTAAACCACTTTTCTTGATGAAATTGAAATATGAAATTAATCTAAATTTTTAACATTCATGGTATACGCAAACGGTAAGCGCCACTTTTTTAAAATTTTCTATATTTTTCTTTCAAAAACAAATATTTTATAAAGTTGAAGTTAACAAACTAATTTTGAAAAAAAAAACATATATGCGGATTTTTTTTAAATATATTGATATTTAATGGTAATAATTTGCAACTGCGACCCCAAAAATATTCCAGAATCACTGACAAAACAATTCTTAGATAGTACAACATTAAATAGTATCATAAATGTTAAACCACTATATATGTTATACTAGATATGTTTAATTGGCATAGTTGTAATAAGTAAATTAATCTTATTGTATTTTATACTCTTTGCTTTGACTGTAATGAGTGAACTACCTTAATATCACTTTATTTTAACATTGCTTTGTCTAGTGCACGAAGTATATATAAAGGAGTCCGAACATTATGTTAAAAAAGTGGCTTCAATTTGAGAGACAGATCAGGAAGTATAGATTTTTGTCAATAGAGCGCGCTATTTCTCAAGAAGTACTAATAATAGTGCTTGCTTTCCATTTAAACAAACAGCAAAACACGCTGTGTATTTGAAAGTGTGATAAATGGAACCTCCGTGGCTGTGTGTTAAATGGATACACCGATTTTTGTGTACGTAAATACAGTGAAAAAACGTATACCGTTCGGACTCCTCTAATATCTATACTTCAGAGATCTAGTGGATTATTTAATAATTATGGGTTAAGGGTGGTTCCATTTTTAACCCGACTTCAAAAAGGAGGATGGTTCTCAATTCGTCTGTATTTTTTTTTTAATGTGTATCACCTCAGAACTCCGCCATTTATGAACCGATTTTGAATTTTTGTTTTAAAGGGTTTGGTTTCCCATAGGTCCCATTGGCACCAAATCACATTCTGATGAGGGGTTCCCCGGGAAATCGAGGAAAATCCCCATTTTATATGTGATAACCGATTTCTGCGAAATTTTTTTTTTTTGAAAGGGTATACTCATTTATAATGGGAAAATAAGAAAATTTTTTTAAAAACCGACTTCAAAAAAATTTTTACAAAAAAAACCGACTCCAAAAAAAAACAAAATGCATGTAAAAAAAACTGAAAATCTGTTATAAAAAAATGCATTAAAAATTAAAAAAAAAAAAACGTTTAAAAAAAAATGTGTTATAAAGAAATGCACTAAAAGTTAGTAGGTCGTGTAGTTGGTCTACCCATATTTAGGCAAATAAAATAAGTTATAGAACTTCAAAGTCACTAAAAAGCGAAAAATAAAACCTATTTTGACAAAATGGAAACCCGACTTCAAAAATCAAATATTCTATATGCTGAATTTCTCTATGCTGACACCGACTCCAAAAATAACAATAATTGTACATATATATTTAAAAATTTTTGCTTAGGTGAACTAAAATTTGCACAAGAATATGCAATTACTTTTTTACTTTTTAGTGAAATTTTTGTTATAGAATACTTGATTTTTGAAGTGTATCTTATCCATAGGACATGTATCTTATCCATAGGATATTTAATCTCCTCTCGGGCTATTTCTTTTGACGCTCATTCCAGCCATGTTGATGGTAATACAATTCATCGCTGCGACTTGTCGCTACATTTTTTCATGTCGCTTGACATTTGAAATTGTACTACATAACTTAAATTGTTGTTGAAAAGGAACAACGAGCGGTATCATGAGGCCGTACCTTTAATTTTATAAGTGTCTCTTTTCATTAAAAAACGTATATACTAGAATACTACGAAATAAAAACGACGTAATCCAAAAGGTAGGCCTCAGCAATAAGTAAAAAAGATGTATCTTAATTGAACTTGATCCAAATACTTACTTCAGGCAATCTGGAACCAGGAACTGCCGGAAAATCATGATGTTCATTATGATAACCCACATTGAAAGTTATAAAATTTAAAGGACCGTAATAACTGTATGTTTCATACCCCTTTTTAAACATGTAATGCTCTGAAATAAAATGTCCTGCAACTGGATGTAAACCCATTGCCAATAATGAACCAACAAGTAAATAAACAATAACACGACCTCCTATAAATCAAATGGGTGACTATTAATGATATGTAGCTAGCACTGCCATTTACAAATGTTTGCTTTCAAATCCGAATTTCCTGTCGTACACGAATATGCTTTTCTAAGAAATCTGAATGTTGAATCAACAGTCCAATAAAAAATGCATTCAGATGTGTAAGGGTTTCATTGATATCAAAATACCTCGAACTTATACTTTTTGTTTATTTACCGCCAACAGTTTTTTCCAATTAAACAAAAAGTATATAAAGAAAGCTCTGTTGCTTTTTAAAAGATAATATAGATTCTTAAATGTCACTATAAAACAAAGTTCTGTTGAGAATGTTATTGAGGTCTATAGAAAATGCTACGAAACGAACGAAAATTTAGTAGAATGTTCCTCATTTAATGCTTAAAGCAACTATGAAAATTTCAAAACAATTTTATTGCAATTAAAAAAACTGTAATTTCCATGTGTTCTTATGGAGATTTGTTAACTCAGTAGATTAAATTCATTTCAATTACTCTTTAAAAATCCCAAATTTTCAAAATATATAACTTGAACTCTATATAAACAATTTTGGAGAATTTTATTAACATTCACTAAACGATTGTTAAAAAAATAATTATAAATAGAAATTTAAAAAAATCTGTCTTTGTCATACGTATATTTATGGGAGAAGCGAATCTCGTCAGACTGAAGTCAAAGGGGAAGCACAATGGGCCATAAGGTCGACGTGCAATACTATATACCCCAAGATATATCTATCTATCTATACGCATTGTTGATTTAAATTAAAGGTCTATTCACTGCCAAAAATTTTTTCATATTATTTGTTATTTCTTATTTAAAATACCTTTGTCTCCGATTGTGTCTCCCGAATATCCTCAACTCATAAGCATACTTTATTTTCTTGCATCCAAAAATGTGTGATTCTCAAATTTTAATGGCCGCATTACGTTTAGATTCGTGACGCTCCTAACATGCTATACTTACCACTCTCCATCTCACGTTTTCTTTATCGAACGAAAGCATTTTCATGTAAGACAGGAAAACAGAACAGTACTAATTTTTTCAGATACAATTTTTTAAATTTTAAAAGTTTAATATTTTTTACCTAAATAATACCAAACAATTCCATCAAATATTAATTGAATGACTGTATTAACGTATTCTAAAGTTGTCGGAGCCTTCGGATATGTTACTAATGGACGAAATATATAAAACAATGGTTGTAAAATTACCCAACATAATTTTCCAAACGTTGTACAAAATAATCTTGCTTCAAATAAAGTCGGTAGATCAGTATCTAACAATTCATCGCCTTGATACTAAGAGAAACCCAGCAATAATTAATAATCGTTTTCAATAAATTTGCGAAATTTTTTCATGGTTTGGTTGTTACTCTGAATAATTTAACGCCAAAGAGCAAAATACGTAATATATATACTCTTATAGTTGTGAGTTTTTATATCCGGTATAT
This sequence comes from Nineta flava, assembly GCA_963920215.1. Classification (NCBI taxonomy): domain Eukaryota; kingdom Metazoa; phylum Arthropoda; class Insecta; order Neuroptera; family Chrysopidae; genus Nineta; species Nineta flava. Next base: position 51,425,409 of record OY986042.1, on the reverse strand, counting down.
ATATATATATATATATATATAGGCTGCGCAAGCCTACCCTGAGCAAGCTAACCAGCCACATTGTCTTTAACTGCGAACCTCTAGGTTACAGCAGATACAGGATATTCGGTGCATCTCGCCCCCGAATGTATGAACCTTCAGGAAGACCTGATCATCAAGCTCCTGGCTATTGACAAAATATGGGAGAAGCGAATCTCGTCAGACTGAAATGGATCATTGTGCTCCCCCTTCTACTTCAGTCTGACGAGATTCGCTTCTCCCATATCTTGGACGATGTATATAGTGTATATATATATATATATATATATACACTATATACATCGTCCAAGATATGGGAGAAGCGAATATATCTCCCATATCTTGGCAATAGCCAGGAGCTTGCTGATCAGGTCTTCCTGAAGGTCCATACATTCGGGGGCGAGATGCACCGAATATCCTGTATCTGCTGTAACCTAGGGGTTCGCAGTTAAAGACAATGTGGCTGGTTAGCTAGCGCAGCCTCGGGTAATTCACTTTTTGAGGGGATTTGAGCCCCACAAAAATTTTATATTTTTACTTTTGGTTTCCATTTTTGTCCCACGAGTAAATACGACCGCCTACTACCCCATCGGCTTGATGGGGAGGGAATTTATACAGTGGAGTTCGCCAGTTGTTCCAAGGGGATTGTTTATGACAGCATTTAATCCTGCTGCCCTAGCCTTCGGCTAGTTCTCAAGCACAATGTCTCGCATCGTAGCTTGGGTTTGCATGGTTTCTTAGCCTCTCCACCAATGACAAGATCCTTCTATGCCTAGGAGAGGCTAAGATATGTTACTCGTTACTAATTTCGTCAGATACGCACCAAATCTGAATAACTGAACAACTTTTTCAATAAACTCAACGGTTGGGGAGATATCAAGGAAACAAAAATATAAAGTTGTCCCAAAGTGGTTTTCGCAAAGAGGGTTAACCTTTCTTACAATCCCACAAGGTCCAATCGACGTTAAAAAATTTTTTTTAAATGACTTAAATTTTATTCTAAGTACTCAGTACTATCAAGGGTATATTAAGTTTAATCCTGAATTTGTAACGGTTGAGAATATTGATCGGAGAAAAATTTTTTTTGTATATGTGTTCATACAATGACCTAATTAGCCCATTTCCGTATATTCGTCTGCCCGTTTGTCTATCAACACGAGAACTCAAAAACGAAAAGAGATAACGTGATTCAATTTATTGTGTGGGTGCTATATCTAACAAGTTCGTGAATGGTCAAAATCGGACCGTGAATTCCCCCGCCAGGAAGAAATATTAGTTCATTTCCGTATGTCAATTTATCTGTCTGCCTGTAGACACGATAACTAAAAAACGAAAAGAAATAACGAATGGGTCAAATCGGAACGTGCATCCCACCGCCTGGAAGAAAATATTCATCATTGAAACCGTGAGATAGAAAAAAAAACTTGAAGAGAAACTGAATAGTTTCGCCACAATTCCAGCTCAAACATCTGTAATTACTCATCTTTATCACGAAACCGTATACGTATATATCTTTCATTTTTATACATTTATGCGAGTGTAAAAAGTAAAATAAACAGTTCTCGCATTCATATTGAAGTCAGTAAGTATATAGGGTATTTGAGGATTGAATTCGGTCAGTTGTTATTTTTAATTGTTAATTAAACAGTAATACGTATTTTGAAGTTTTCTTAGTTTTATATAAATTCAATAGATGGATCTATCCAACAAAACAGCTTAAGGTCAAATAAGAATGAGTTTATTACCATTAATTTATTTATTTTAGATGTGCCAATTCAGTAGTTTATGTTTCTCAATTCTACTGATCTCTAATGCATGGAATCAATCGTCAATTTCATATAAAATTATAAACTTTTCGTCGATTATGAGTTAATATATTAATTTAACCATCTATACAGTTAATTTGTGCTCTTGTTTTAGCCCTTCTTAGCTTCAGAGGAACTAAAAAGCTTCTGAAAAACTACAGTTTCAGCTCTACATTACCGTTTGATGTAAAGAAAGCAATATGAATTTAGTTACATCACAATTAAATACTAAGGAACATCAAATTGTAAGTTAGTATAGTGCAATTTATTCTGCAAAACAGTGCTGAAAAGGAACGTAAGCGAACGAAGCGTTTTATGCGAACGTAAGCGACGTTGATCCTCAACTATGCAGATCACTTTAGGACAAGTTACCCTTTCTAGTAGAAACTGCTTGTGCCCTGCCTAACTCTGAACCCACCACTGGTCGTTTGTGTAGGTTTTTTAGGTGGATTTGTAAGAATGAATACTGTTTTTTTTTTAAATTTGTTTATAGCGCGTTATAAACAAATTGAAAAATAATGGGAAAATACAGTTAAAAAAATAATTTTCTTTTTCATTTTATAGATATTTTTAAGACCTTTCATTTAAAAAAAGATTTATTCATCTCGGATCAATCACCCTTTTTATTTACAAAAATCGTTGACATGGTATATTATTAATTGTCGGGAACCTAATTTTTTTAAGGGCTAAAATTGGGCACATTATTTTTAACATATAAACGAAAATGAATTAAACAAAATTGTTAAACAAAAATGAAGTAATTTTTAGATTTTTTATTTTAATTTAAAATTTTTGCGTTTTTCGAAATGTGGGAATTTTTTTCTCGAATTCTAATAAACAGATTTTAATGTGTATGGGCTCATTTGTTTTCTTTTGTTATATAGAATTGAATAATATTATGTCATTTTTAAAATTTTTAGTTTTAAAAAAGATATTAAGAAAAAACGCTTTTTTTTGTAAACAAATTCAATTTTGAGCCTGTTCCGTCACGAGTTGGACCATTTGGGTCATATTCAGGACGTCAAGATGAAGCGATTTTAAAAAAAAATTGCGGTTCCAAGCAACCTTCCTGAAACCCTTTTTTGAAGCTAATTTGACTCGTAATTTTAACGATGAGATTGAAAACGGTGTAATCTTTCAATATTCGAAAACTCAGCCCCTGTAGCCCTTTTGGGTCAAAAGTTACAGGTGGGTCATTTTTGATGTAATATTTCGTGTGCTATATAGTTTATAGTTCATTGAACTACGTACGGCTATGCTCCTTCAAACTTTTCCTTACGCACTTCCGTGCTCTATGATAATATATAAGAACCATAATGTATAAGAACTACATACTCTATGATGTTCCAAATGATATTTTCGAAAACTAATTGACATTGGCAATCCAATTGGTAAATTTGCAAAGAATCCAAATAGTCTATTATGCATTGCTTTACCATGTCCAAATGCCAAATTATGAGATATTTCATGTACAGCTGGAAAAAATTTTTTGCAAATGATTAGTGGCTAATTTTTTACAAAACTGTTAATTTTAGAGTAGAGCTTTGTATATTTGTACATGATTGTACTACGGGGAACAAAAACAGCCCTCATTTCAAAATTCAAAATCTTTCAAAAATTATTCCTTTGGTTTTGGGAAAATGTTTCGAATAAAAGTTTTTTGTATATTTATGATGAACAACTTTTACCCGAAGCCTTTTTTTTGAAGACCGAATGAATAAGGCACAAATCAGTAATAAATTTTCAAAAATGAGCGCTACTTTTGTGGCCATGTGTACGTATCTCTAAATTATTTTTAAGAAATGTAGCTACTCCATTTGCAATCCAAGCAGCGGTATGACAAGTGTAAAAGAGGATATTATTTTATACAGATATCTCGAAAACTATCAAAAGGCTAATGACAAAGAAGATCGAGAATAAATTACAAATAGCAACGAGAAAATATACTATCGTCCTTAGCGGTTTTAACACAGGTTTTTAAATAAAAACTACAGGTTGCCAGAAAATTTTTATACAAATCGTGTAATCTTTTTAAAGTTAATTTTGTTAAGATAAAGGATGAGGGTACATTATAATTTAGTAGCGGAAAATTTTAATTTAGTAGCAGATGCATGTAAAATGTCGCCCAATTTGCGACAAGTAGCCCAATCTGGCAACCCTGATTATTACCTAAAATAGCTTTTTACACAAATTGTTTAGTACAATACTAGAATACCATATATACTATGGATAGTAAACTATACGATATATTTACTTAAGGATATCGAATTTTATTTTGAAACCCTTAGCAAATAAAATTTCTTGTTGAATTTAACATAGAAAATTTTTTATTTTACGTTAATCAAAATTATCTTGTACTCAAGAAGATTGAAAGATTGATAAGTTCGTTTCAAAAAACATAATTTGAAAGCATCAATTTAGTAATAAAGTGCCAAGAAGTTACGAATTTTAAATTTTTTTGTTGCGGATTCATCGCGTCATCAAAATCGAAGACATAACCATGTAATAGTGCTATTCTTGGGCAGTTCACGCACGAACCCGATATATATATATATATATATATATTGAGTTGATTATCAATGCGTGCGGTGTTTATTTTAGTTTTTGAGTTGACGCAGCAAAACTATTCAGTTTATGAACAAAAATTTCAAAAAACAAATTATTTTTAAAAAAGGAACGAAAAAGAAAAGAAAAATTATTTTTCGTTTTTGAGCTATTCTTCCATATTTTACGATTTTAAAGGTAGAAATTTTCCTCCTGGCATGAGAACACACGAATTTGTCCAATTAGGAACTTGAAATCACATTTTAGCTACAGAACACACACGCAATTTCAGCTCTTACGGGCAAGTGGACATGCGGAAATAGAATAATAACTCCAATTTTATCTCTTACGTTTAAAGATAAACAGTAGGCTATTCAAATTTTGCCGCCCCTACTGACCTCTACAATATGCCATCTCCTAGATTATTTTTACAATCCAATGATTTAGTTAAGATTGCACAATAAATAGTTTTTGGGTACATTTTTGAGCTAATAAAAGCTCAATCATTTACTACTAATAAAGCGGGGTAAGGTATGCCTTAATATTATTTACACAATAATGTACATTCGGTAAACGTAATTAAATAATTTTTATTGCGCTTACTTGCAGTTTAAGAACAATATTTTCAATTATTTGGTAACAATCCGGCTGATGATGACGATGAAATTCAATTAAGTTATGAAAGTATTACAATGCCTTTTTGCGCGATTTTCTATTCACAAAATCATCAGTTATATCGTCGTATGAAATCTTGTTCATTAGTTCTGATTCTATGCACAAAAGAGCTAAGGCGTTTAGCTTTTCTTGGCTTAAGGTAGATCTTAGATAATTTTTCACCCGTTTTAAGCAAGAAAAGCTTTTCTTACCCGAACAATTTGTCGCTGGTGTACATCGACCCATGCGAACTGCTATATCCAAGTTTGGATAAACGTTTTACAAATTCTATTTCGCAGGAACGAAGATAGGTTTTCCAATGATCCAGAATCTGGTTTTCGTTCCTGCTAAATAGAATTTGTAAAACGTTTATCCAAACTTGGATATAGCAGTTCGCATGGGTCGATGTACACCAGCGACAAATTGTTCGGGTAAGAAAAGCTTTTCTTGCTTAAAACGGGTGAAAAATTATCTAAGATCTACCTTAAGCCAAGAAAAGCTAAACGCCTTAGCTCTTTTGTGCATAGAATCAGAACTAATGAACAAGATTTCATACGACGATATAACTGATGATTTTGTGAATAGAAAATCGCGCAAAAAGGCATTGTAATACTTTCATAACTTAATTGAATTTCATCGTCATCATCAGCCGGATTGTTACCAAATAATTGAAAATATTGTTCTTAAACTGCAAGTAAGCGCAATAAAAATTATTTAATTACGTTTACCGAATGTACATTATTGTGTAAATAATATTAAGGCATACCTTACCCCGCTTTATTAGTAGTAAATGATTGAGCTTTTATTAGCTCAAAAATGTACCCAAAAACTATTTATTGTGCAATCTTAACTAAATCATTGGATTGTAAAAATAATCTAGGAGATGGCATATTGTAGAGGTCAGTAGGGGCGGCAAAATTTGAATAGCCTACTGTTTATCTTTAAACGTAAGAGATAAAATTGGAGTTATTATTCTATTTCCGCATGTCCACTTGCCCGTAAGAGCTGAAATTGCGTGTGTGTTCTGTAGCTAAAATGTGATTTCAAGTTCCTAATTGGACAAATTCGTGTGTTCTCATGCCAGGAGGAAAATTTCTACCTTTAAAATCGTAAGATATGGAAGAATAGCTCAAAAACGAAAAATAATTTTTCTTTTCTTTTTCGTTCCTTTTTTAAAAATAATTTGTTTTTTGAAATTTTTGTTCATAAACTGAATAGTTTTGCTACGTCAACTCAAAAACTAAAATAAACACCGCACGCATTGATATTCAACTCAATATATTCCGAATATTTAAGCGTATCTGAGCGTGTGTAAAATGAAAAATAAACAGTTCACGCATTGGTAATCAACTCAGTATATACAGAGCAATTAAGCAATTTGTAGCTTTATCTCGAAATTTGCAAAATAAAAGCCTCTATAACTCGAAAAAAATTATTAAGGATCGAATTTTGAAAATGTTGCCTTTATTTCATTTTTATCAAAAATATACCTCTGTAACACGAATTGTTATTTCTTTTGTCCCTGTAACTCAAAATTATGTAGGATAGATCTAAACTTCTACGAGTCGAAATCTCTATAACTTTAATATTTTTTCGTCTCCTTTGAAGTTCGACTTACCGAAGTTCTACTGTATAATTATAGGTAGTACATTTGATTTTTTAAAATGATTCGAACAAATGTTAATACTTGAATAAGGAACGATTCTGTAAATTTAATGTTTTATTGTTTTCTACCTCTTATCAAAATAAATTGAGGAATAGTTATGAGGATGGTGTAATATAAAAATTAAATAGCTCTACTCAAAATAGAAAAAGAAACGCTAACCATCCTACTACTATTGTTTTATTTTTACCTAACATCAGTGAATGATTTATAACTCCTCCAAAGCAATACGCCGTAAGTAATAAAATTGGCCAAGATTGATCTTTTATTATAAACATCGTAACAATTTGTGTTAAAACCATACCAACCACTACCCATTTAAAATTTGGATCATATCCAAACAGTTTCTTAATTTGTGGATATTTTTCTAGAAATAAAAAAAAATCATTTTCATACGCTAAAATTAGGAATTTATAAGTTAATCCAAACGTACCTAATATCTCTTTTCGCCGGCTAGCATGTGGTTCATCTGTGTACGACCACACAAAATCATCTTTTGTAACATAAGCACCCATTTTACAAGCTTTTATTTATTTAAATAAGAAATTAACTATTTATTTAATTTTGATTAAACAATACAAATGAATACTAAAATCACATGATTTTAGTTAATTACACACTTATTTATCGTGAAGTGACATTTAAATCAGTGTTGCCAGGCTCGACCTCTTACTTAAAATATGGTAGATCCACCTAAATAAAGCGGTAGATTAAGAAAACAACGGTAGATTCAAAAAGTTAAAGTTTCAATTTCAATAGTTTTAAATAAATACTTTTATTTAATATAAACAATAAATAGAATATCAATTTTTTAATATTCCATTAAGGTTTTTTTTTATTGTTAAATATTTATTAATATTAATTATTGACAATTTTACTTATTATTTAAAATCACTGTCGTTGTAACCTTATACTTTTAAATCTAAAGCACGGTAGTGCGACAAGCGAGTTTATTTCATTGTCAGTATTTTTGAAAATTTCAAATAACAATAAGACAAGAAAAAAAACTATAGAACGGTATAAATAGTAAAAAACCGGTAGATCTACCACTAAAACGGGAGATCTGGCACCACTGACCAGTGTTGCCAAACCCGATTTTTTTAAAAACGGTAGATCCACCAAAATAAGGCGGTAGATTAAGAAAGAAAGCGGTAGATTCAAAAAGTTGTATTTTATATATAAGATATACCGTCTGTTTTGGAAAGCTTTGCTAATAGAGAATCAATGTTAAATATTATTCACTATATAACTACACAATGCTTCAAAAAAAATAAAAATAGTGGGGGTACTCTGCAGTCAATAGTGTGTGTGTGCATATATGTGTAATGAATAATAATATTATAAATTAAGTGGGCATCACTAAATCCCACTCTTAAATGACATCAAACCAACATCATAACAAAAGCAGCCAGATGTTTGTAAGTATGTGTATGAATGTATGGTTTTATAGTAAATATTTTATTTATTTATTTAACATTGATTCCCTATTAGAAATGTTTTTGAAAACAGACTGTATATTATTTTACCATTTACATGCATCAAAACTTTAGTCTGGTATAATATAAACTATTAACATGTACTGGTCTGTTACTATAACGTTCGACACGCTCATCACAAAATCAGTAATTACAGAACCATATTCGAATCTAAAATGCAGACACAAATTCATGGCAAAATCAGTAATTACAGAACCATATTCCATTATTTCAAATAATGGAATATGGTATATTTATGTTTTTGACATTCGTGCACACACGAGCAGCAGGCATTCAACCGCTATGATTGGTTGAATATTGTAGCTTATCGCCCATTGTGTTTCGGTCGCTGTGCTATTTCTTATTCCTTATTTCTTATTCCTTATTTATTATCTCTTATACCTTATTTTTTCATTGTGTAATGGCCTTCTAGCAACATAGTAGTATTACATATATGGGTTTATTAGTAGATTTTTTAATGAATAAGTTACCATCAGCACTAGCTGACAGTCAGTGGCAGTGTTGCCAGATCTCCCGTTTAGTGGTAGATCTACAGCTTTTTTAGTATTTCTACCGCTCTACCGTTTTTTTTATCTCCCGTTTTTTAGAAATTTTTGTGAGTAAATAAAAAAATTTTTGAATTTGTGTCATTTTTTTCAATTTTTTATAATTATGAATTTAAAACTCCCAATCGTACAAATACAAAATCAGTAATTACAGACTGTACTGGTCTGTTACTATAACGTTCGACACGCTCATCACAAAATCAGTAATTACAGAACCATATTCGAATCTAAAATGCAGACACAAATTCATGTCAAAATCAGTAATTACAGAACCATATTCCATTAAATAATGGAATATGACAAAATCAGTAATTACAGAACCATATTCGAATCTAAAATGCAGACACAAATTCATGGCAAAATCAGTAATTACAGTAATAAAATCAGTAATTAGTAATCAGTAATTACAGTAACTAATTTTGCCATTAATGTATGTCTGCATTTTAGATTCGAATATGGTTCTGTAATTACTGATCTTGTCATGAGCGTGTCGAACGTTACAGTAACAGACCAGTACAGTCTGTAATTACTGATTTTGTATTTGTACGATTGGGAGTTTTAAATTCATAATTATAAAAAATTGAAAAAAATGACACAAATTCAAAAATTTTTTTATTTACTCACAAAAATTTCTAAAAAACGGGAGATAAAAAAAACGGTAGAGCGGTAGAAATACTAAAAAAGCTGTAGATCTACCACTAAACGGGAGATCTGGCAACACTGCCACTGACTGTCAGCTAGTGCTGATGGTAACTTATTCATTAAAAAATCTACTAATAAACCCATATATGTAATACTACTATGTTGCTAGAAGGCCATTACACAATGAAAAAATAAGGTATAAGAGATAATAAATAAGGAATAAGAAATAAGGAATAAGAAATAAGGAATAAGAAATAAGGAATAAGAAATAAGGAATAAGAAATAAGGAATAAGAAATAAGGAATAAGAAATAAGGAATAAGAAATAAGGAATAAGAAATAAGGAATAAGAAATAGCACAGCGAGCAAAACACAATGGGCGATAAGCTACAATATTCAACCAATCATAGCGGTTGAATGCCTGCTGCTCGTGTGTGCACGAATGTCAAAAACATAAATTTATTTTACAGACATATTATTAATAATTTAATTTGACAGATATTTGGCAATTGGAGATCAGGTGTTCTCTGTGGCATTGACATATTGGATAGGACTGCGCATAACATTGCCAGCAAATCCTGTTATTGGCTGGAAATAAGAAATAAGGAACAAATATCCATCGCGACGGAAATTCTGTTGCTATTTCTTATTCGTTATTCCTTATTTTTGAATTGTGAATTGATCAACGGTTCTGCATCTGCTGGATTCCGCTATTCCTTGTTCCTTATTTCTTATTTCTTATTCCTTATTCCTTATTTCTTATCTCTTATACCTTATTTCTTTCATTGTGTAATGACCTAGACTCATAGACGTAGTATAATACCCTAAACTTAAATACTATATATTATCTCTATGTAAACACTACGGTGCAGACATATATGCTTCTGCTTCACTTAATACCCGCTGAGACTAATACAAATATTTGATTATATATAATACATACACTCCCGTTCAATAAAATTGAACCGATCTGGATAGAAAATTTATCCCATAATCTTGTTGACGACAGTAGTAAACCTTTAACACAAATATTACCTATTTGTTAATTTTTATATTTATGAGATAGACAGAATACATACTTAACGACGTTCCCAAGAAAATCAGTTTTCTTACGATTCTTCTGTAATTTTGAATATATGTAGTTAAAAATATCTTCCACACGTAAAATTTTTTTAATGGTCCTATCTAAATTTGTAAATATTGATAGTTAAAATTTGTATGTTTATCATATAAAACTTAGCCCGATTAATGTTGTCACACACGTTTTATTAAATATCAATAGTAATTTTCTTGAGTAGTAATTTTCAATAGTAATTTTCTTTTCTGAAAAACTGAGAATAAGTAAATAAGTATGAAAAATATCTTTCTACAAAAATAACAAAAACAAGCGGTATTAGTTATCCGATCAAAAACATAAATGTAAGAAAGTTGCTCCTTAAAAAGTGATGATATCCCATTAAAGAGCCGAGCTATTTACAAAGTAAAAAGATTTGTAAATAGCTCGGTCCTTTCTTCCATATCATCACTTTTTAAGGAGCAACTATTATATCAAGTCTGGATCTATTTGCTTTGTAAAGATCTCGGTCCTTTCTCCCATATCATCACTTTTAACAAGCAACTATTACATAAAGGACTTTCTCGAAAACTCGGTCTTTTCTTACATTTATGTTTTTGATCGGATATCACATCTTTTTGAAAGGATTACATATACGAAGCCGAAGGCTTCGCACAAAACGCTCCGCGTTTTGTTTTGCTATGCGTTACTTTACACTTAGCGATATTTAACTCTTTTTCTGTTAAAATAGATTCACACATACAAAGGAGACCGCTTCGCGTTATATAATGTCAACTCGCTCTGCCCGCTAGGGGCTTCTACCCCCTCCAAAAACTGCATCCTCCTAGCATGTCTAGAAAGGTAGTTTTTAGTGTTTTCCCAATTTTGGGGATGTTGTTTTGGGAAAATTAAAATTTTCCTATTTCTCTTATTTCAGGTTATTCCGCGTCAAATGCAAAAAATTGCATTCTTCTAAAATGTCTGGAAGTGGTTTTAATTTAAACACTTAAATGAAATTTTTTGTTCTTCCCATTTTTGGGGAGGTTTCGTTGGGAAAATTTAACTTTGCTGATTTTTCTTATAGGTTTCAAGGTATTTCAAATCGAATGCAAATCGCATCGTTCTAGCATGTCTAGAAAGGTAATTTTTGTATTTTTCCCATTTTTGGGGATTTTGTTTTAGGAAAATTATAATTTTCCGATTTTTCTTATAGATTTAGTTTGTTTCTTCGATATCTTTACTGGTTTACGAGATATTTCAATTTTTAGGCTAAGGCAAAAATAATTTTTTTTTCGAATAATGCATTTGAAAATATTTGTTTTTTGAAAAATTATTACAGTCAATCTAAGTAATGGATGAAAATATGTATTCGAATTGTTCAACCAAAAATACATATTTTTTAAAACAAAATCTTTTTATTTTTTATTTTGAAAAAGTTACATTGTAACATAACAATGAAAGAATCAATGTTTTCTATTTGAAATTTGTACACATTCTGATTCATTTGTACATATTCACATTTGCACACAAACTGATTCATGAATGATCAATGGAAATTATTTATTAATATCGTCAGTTTTCGAAGTTATAATACAATACGTCTTAGAATCTATAGTACCTAGCCTAAGCTTTACCTATAATACATCATCTTATTAAATAAATACATCGAAATCTATAAACATTTTACATCGTTTCTTAAATGGAAAAATCTTATATAATAACCATTGATATCTAAAATTAACCTAAGTTGGACGGATAAGCCGTCCCTAAAACTAGACCTTATAAAAAATATTTACAATTTAGATTACACCGAATCAGTTGCAATCGACATTATGTGGCATGCGGTATCGTTTCCTGAAAAGCAACGTACGCGGGTCAAATTGGCCCAGCTCATTGATTTCCGGGAAATGATTTTTGCGGGATGATTGGAAATAGGATTTCGAAATGGTTTGGATGAAGGTTTTGATTATGGGGTGCCCAGTTTCTCTGTGGAGTGCTTCAGCCGAGTATCGTAGGGGACTTTCAAAATCGTCCGAAGACAACGATTTTGAAATTTTTGCATTTTCGCAAGCTGCGAAGGTGCAACGTTCGACCAGATTGGTGCAGCGTACGTGAGTACGGGCCGGATACATGACTTGAAAAGTCGATGTTTCAGACGTTCGTCCAACCTACTCCTAGCGTTGAGTAGTGGGTACAACCCAGCAAAGGATGCGTTTCCAAGGGCAAGACGTTTTTTAACGTTCTGCGTCCAATTCAACTGCCTTTGAAGGGTTACTCCCAGGTATTCAACACTTTGAGTCTGTTGGATTTCAGTGTTAAATATATTCAATTCAAGTGGGTAAGATGAAAATTTATTCTTCTTTGTGAACAAGACGGACTGAGTCTTCGTAGGATTAATTTTGATTTTCCACTTCTTGAAATAGCTTTCAAGCGTGGATACGTGGGATTGGAGGCAGCTCGAAATATGTTTCGGCTGCCAGGAAGTACAGTAGATTGCTGTATCGTCAGCGAAGAGGGCCGTTTCGGTTGCTCGATCCTTCGGGATGTCGTTTATAAAATATAAAAAGAGTCGGGGTCCAAGCACGGAGCCTTGAGGTACACCAGCCTTGACACAATATTGGTTCGATGTACTTTGTTGGAGATGAATTCGGGATTTTCGGCTCGATAAGTAGGAAATCAGGAATTTCAGGATGTAGGTAGGTATGTTGAATTTGGAAAGTTTGTGGATGAGTCCATCGTGCCAAACCGTATCGAAAGCCTTTTCGATGTCCAAAAGGACCATGCCTGTGGATTTATTCCAGTTAAATCCAGAAGAAATATGGTCAGTGAGCCGGTGAAGCTGACTCACTGTTGAGTGGTTCCATCTGAAACTAAACTGTTGGGGAATTAATTGTCCGTGGATATTTTCATGCGACTGCAGCAGGTTCAAAACTACTTTCTCCATGACCTTGCTGAGAGATGGCAGCAAGCTGATGGGTCGGTAACTTGAAGGCAACTTGAGTTGTTTTCCCGGTTTAGGAAGAGCTAACACTTTGGGAGCTTTCCAAATGTCAGGAAAATAACCAAGTCTCAAGCACGCAGTATAGATATAACTGAGCTGAACAACCGTCTTCCAAGGAAGATAACGGAGAACAACATTAGTTATTCCATCATCACCGGGAGCCTTCCTACACTTAAGTTTCCTTAAAATGTTCGAAACCTCCTGAGGTGATACGCATTCGACATCGATTGGGTTAATAACGGAAGAGCGAATATTTTCCAAAGATTCGGAAAATACGGGCCGTTTCTTCGTCATGATATTCATCGCCATCGGTTAAGCTGTGCGCCTTAGAGAAGGTATCAGCGAGAGGTTGTGCTTTGTCTGAATCTGGGTAGAGATACCCATTTCCGGCAGTAAAGAGTGCAGTCTGTTGGAACGTTTACGCAAATTTCTAGCAATTGTCCAAACACTATTGTCACGAGTGGTCAGAGCCGAAATCCTCTCATGCCACATTTCATCTCTGGTGCGCGAGACTTTTTCTCGAATATCAGCTGACATTCGCTTCATGGCGTAATGAAGCTCAGGCAGCCTCACTCTTTGCCAAAATTCACGTAATTTGTTCTGAGTTCGTATGAGTCGTAGTGTGTCATCATCTAATTTAAGTTGAAAGCCGATGGATCGAGTTTTCCTAGGAATAGATTTTTCGGTAGCAGCTACGAGATTCCTCGTCAGTTTACTAACCTCTAAATCTATTTGATCGGTTGTTTTGATCTGCGGAGTGATCAAAGTTTAGGCGTTAAGATACTATTTGAAAAGTTTCCAATCCACTTTTTCAAAGCTCAACTGGGGTGAAGGTGATTAGGCGATGAACGCTTTGCAAATCCAAGTGAACATCTTGGTCCGACAGGAGGTTACAATTCTTGAGTATCGTTAAGTAAATGGACCGAGGGGGGCGGTGGGCAGCATCAGGATAGTAAGTGGGGTCCTCTGGGTACGCAACAATGAAGTTACGTTTGAGGGAATGCGCATAGAGTGCGTTCCCGCTAGCATTGTTAGACATACAGTTCCAAGACATATGGCGAGCATTAAAATCACCCATGATGACAGCGCAATCATGTGTCCTTAAAATCAGGTCAATATCTTTTCCCTGTAAAAGTCTATCGGGGGATTATATAGAGATGTGACTTTATAATTACCACAATTTGCCGAAATAAGAATGGAGACGGCTTCGATATCACCGTCTTCGGGAGGCAAGAGAGAGTGTTGGACATCGTGTCACGGCGATAGGTATAGTACCCCGGAATTCGAGCTCTCTTGTCCGGCTTTAATCAAGTTTCACTGATGGCAGCCACTTGGATCTGATGCTGTTGAAGAAATGAGTGAAGCTCGGGAAGTTTGCGATGGATACTTTGAGAGTTCCATTGTAGAAATCGGATGTTGGATCTAGAAGAGGGATGGGACGCCATTTTCAAAGAGGTGAGATGTCATCCTGAAAACACAAGAAGTTTTTCTGAATCCGATTTGCACGATTTCCATGCATTCTCCACTTCGATCCTGTGTTTCAGGAGGGTCATGAAGTTGAAAGTCGAATTAGTTCCTGCATCAGACCCCAATGGAGTTGGAGACGATGGAGGGACGACGATGGAGAGACGATTTCGAGGGCTTCAATTAAGAAAGGGTTATGGGGTGAAATGAGGGTGGTACTCAAAATATCTATTACCTCCTTTTCGGAAAATCTCTTCATTGTCCACGGATTTGCGGTTGGAGTTAGGGCGGCGACAAACTTCTTCGATGATGTTGCTGCTGCCGATGATTTACTGCTCTGCGCTGCTGGACCTCTGCTTGGCTCGTTGATCTCTTTTCTACGAGGGAAGGCTGGGTATTCCCTAGCCGAAGACGTGAGGGGTGGGCGCCAAAGGGGCTCGCCCGGAGCAGCATTGCGCTTCGCTCCTCTGCTTCCGCTGGATCTTCTCGGAGCCATTTTTATTACAAATGCCAGCCTTTCGGGACAGTTCATGGCACTCGCCGGATGGGAAGCGCTGCAATTACAACACTTCGCCGTTTCCGACCTCTGGAGCTCACAAGCCTGTGAAGCATGGTTTTCGCCACACTTAACGCAGCGTTGGACCCCAAGACTGAACCATGATCCGTGCCCGTAAGACTGACATCTGCAACATTGGATGGCCCCTCTTTTATTTTAAAATCGTTGGGTGGCTACAGGCACGCCACATAACCACCGTATGTTGAGGACACTTTTGGCTTGCGCCCCCTTTTCGAATTTTATTAGACGAGAGACTCTTATACCCTTGTCTCCCGCCTTTGACAATAGCTGGACCTTATTTGGCTTAAGGCCCTGCCGTTTTAAATCTTCGGCCACCATGTCATCATTATGGTGGCGCATCGTTCCATGGACCACGTATTTTGGCTCGTGGTCCTCTTTTGTTCCATATGAATGGAATGGAAACTGGATTTCTTCCAGTTTCTCTTTTGTTTTAATATAATCGCTGTCCGTTTCGCATTGACACTGATAGTCTTTGGCCCAAAGGTGAAACGGACAGGGCTCCGGGCTGCCGCTTTTATGGCTGCCTCCACCTTAACGTAGGAAGTTAAGCCCATGTGTACTGTCACAGCACCTTCCTCGCAAATATCCACTAGGGGTTCAAATCTGTTTTGAACCTCAGTGGCGGCTCTTTTGGTGCCTTTTGCACTGTCGACCACACGTCCTCTTCGTTTCCGATTGGAAACGGTTGTGAATTCCATCGGTTCTATGGTATTATTGGTTGTTGATGTCGTTTTGGTTGGGGCTGCTGCTGTTGTTGGTGCAGATGCTGTTGTTGTTGGTGGTATAGATGCTGCTGCTGTTGATGATGTTACTGCAGTTGATGATGTTGGTGATATTAATGATAGGGTCGCCATCACCTTAGGCTTTGTGGCCACCGCACCATCTGCGGTGGTTCCCATATCTAATTTTAACTCCAACCGGGAATTAAGAAAAAAATTTAATTATTTTATGAAAATAAAATAAGGCCTGTACCAGGCAAAATTTTCCTGTTATTTTGCTAATGCAAAATAACAAAACAATTCTTTACTCGGATTATGCCAAATATCAACTTTACAGGATATCTGGAAGTAGGAGAACATTATGATATACTATACACGGTTTTTTAAAGCGTTACCGCTAATTTTGCATTTTTGAAGTAAAATAACTTTTTAACCGTTTATTTCTTAACGAAAAGCAAAAACTTGTTCTCTTATAATTCCGTAAATAACTTATATTCGAAAAATCAGCACCGTAGCTCTTTTCGTTCAGAAGATATTTCGGGGTCAAATCGGCTCTGAATTAAGGATAAGTAGGCCAAATGCCCCGTAAACTCGTCCTTGCGCACTTCCGTGCTCTAGATCTTATAAATATTGTTTAAGTGCTAAACTTAAAAAAAAGTTCCATTATGTAAACTACAATAGATCAAATAAAATATAGCAGCAAAAAGTAACACTGTACCTCAACTATATTTTATTTGATCTATTGTGGTCTACATAATGGAATTTTTTATAAGGTGAGCACGACTGCTCTTTGGAACGTCCTTAACATGTATTTTGCATCTCAAAAAACTAAAATAGAATTTAAAGATTCATATTTATTCTTAAAAAACTTCACCATTTTTTAATAATTGAAAATTTCTCGAAATATATAATCCAATAGTAGAACGAAAGATTTTCTGATTCTAGATTATATAATTGTAATGAAATCCATAATCACTGAAAATTTTTTTTAAGGACGTTCCAGCACTGTGGTATATAATCAGGACAAAAAACCGGTTTGTTTTTATCATAGAACAAATACATAAACACATATATGCAACACATACGCAACACATAGACAAATTACACTGTTCACATATACAAAATAATATTATTTTGAAAAAAAAAATTTTAAGTTTTATATTTCGAAAACAAAACGGTAAAATGCGATTTAAAAAAAAATTTATTCAATAAATATTAATCTTTACTATTCTAGTTTTTTTTGTAAATTCTGTCGAGTATTTTTTTTAATAAAACAGATAATGGTTAGAAGCATGAAGTTTTACATGCTTCTAATAAGAGAAAGTGAGAGAGAATGATAATTTTGCTATTGATTATCTCGCGTTCTAACCGGTCAAAAATTCTGAAACTTCAGGATTTATTAGAAAACGTTATTTATAGCCAGTGAAAAAAAATGAGCAAAATCTTTCGAAAAGTGGTTATATGCTGGACATCCTTAATAGTATATTCAAATTAGCATTTTTCAGGCAGAATTCATCTTGACGTCCTGAATATGACCCTAAATTTGTACGGTCCAACTCGTGACGGAACAGAGGGTCAAAATTGAACTTGTTTATAACAAAAAAGCGTTTTTTCTTAATATCTTTTTTAAAACTAAAAATTTTAAAAATGACAGAACATTATTCAATTCTATATAAAAAAAGACAACAAATGAGCCCATAAACATTAAAATCGGTTTATTAGAATTCGAGGAAAAAATTTCCAAATTTCAAAAAACGCAAAAATTTAAATTAAAATAAAAAATCTAGAAATTACTTCATTTTTTTCTAACAATGGCAAAGTGTACCTTTTATATGTTAAAAATAATGTGCCTAATTTTAGCCCTTAAAAAAAATTAGGTTCCCGATAATTAATAAAATACCATGTCACCTATTTTTATAAATAAAAAGGGTGAATTTGATCCGAGACGAATAAATCTTTTTTAAATGAAAGGTCTTCAAAATATCTATAAAATGAAAAAGAAAATAATTTTTTTAACTGTATTTTTATCTATTATTTTTCAATTTGTTTATAACGCGCTATAAACAAATTAAAAAAAAAAAATAATTAACATATAACGATATGTTAACTTTTTAGAGAGTTATCATATATTTTACCTTTTGCTAATTTACTTAGAAACAAATTAATATTTTTTAGGTTTTATAAGGCATAATCGAAAGCTTATACACTTACCTATCTAACAAGAAACTCAAAAAAATTTTCCGACCAATATGGTTTATTTCTTAAAGAAAACCAGTTTAAAATCTATCGGTTTTTAATTAGAAAATAATATTTTTATAATTAAAAAAAAGCTGAATTAATTTTATCAAAAAGAGACACAATATTTCTGTAGCTATATAGTGTATATGGTTATCTCATACATCCAATGTTTGAATGATTGGACAAGCATAAAAAATATACAATTGGTAGAACCATGTTTAATAGATAAGGATTAAACATGGTTGGATAGGAAAGCATGGTCCGATTGGATAATGCTTATCCAATCATCACCTGCCTGAAACCGGCTTTTTGAAGCTAATTTAACTCTAATATAATACCCATTTTTAAATGTAAAATACCCAAATATTGACTTGCCAAATATTTTAAAAATGGTTATTAACATTAAAAATATTCGTGACTATGGGTTGTTCTATATAATATAGAATCTGAAAGCCCTTCGTTTCAGTATCAAATTTTGATAGATTTTTTATTGGTAGAAAATAGTCAAATTTGGGATTTTTTAAACCAAAAAATTTATATCATCAATATTATTTTAGAAATTCACAATATCTTTTAAATTTGAATGTAGCCAAATAATATGAAAAGAGTTTATTCCGTTCTAAAACAACAATGTTTTGGAATTAAACAATTTCGCTATAAAAAATTGAGATCAAATTTGCACAATCATGTGCCAATATTTCTCGATTACCTAGACTACACACATTTTGTTCAAAAATAAAATTTGAAATAGGATACATATATATTATTTCAAAGTAATAAACTTTGTACACTCGCCAAAACAATTGTTACCAAATTACAAAATGTAACCAAATTAAAAATTCAGATTAGTTCAATTTTATTGAACGGGAAATTCTACATACTTATACACTTGCGCACAACGGTTAAAATATACTGAAAGGTGCAGAAATAGACACTTGCTGGCTCACTTCATCGGCCACACTTACACTTATGGGAACTAGCCATAGACATAGTATAATACTATACTGCTCATTCGATGAAATTCATGTTCCAATATTAGAAAGAGATACAAACACGGTTACGGTAGAGCTATCTCTGTCATTCATTCACAGTGGAACAAAGATAGGAACACTGCAGATCAGAGGCTGTCTGTTTCTAAAGTTGGCACAACTTTTCAATACAGAAAGTATACGAATCGCACAGTCTAGTAATACTATGTCTATGGAACTAGCAATATAGAAGTATTCATAGAGATAATATATATAGAGTAGGCAAGCCGAATCAAAAGTTGTCCTATCAATAGAAAGGGAAAGAAAATCGCGTAGGTTTAGCTATCTCTTTTTAATGACTAATATATAGCGTAGAGATAATATATACTCTATGATATATAGTCATTATATATCATAGAGAATATATTATCTCTATGTTATATATTAGTTATTAAAAAGAGATACCTCAACCTACACGATCCTCTTCTCTTTCAATTGACGAGACGTTTCCACTTACACGCGCGCCTATAACTTGCCTACTCTATATATATTATCTCTATGGAAGTATTACATATATGAATAAACCCTATATTTTCAACCAAATAAACGGCGGTTACGAAACCGTATGTTAAACCTATGGAGATTAGAGTATAGAAGGAGAACTATCTCCATGTTATAAAAAGTGTCCCCTAAATAGAAGAAAATTTAGATGGCGCTGGTGTATTGTAATACTAATTTTAAAGAAACTAAATGTATATATTAAAAGTAGACAGGGGCAGGCTAACATCAGCTTTGTAAAGGCGGAATTTTTAAATTATTACATAAATCATATGAAACCTCAGATGTTAAAGAAGTACAAAGACTATTTATTTAAAAAATTCCATGAATATAATAAACAATGAATTAGTAATGAATTTTCAAGTCAGAATAAATTTGAAAAGTTAAAGGTATTTTAATAACAAAATTATAATTAAGAAACTTGAAGTAATATATACTTCAATTAATAAATTTTGTCAAAAAATAGAATAATCAAATTTTTATCGAAAATAGAAATAAAAATTGTTTGATAAAAATTTAATGAAGCATTAATTGAATATTTCTATATTAAACTGTATATATATTTTTTTCTTATGTATATTATTTTTTATTTATAAATAAAAACGATCCCATTCAAAATGGGATTCAATCTAACTACTTCCGGTTGGCAACTTCTCTTTGTTCCACAGTAACTATCTTCAGAGCAAGTCCACCTTCTCACAAGCGCCATTGTGGCCATTCACTGAAACTAAATTTTCTCCTTCTATACTCTAACCTCCATAGTTAAACCAAAGAATGTGTGTGTTCGGCCGAACTCAGAAGTAAGAAATCTTAGTAAGATGTTCTGAGCATCTGAGTCAGCCAGTTTCGGCCAGGACACACTTTCTTTTTCTTCTTAATCAGTGTTGCCAGATATCTCGTTTAACAGTAGATCTACTGCTTTGTTAGTATATCTACCTTTTTTTTTGAATAAATAAAAAAATTTTTGAATTTGTGTCATTTTTTTCAATTTTTTATAATAATAATAAATTTAAAACTCCCCAGTCGTGCAAATACAAAATCAGTCATTACAGAACATATTCCATTATTTGAAATAATAGAATATGGTTCTGTAATTACTTTAAGGTATTATTTTATAATGGGATTTTAAACAATAAGTAATGCAATATATGACAAATAAAAAGAATTAATATTATTTAATATTTGAAGAAAAAAAATTCTATAATATATTAAATACTAATGTAATATAATTTTAATTATTCTGAATAAAAGTATTTATTTCAAACTATTTAAATTGGAATTTTCACTTTTTGAATCTATATAGATTTTAAATTTATTAATAGCCAAAATAGAACGATATATAACGATTATAGTTTATAGTTACTATGGAAACGACAATCAAAATTGACATTTAAAAATTTTAATAAAATTATTTTATAGTTTATTTTAACCAACTCCAAAAAAAGAAGGAGGAGATTCTATGTTTGACTGTTAAGTAATGTAACAACTAACTGAGTTAAATGTTTGAATACCTAGTATATACTGAGTTGTTTATCAATGATTGAATTGTTAACAACTGTGCGTATTCTGATTGTTAACAATTCGCTTTCCGAGAAACATTTAATCACAAATTATGAGAAAACTATTGAGTTTATAAAAAAAATTTTCAAACAAAACTTGTTTATTTTAAAAAGTCGATTTTTTTATTAACAAACTTTTTTTCTATATCTTACGGTTTCAAAGATATATATATATCCCCCGAACATCCCCCCTCCCACCCCGAGCAAAAGGAAGCGCGTTTCAATGGTTTTAAAGATAAGCAGTTTTGCCCATTTTCGCCAAACATAGTCCGATTTTACCCATTAACAATCTTGACCTTACTGTTTGCTCTAAAACACATTTCAGCTCATGTCTTTTCGTTCTTGAGTTATCGTGTCCACAGACAGTCAGGCGGACAGACAGACGGAATTGCGGAAATGGCCAAGTTTTATGAACACATATACCAAAAATTTATGCCTACGATCAATATTTATAAGCGTTACAAAGTCGTGATCAAACTTAATGTACCTTGTATATTTACATATACTCAATTATACGTAATAGGTTTGGACAAGAATTGTCTTTTGGATTAAATCTGCAAATTGTTATTTGTAGCTTTTTAATGTAGTGACTTTTTGTGTTTTTTGAAGTTGGTTGCATTTTTTTTTAAAGTTTTCTGCAATAAAATATATTTGATCACGACTGTAACGCATCGTAGGCATCAATGTTTGGTATATGCGTTCATAAAATTTGGCCATTTCCACATGTCCGTCTGTCTGTCTGTGGACACGATAACCCAAGAACGAAAAGACATAACGAGTTGAAATGTGTTCTAAAGCAAAAAAGTAAGGTTAAGTTCGTTAATGGTCAAAATCGGACAATATTTGGACAAAACTGCTTATCTTTGAAACCATTGGAACGTGTTTCTCTGGGCTCGGGGGGGGGGGGGGGGGGGGGCATATATATATATATATATATCTTTGAAACCGTGAAAGATGGAAAAAAAATTTTTAGCAAAAAATCTTCTTTTTAAAATAAACAAGTTTTGTTTGAAAAAGATTTTCATATACTCAATAGTTTTCTCATAATTTGTGATTATATGTTCCTCGGAAAGAATTGTTAACACTTCGAATACGCACACTTGTTAACAATTCAATCATTGATACACAACTCAGTATATACTGGGTATTCAAACATTTAACTCAGTTAGTTATTATATTACTTAACAGTCAAACATAGAATCTCCTCCTTCTTTTTTTGTAGTTGGTTAAAATAAACTATAAAATAATTTTATTAAAATTTTTAAATGTCAATTTTGATTGTCGTTTCCATATTAACTATAAACTATAATCCTTATATATCGTTCTATTTTAGCTATTAATAAATTTAATTTTTGCATATACTAAAATCATATCAGATATTATATTTCATTTTGATCACACTAAAATTATGACTGCTATAGAGTGATTTATTTATTCTAAGCAAATTCGCTAAGTTGACGCAGCTCCTGCGTATCAAATTTTTTATAATTTAAAACACTTTGACAAATATATTATATTTTTTATTGTAAATAAATACTATTTTATATTTATCCTCGTAAAATTTTTAGTTGAAATTTTTTTCAACAGTTTATAATATTATTAAAAGAATTTATTGATAATCATAATAATAAGGTGACCACAGTGGCGTAGCGTGCCTTGGCGGGGCCCCGTATAAAAATTTGTTTGGGGGCCCTTATGAAGGGTAAAGATTTCTCACAAAAGAAAAAAAAATGTTTGCATAAAATTAAAAGAAATATTTATTCATCATAATTATCTGTCACTTTTTCCAAAATTTTTACAAACAATTCAAATTAAATATACACTCTCAATTTTTGCTCACGCACATCGGGGCCCCCGTGGCCCGGGGGCCTCGTATAATTGATACGGCAGATACGGCGGTAGCTACGCCCCTGGGTGACCAACTATTTTTTGTTTAAAAAGAGTACACTTTGCAAGTATTTCATAGGTGAAAAAAAAAGAAGAAAAAACCATAAAAACTTTATTTTCTTTTAAAAACATATTTTTCTTCGGAGTGGATTTTTTTTGCTAAATGAGGATGTTCGTCTAATTCGTCTAAGAAAAAAAAATGTTTGCATAAAATTAAAAGAAATATTTATTCATCATAATTATCTGTCACTTTTTCCAAAACTTTTACAAACAATTCAAATTAAATATGCACTCTCAATTTTTGCTCACGCACATCGGGGCCCCCGTGGCCCCGGGGGCCTCGTATAATTGATACGGCAGATACGGCGGTAGCTACGCCCCTGGGTGACCAATTATTTTTTGTTCAAAAAGAGTACACTTTGCAAGTATTTCATAGGTGAAAAAAAAAGAAGAAAAAACCATAAAAACTTTATTTTCTTTTAAAAACATATTTTTCTTCGGAGTGGATTTTTTTTGCTAAATGAGGATGTTCGTCTAATAATGTAGCTACATCCGAACAACTTTCATTTTGCATATTAAATTTGACTGTTAAGACGGCAGATAATGTTTTTACAGAAAGTTGCGACTTCTCACTGCTCCAATAATCATTCCCTAGTGAAAATACCCATACTACATACATACTACGCATGCGTCAAGACTGTCAAGCATGCCGTACATACTGCACATCAAAGATCAGCCTGGGGATTACGTACACAAATATTGGAGAGATAGATATATCCATCATATATCCATTCACAAATGTAATTTTGACGTTGTTAGAAAAAGAGATCTGTAGTATCTATCTATCTCTCCAGGTACATAATACGGCCTCTCAATTGTGCCAGAAACGGCAGCCATATGTGCGCGCGAAATTCAAATCACTGTCAAACTCGTGTCTGGTGTTTGCCCTATCCTCTGACGTGCCGGAAACGGCAAGCAATATGCGCGCGTAAAATTTCAAATCACTGTCAAAATAATTTTAAATATTTAATAAAATTGAAATAAAATAATCTAAAAAAAATGTTTTAGAAATACAAATGAGTATAAAATTATACAAATGAGTACTTTCAGAGTACAGGATTTGAAAAGAGTACGGTTTGCGAAAAAAGAGTACAAAACTCAGTAAATGAGTATAGTTGGTCACCTTAATAATAAATATTATTTTTTTAAAAATTATGATTTATTTCTGCTTAATCTTCGCGCCAGTTTGATGTATGTAGCAGTAGCAGAAAATATTTAATATTTTCAATAAATATATCACTTGATGATGAACTAATTGATTGATTTAAACTTGGAGTAGTCGATAAACCTTTATCATCACTATCATCTGGATAAGATAATTCAATTAAAAAGTATATAATGTTTTTAGAACTCATCTAAAAAAATTATTATTAGTCAACACAAAAAAATGGTACTGAAATAATAAAAATCGAAATTACTTAAAATAATAGTAAACAGTTTTCGACCAATTGTTATTGTATACCACTTTATTTATACATTAATGAGGTTAAGTCCATGAATTTTTTTTTTCTTTCAACACTGCACTCTGCTGGTGCACTTGAAAACGAATGCACGTTCCAATTAAGCATTAGCACACTTCGGAATTGGGGGCCACTGAGTCGCATTATGCTCTGTAGTGAAAATTACCTTAATTTTTAGCGAATTTCCTCCAAAGGAAATGCAGCTGTTGTTTTTGTACCAATGTTGGAATTTCATAAAAATTTCTTCAAATGCCCATCGATCCTAACTATTAGATGTTAAAAATCACTATCGCTAAAATTTATATATATATATATATATATATATATATATATATATATATATATATATATATATATATATATATATATATATATATATATATACATATATATATATATATGTACTTTTCTGTGTCTCTGGACTCTGTAAATGTCTGTGGACTCTCTAACGGTCACAGTTTTATTCCAACTAGAATGAACTTTGGTAATTGAGGCGCTTTTGGTATTCTATTATCTTTTGGATTAAATATGTATATTGTTATAAGGTTATTGTTGTAAGGTCAAGTTCGTTAATGGTCAAAATCGGTCAAGGGGAAAGGTGGTTTAGAGGGAGCGGGAAACACAAAATTTGGTACATCTCCCTTAATATTTAAAAAATCGAAAAATTTATCAGCAGTTAAGTAAGTTGTAGGTACTAGTTTTACTGTAATTTTCCTAGACGCTCACAACCATAGACCATAAACAAGGACACATAACTCCATGTAAACAAATAATTGGCAAAAATAAGATGTCAGTAGTGTTCCTTCGGCATCGGAAACAGAACAGAGAGTATAAGGCGCGAGTTTTAATTGAAAAACATTAAGGATTTATAGTATTATAAAAATTATTTCCAGCCAAAGTATTTTTCCAATAAAATATTTTTTTAAATAAATGATAAGTAATTTCAATTTTTCAATAAGGATTTAGTTGAAGTGATAGTTAAAATTCGCAAAATAATTACATAAAAATAAAAAAAAAACATCAAATAATTAAATAGTAACCTGTAATGTTGGAATTGTAAAAATGAAAGAAATTATTGAATCAGATATTAAATTAAACTTTTATTTATTAATAAAAATGCTGAAAATTAATATTTAATATAATGTCATACAATTTAATTAATTTTGGAATATTTATACTAGCTTTTGGTACTTTAAAAAGTCCTGGTTTTTTAAACCCAATTGATCCTGTTGCTTATTGTCACAAGCACTACAACTTTTACAATTGTCTACTGCACATACTCTTCCCATTTTAAATGTTTTTTATTTAATAAATTTTTTTAAACAAATTTCATACTTCAAAATAATTTTGGCTATTTCATTTCTATTTATTATACTATACCGTACGTTTAGTTTACATCTTCGCATAGCAGATCTCCCACGAGTATGAGAGAGTACATATGTATACATTAAGACCTCCTTCTCATACACATTGCTTAATGTATACATATGTACTCTCTCATACTCGTGGGAGGTCTGCTATGCGAAGATGTAGACTAAACGTTCGGTATTTCACTTCGGTACCGATGAGTTCCTATCAACAACTAGCGACCCTAGCGGCATAAAAAGTAAATATAACTTCTCTCATTTCGTTGCCATATTTTGTCAATTTTCCCGTATGAGTTATATCTCCTTTATATAGCCTCCATGCTCACAACGATCAAAAATTCCTTCAGCCGTTCCACACGCCGAGCTCACAACGACCCATCTGAAGAGGTGGGTCGAAGTGGACGTTGCGAAACTCGGCGCAATTTTTAAAAGTTAAAGATGGCGACAAAAAAATTACTTTGTATGATTCGGATAGAGATATTTTAGCATTATTGCGATGCACCAACAAATATCCAACTGTCGCCACAAAAGACATTTTGATTATATTTAAACGTAAATTATTTAAATACTCCACTAAAATAAAATATGAAATTCTTTATATTTTTTAATATAAATCAAGTTGATCAATAATTATTTAACTTTATTATTAAAGCTTACAAATTATAACATAACCTCTTTAAGCTTCGGACTTAATTTCAAGGTCGCAATTTTTAATGTTTACATCAACGGTTAAAACGCTCCATAGTCCATTCCACTTGGGTTTATGACTGTAACGCTAGCAAGCAAGTAAGTTTTTTTAAGGATAAGCCTAGTTAGTTAACTCGCGTGGTTTAAGTTAAGTTCCTCCACTTCGAGTCCCTTCCCCTGATAATATACTGTACACGTGTCAATAACGTTGCAATCTTCACAATTTTAGAGACAATTACATAAAAATCACTCTTTGTTAATAACTGATATCACTGCATAAAATATTTAACACTTTGAATTGAAATATTTGAGGTTATGATAAATAATATATATGATAATATATAATAAATTATTATTCAGATCTTATAATAATATATATGATAATAATAAAATATAATAATATATTAATATAATATATATTATTATTCTTCTGATCAACGCTACTATTTTCGGGATCTAGGTGGGGGAACTTAACTTAAACCACGCGAGTTAACTAACTAGGTTTATCCTTAAAAAAACTGGGCCCAAGTGGAATAGGAAAAACGGCGGTCGTGAGCGTGATTATTGTGAGTGCTTAGTGGAATGCACTGATAGACGTCAGTGTTAAAAATATTTATACGTCAAATGTGAAGTGACATCTGTGAGAGAATACAAACTAGTGTAAATAGGACTTAATAATTGGATATGTGAAATGTACCCACTACCCACATGTGAATCAGTACCACATGTAATATATTTAAAATGATGTTTTAAATTTTATTTATAATCAAAACAAGATTTTTAAAATGGATTCAAATAAAGGTAAATAATAAAATAATTTATTTACTCATTTTAATTCAATTTATTTTTTTTTATCGATTAAAACACCAAATTCAATGGAAAATTATTGTTATTATATTTTTCTAAGTTCTTATATTTTTCGGTACTTACAATAATTTGGTTTCACGAGAAAAATCTTGCTAAAGTTCAATTTCTCTCTCTAGACTTCAAAGGAATGGAAAATGTACAATATGAAAAATCGAATGGCAATGTACAAACTAATAATTACTCGGACGATTCCGACTCTGATGGTTGGAATGAAATGGAAACCACGGATGGAATGGAACCATCGACATGTTTATTCTGCAATGAAGAATATTCACAAATAATTGATGCTCTAAATCATTGTTCCGCAGATCATAATTTTGATTTATATTCCTTTAAGAAGAAGCATAATATGAAGGACGTGTATTCATATATAAAATTAGTTAATTATATTCGAAAACATCAGATTTCGGGTAAAGATTTGTTACAAAGTGATCAACCATTATGGTTAGATGATGAATATTTAAAACCTGTTATAACCGATCAATGGTTAATGTTTGATTTTGAAGATTGGATTGATAATTGCCAAAAAAATGATTCTACAAATGAAATTAATAAGGAGATGCGAGTTGCTGAAACATTACAATCATACTTTACACAGGTACTTTTTTAATAGAATAATCAATTTTTGCTAATATCTAATCAAAAATTCTTAACTTCTACCTAAATGTAGCTACATCACACCTTTTTTTGGTAATTGCTTGTAAGTGTGACCGTATGTTGAACTGACTGGGCACAAAACCCGAAATTCGTGAATTTACTTAAAGTTATGGAAAAAATCTGTGAATTTAGTTAAAGTCACGGATATTTGGTCAAAAATGATGGAAATGCTTTCTTGCAATGTTTTTTTATAATCAATGAACGCAGAATTTCTCCTGGATGTAAAAGTAAAAAAGTTTCTAAATAATGACCGTAAATGTTGGCAGAATTAAATTAATCCATGAATTTAGGTAAAATCGTGGACGCTTTGCCTCCCACAATTGCCATTAATTGCAACAAAGATCCTAAGTACTAAGTAGATGAATAGTTAGATGATTAATTACAATAGTTCTTTAAATTACTATGAAATAATTTGTTTTGATGTATAATAGTAATTGGTTCTATTCCTTTACACACAGGCATTGATTCTGGAATCACTTCTATTAAAGGATTCCACATTCCAATACTCTTATGCTTAGTAAATATCAGCTGCGGATGGATGAATTAATTGATATTAAAGACAAACTAAATATAGAACCTAAAGCAATGTCCGTGACATTAATTAAATTTACGGATACCGAGTTTTGAACCTATAGCACGGCCAATGTTTAAAACGTTCGGAATTTGTTGCTAATTAAAAAAAATTATTACGGGTGATTACTACCTAGTAGTAGTCGAAATATATGTTTATAAAATACAAATATTTGATCTTGGAATTGGTTTTAATTTTGATTATATATATATATATATATATATATATATATATATATATATATATATATATATATATATAATATATATATATATATATATATATATATATATATATATATATATATATATATATTTATATATATATATATATATATATATATATATATATATATATATATATATATATATATATATATATATATATAATCAAATGACTATTGCATCCTCGGGCTGTAATAACTTCCTGGAACCTGTTTGAGAGCCATTCATGGTATCTTGAATATCCGATTGAGGTATATTGTGCCATTCCTCTAATACTAATACATCTGGTCTGAGCTCTCCAATGATTATTGGCGCCTTGCCTGAACATGTCGATTAAGATTCTCTCATGTGTTCTATGGAATTGAGGCCTGGAATGCGTGCCGGCCATGGTAAAATTAGAATACCGGCCTCATCAAGGTGTTGTGTGATTGATCCAGCGACATTGCATCGTGCATTAACTTGAAATTGTTCCCAATAAATGGTGCAAATGGTATGACGTGATCTTGGAGAACTTCGTATCCCTGAGCGGTAACATTGCCTTTATCTAACACAACAATTTCGGTACGAGCCTCGTCAGAAATACCTCCTCATATCATTATTGATATCCCACTGTTTCCATTATGGCAAATGAAGCAACAAAAAAAACGTCTCGTTTGGTACACTCGCTGACGCTCATCTAGTCCCACTCTGTTCTCGTCTGAGAATAGTGCGTATTTCTACTGCTCTATGTCTCTATGTTCCACTCAGCATATTCTCGTGCAAAATAAAGTCTAGCTGACACGTGTGAGGCCAAATGGTCTTAGATTTATTTCTTTCAGTCTTTTTCTTATTATCCGTTTACTCAAACTAACATTTCTCACCTCGTAGAGGCGAGTACGAGCTTCATTGGCTGTGAAAATGCTCATTGCTTAAGTTACGTCAACTAACATTTTTCGAATTTATAAGCAATTAAACAACTTTGAATGTATAGCAACAAAGAGAAAACGAATTAAAATCACAGTAGTGATGTCGACACAATGTCAATTTACGACTAAATCTTCAAAATGCAGCGGAAACACAAAGAAAGAAACAAGAATGTTAATAATGATACGCAGGAATTAATGTAAGCAAACATGGTAACTCTAAACATAGGTGGACGGTATTTGTGCCGATGAGTGACTTTCATAAAGAATTTCTCTAGTTGATACATCCTTTGTTTTTATTTTATATAAACTATCATCCATATCTGGATTTACTTAATTAAAACCAAGACTGAACGAATAATATCTCTTTAGATTGAACAACAAAAAGAAATTATAAACAGAGCTATGGAAGATATAAAGAAAATGCAACAAGTTACAAGAAATTTAGTTGAAAATACACAATTAAACGATGAAGATCGATATTCGAAAAATATTGAAAATGAATCATATTTTACATCATATGCACATTTTGGTATACATCATCAAATGTTACAGGTAGAATTTTGTGCAAAAAAAAAGTCGTATTTACATATTTTTATAAGGTCTTATAAATTTTAGGATAAAATTAGAACTGAGACATATAAATCAGCAATTTTATGTAACAGTAATTCGTTTTCTAATAAACTAGTATTAGATTTAGGGTGCGGTACAGGAATCTTATCAATGTTTAGTGCTCAAGCTGGAGCTAAACATGTTATTGGGGTTGATCAATCTGCAATTATTTACCAAGCCATGGATATTATAAGGTAAATTTGAGAAAATTTAACTAATTAACATTAAACTGCGCAATAACTTTAGATTTAAAAAAATCTAAAGTAAAGCTCTCGTTATTTATATAATAACAAAATAAGTGAAAATTGCATTTAAGACGAAATCGATTAAGGTAGAAGTTGGATTGTTGGTAAATGGATATATGTCCATAAACATATTTCGTGAAAGAAATTTTTCAGGGTTTTTGTAAGACAAATTGAAATATCACTAAAATCTCCTTTCTGGTGAACAATTTCAATCAAAAGTTAAAATCTGGTGAAAATCAACTCCTATTTTGAACATCGAACACATAAACTTTCTTTTTTGTCATACAACCCATGGTTTTAGTGTAAATGTGGCGGAAATTTTGTATTTACCTTAAATATTGAAATATTGGATGAATAAAAAAAGTTTTAAACAAAAGTTGTTTATTTTTATCATATAAACAATTTTTGTATTTAAAGATTTTCCCTATCTTGCACCGTTTAAAAAATAAGATATACCACGCGCGGATACGAATGTTTGGAAAAAATATATAATTGTATTATGTTTCCTTCCCCCCTTTAAACTGTGCAACTTTTTGTTTGAAACATTTTTTTCTAAAATTCATATTTAAAAAAATATTTAGATGGTAATTTTCCAAATGAACATACGGTATAATTAAATACCATTAAAAAATTGTAATTTTCTTTTAGAGAAAATGGATTTTATGATAAAGTGGAATTAATTCATGGTGAAATTGAAAATGTTAAGTTACCATATATGAATGTAGATATAATTGTATCTGAATGGATGGGATACTTTTTGTTATTTGAAGGAATGTTGGATAGTTTTATTTACGCACGTGATAAACATTTATCATCAGGAGGAATACTTTTACCTAATAGATGTACATTATTATTAAGAGGATGTTGCGATTTAGGTAATAGTACAAGAGCCGAACAGAGATCGACCTTCACCCATCTGTTAACCGGATGAAACATATTTTTTATGAAGTTTCATTAATAGGCGAATACGCCTAAAATGCAGTGCCTATCAAAATGTTGTCATGACTATTTTTAATTAAATTAATTTTTTTTTCTGTCCACCCACTTATACCTGGAAAGCAGGTATGAACAGGTAAGTAAATATAGGTAACTACACTGATCTGTTAACCAATGGAAATTAATATCAGAAGATAGATAATTTAATGATAAACGGTCATGAAATAGTAATGCCTGGCTTTGAAATTTGAAAATCGGAGCAAGCAAAGATGCGCGAGAGATAAAGTAGAGCGTCCGAAGCTTGTGCAATAGAAGAGGACATAACATAGCACTGCGTGCGACCTGTCTGTTAAATGTAAGAGAGTTTGCATACTCTTTTTACATGCGATTGACAAAGACTGCATTTGTTTACTGTCGAGAATCATTTTGGAGCGATTGACAATAAACTTAATTATTATATATTAGTTATAGTTATAATTATTATTATATTACGATAATATATATATAATTATAAATATATGATAATCATAATAAGTAATATACAGGGTGAATTGAATCTGCCGCATATTAGAACACGCCTCCACTTCCTTCCACGATCCTCGCATTCTTCAACAACATCTAATAGAAATAGATAAATTGAAACAAAATGAAGAACACTCGTGATTGACTTCAAAGACATGGAAAACACCAAAGCACTCAAAACAATGTGCGTTTTCATAAAATAGCCTAATTCAGCCATTTCTTGTTCGTCTGTCTGTCTGTCTGTCTGTGAACCCGATAAATCAAAAACGAAAAGCGATAACGAGCTGAATTGATTAAAATTCATCGATTTTAGGGGTAAAAGTAAATATCTTTAATAGGGGGCTAACTTGAGGACGATAATTTGTTTAATCATTTATAAATAAAAAACGAACAAACAATTTTTAAGGTCAAACAATAAAGAACAAACGACGAACAATTAATTAAAAATAATAAAAAGTCAAAAATAACAAAAAAATCTATGTGGGGTTAAATTAACTGAGCTCTAAAATTATAAGGTAACATAAAAATTATATTAATAATGAAATAATAATAATAGATTTTTGTTGCATAATACATATTTCCGTAGTACTTCACACCGTATATTTGTTGTCCAACGGTGCCTTGGTTCCGGGATTTGATTATTTATGCGCACATTGTTTTGATTGCTTTGGTGTTTTCCATGTCTTTGAAGTCAATCACGAGTGTTCTTCATTTTGTTTCAATTTATCTATTTCTATTAGATGTTGTTGAAGAATGCGAGGATCGTGGAAGGAAGTGGAGGCGTGTTCTAATATGCGGCAGATTCAATTCACCCTGTATATTACTTATTATGATTATCATATATTTATATATATATATATATATATATATATATATATATATATATATATATATATATATATATATATATATATATATTATCGTAATATAATAATAATTATAACTATAACTAATATATAATAATTAAGTTTATTGTCAATCGCTCCAAAATGATTCTCGACAGTAAACAAATGCAGTCTTTGTCAATCGCATGTAAAAACAGTATGCAAACTCTCTTACATTTAACAGACAGGTCGCACGCAGTGCTATGTTATGTCCTCTTCTATTGCACAAGCTTCGGACGCTCTACTTTATCTCTCGCGCATCTTTGCTTGCTCCGATTTTCAAATTTCAAAGCCAGGCATTACTATTTCATGACCGTTTATCATTAAATTATCTATCTTGTTTATAATAAAAAAGCGTTTTTAGCGAATTTCCTGAAAGGAAATAGAGCTATTGGTCCCGTACTGAAGTCAAAATTTCGCAAAAATTTCTTCAATGTCCATCGATCCTACCTAGTAGATGTCAAAAATCCCCATCTGTAAAATTTATATATATATATCTATGGACATATATATATATATATATATATACATATATATATATATATATATATATACATATATATATATATATATATATATATATATATATATATATATATATATATATATATATATATATATATATATATATATGTGCCTGTAATCGCTTTAGCGGTCACAATTTTAATCTGATTGGAATGAAATTTGGTATTTGAGGCGCTGTTGGTATTCAAAAGGTCAAGTTCGTTAATGGGTAAAATCGGATAAGGGGAAAGGGTGGTTTAGAGGGAGGGGGAAACACAAAATTTGACATATCTCCCTTAATATTCGAAAAATCGAAAAATTTATAAGAAGTAAAGTTGTAGGTACTAAGTTTTATATATAATTTTGTTTCTTATCATTTTTTCTGTTACACTAATATTTACAGAAATATTGACGGTTTAAGATTGAAAATTAAATTCCTTAGAGTTTTTTTCTGCACACATTAGAGTTTTAGCAAAAATGATAAGGTGATGAATTGTTGCAAATTTGATTTTCTACAACTTTATTTCTTACGCATTTTTCGATTGTTCTAATATTAAGAGAGATATTTTGTGTTTTCTTCTTTCTTTATACCCCCCCTCCATTTCCCTCGACGTATGTCATTTATTAATAAAATTGGCCTTGCAAATACTAAAATCCTATACGACATTTTATTTTGATCAGACTAAAATTGTGACCGCTAGAGAGTGATTTATGTATTCTAAGGAAATTCGCTAAGTTGAAGCAGCTCCTGCGTAACGAATTTTCTTAATATTTATTTAAAACTAAAAATTTAAAAATTCGCATAGAATATTATTCAAATCTATATAAAAAAGAAAACAAATGAGCCCATACACATTAAAATCGGTTTATTAGTATTCGAGGAAAAAATTTCGAAAAACGCAAAAATTTTAAATTAAAATAAAAAATCTAAAAATTACTTCATTTTTGTTTAACAATGGCAAAATATGCCTTTTATATGTTAAAAATAATGTGCCAAATTTTAGCTCTTAAAAAAAATTAGATTCCCGACAATCAATAAAATACCATGTCAACGATTTTTGTAAATAAAAAGGGTGCATTTGATCCGAGACGAATAAATCTTTTTTTAAATGAAAGGTTTTAAGGACGTTCAGTTGCTACACTGAAGTCAAATGAGTACTATCTTTAATAAAATTTATTTAGGATTTTAAAAAAGGTGTAAAGTATGTCAATAATCTTACAACGATTTATAACCTTTTTTATTTGTCCTAAATATTTTAAAAGTATTTATTGGAAAATACCAGGAAATTGTAAATTAGAAATTAATTTGACTTAATGTGACAGATATGACAGTAAACTATGTTTTATATTTGTGTGTATGTGTATATTATTTTAGTGTGTGTGGTCGCCAGTTTTCAAAATATGGTGGCAAAAACAAACCTAACAAAAAAATTTTAATTTTATTAAATAATTAATTCAAATGTTCGTCAACACCATTTTTTTAATGCAATTATATAAACTGCATACATCAAAGAATATTTATAAACATTATTCATGATGGTGTCTACTTTAATAATATAGTTATTCTAATTTTAAGTACAAAAAAAATTCTGTTCTCCATAAGACGCTGTGTTCAAAGTTTGATTTTTAATCGATAATTAATCTTTGAAATTATCGTCAACAGGTGTTAAATTTTTGAGGGAGGATAACTACTGAATTGAGCTACTCAATTCACTAAAAAAAAATTTTTATCGACTATCAAGCTTCATGGATGAACGTGTTTAAAAATGAAAAAGAAAATTAGTTTTTTAACTGTATTTTTACCCATTATTTTTCAATTTGTTTATAACGTGCTATAAACAAATTTAAAAAAACAGTTAAGAAATTATTTAAATAAACTTTATTTTCTTTTAACTTATAGATTTTTTATAGATCTTTAATTTAAAAAATATATATATAACGGTACGTTAACTTTTAAGAGAGTTATCGTATGTTTTACCTTTTATTAATTTACTTATAAACAAATTAATATTTGTAACTTTTATAAGCCTTAATCGAAAGCTTAAACACTTACCTATATAACTATAAACTCAAAAAAATTTTCCGACCGATATGGTATATTTCATAAAGAAAAGCAGTATAAAATTTGTGGTTACTTTTTTAGAAAATAATAATTTTATAATTTGTATACAGCGTCATCGATTTCATCAAAAAAAGACAGCATTATTGTTTAACCAAAGTCTATATATCGTCATGGTTAACGCTTTGCGTTTACCAACGTTTTGCGTTGATTTACTAACGCATCGCGTTAACTAGTGCTTCGTGTTGACTGACGCTTCGCGTAAAATCATACCTCGCGTTGAATCACTGACGCTTCGCTTTAAATAACTAACGCTTCGCGTTTACTAAATAACGTAACGCTTTCAAACCAACGCTTGACTAATCACCACTTCTCATTGACCAATGCTTCGCGTTAAACTATCGCTTCGCGTTGGCTGACTTACGGTTCGCTTTAGCTTACGTTTCGCGTGGGTTATCGCTTTGCGTTGATTAACTAACGCTACGAGTTGACTAATTTTTTGCTAAAGCCTGACAGCTTGCGTTGACCAACGATT
Organism: Nineta flava; assembly: GCA_963920215.1. Lineage (NCBI taxonomy): Eukaryota > Metazoa > Arthropoda > Insecta > Neuroptera > Chrysopidae > Nineta > Nineta flava. The sequence continues at coordinate 51,388,926 of OY986042.1, read as the reverse complement.
TGCGTTAACAGGTACTTCGCGTTGATTAACTCAATATATAAAATTATAAAAATCGCAAGAACAAATATACACTTTTTTAAATGCAATAACATTTTTAGTGTTACAATATCATTAACACAAAACATTTACAAAAAATTCATATTTTATAAAAATTGAATAGGCAGTAATATTAACAATTCAAACATTGATATACAACTCAGTATATACTGGGTATTCAAACAATTAACTCAGTTGCTACATTACTTGTTTTATTTTACTTTTTATTAAGGAAAAGTAAGAAGTATAAGCAAAGAAAAAAAACATTAATAAATAAAGAAAAATAATGTCATATTATACGTTTTTTGATGAGCATTATTCAATATCTGAATAATCTGAAGACAGACATGTCGCACGAAGCTACTATGCGATGTCCTCTTCTATTGCACAAGCTTCGGACGCTCTACTTTCTCTCTCGCGCATCTTTGCTTGCTCCGATTTTCAAAATTTAACGCCAGGCATTACTATTTCATGACCGGTTTATTGCAGGCAATAAACCGATAAATACGATCGCGTGTATCATTAAATTATCTATCTTCTGATATATATTTCCATTAGTTAACAGATCAGTGTAGTTACCTATATTTACTTACCTGTTCATACTTCCTTGCCAGGTAGTTATGACCGGAAATGAGTAGGCACTACTACCCACACATATTCTTTATATTATAAACTATCAGTTAAAAAAAAATTCGCATAGTTTACAAATGGGCAGGGTCGGACTGGGCCGAAAGGGCCCGGGTGGCTCCCTACAAGCCCGGGGCCCGGAACGGGATTATGGAAGATGGGATACTATCGAAAAATAATGAAATATACAAATTATTAATTATCAACTTTATATATATTACTCGGTCTGCTCGCAAGGGGGTACCATTAAAATAAAATATGATGAACAAAAAGTACTCACCATTAGAGAATTAATGGAGGGGGGGGGGTAATTTTTTGGGATGCGAAGTTTTTTGGGAAGAATTTAGAGGGTCTTTTCGGGGGGAGGGAATATTTTGGGGGAAGTGGGTTAAGGGTGGGGGGTTTGGCGGGACTGCGCATAGATAGGTCTCACATTACCATTTTCAAGAGATAGCGACGAAAAAAATTACGTTTTTCGAATCAACCGATTAATTTGCAGTTATTCTGCGTTGAACGCAAAAAACCGCATCTTTCTAGCATATATAGAAGAAAAAGAGTAGTTTTAGGGTTGTTTATCCCATTTGCGAAGGATTTCGATGGAAAAATTTGTGTTTCTTAAGAATCCTGTTATTTCAAATCTGTTCCACGTCGAATGGAAAAAACTGATCTTTCTAACATGATAAGAAGTGAAAAGGGCAGTTTTAGGGATGTTTTTCACTTTTCGGAAGATTGCGATGTAGGTAATGAAATTCAAAATTTTTTGTTAATTTGTAGCTATTTAGCGTCGATTGCAAAAAACTGCATCTTTCTAGCATGTATGGAAGGGGTAGTTTTACGGGTGTTTTTCTCAACTGCGAAGGGTTGTGATGGAAAAATTTACTTTCTTCTAATAATTCTGTTATCTTGAACCTGTTCCACGTCGAATGGAAAAAACCCGATCTTTCTATCATAAATAGAAGTGAAAAGGTCAGTTTTGGGGATGTTTTTCCCATTTTCGGTGGGGTTGCGATGTAGGTAAAGAAATTTTTCAAAATATTCTGTAAATTTGACGTTATTTCGGGTCGATTAGTGAAAATCCCATCTTTCTAGCATGTATATAACAGAAAAACGTAATTTTAGAGGATATTTTTCCGATTTTCCGGGGGGTTGCACTGAAAAAATTGAAGTTTATCGATTTTTCTCGTCGGTTTGAAGCAATTTCGCGTCGAATGCAAAAAAACCCATCATTCTAGCATGTCTAGAAGTGGGTTTGGTTTTATATAGATGAGTGTCAGTCAGTCAGTCAGCTTCACTTTTTGCATTATAGTATATTAGATTAGGTAAATATAGTTCCAATTACTTTATAACAAATCGAAAGCTAACCAATCAACATTTTTTTTTAAAGAGGAGAAGTTTCAGCTAAGCTGTCGATAACTCGATCGTAAAAGCTGCTATTCTCGTCATCCTTGATAAGATCCGATTTTGTGTTTAATATAATCAACGAATCCAACAGTTCTTGTCCGATCATGTCCATTTCCCTTTTTTATGAAACTTGATCTATTCTGTACGATCTTTGTATTGTGGAAAAAAGAATCAATAAATGAATTATTATTAATTATTATTATTATTATTAACAAGAGCAAAGACTCGTTTTAATGCGCTTCAGCGCTGAAAATCGTATCTATATAATTCATCTCTTAAACAATGTCAAATATCGTGTATTATGATACACGTCAAAATCTTTTGATTCGTTCAAAAGTTATCGCCGTTCAGAAATTTCTAAAACAAGTTTTAATTTTTTTGTTTCATTTCTATGTATGAACTATCTACTTTACATGTAGATCGCAAGAGCCGGGCCCTAGGCTACCGTACCTACCGCTTGGCTTGTGGCAAATCTCGCAAGTCAGGCCCGTGGGGGGCCCGCGCACGCTAGGGCCCGGCTGGCAAACGCCACCTCGACTATATGGCCAGTCCGACACTGCAAATGGGTGAAGGTCAGAAAAAAAAATTAATTTAATTAAAAATAGCCATGACAACATTTTGATAGGCACTGCATTTTAGGCGTATTCGCCTATTAATGTAACTTCATAAAAATATGTTTCATCCGGTTAACAGATGGGTGAAGGTCGACCTCTGTTCGGCTCTTAGACTATAATATTAATAACATATGTAAAAAAAAATATTAAAATTTACCTTTATTCTTAGATTAAATAAATTATATATATTTTATAAATACGTATTTCGACTACAAAGTAGTCATCATCAGTATTCATTGACTTAAAGTAATTATTTTCCGGAGAGATGTTACTCGTCGATAATTTCAAAATGATCAAATTAGTAAGGAGTAAAATATTATACTTTGTAGTCAAAATAATTGATTTATTAATTAGGACAAATTCGGTCTAAGCTCGGTCTCTCTATCTTCCAAAGTATAATACCTATCTTCTAATACATTCCAGGCAATTGCAAAGTTGGCGAACTTGCCAGAAATGGTACAAGGCTACCGGACATAAGCATCAAAACATCCAGGTGTACCCTTTTAGGTCAAGCTACAGAGATTTTTTATGTAAAAAGTTTATCACGATTAGAACTATCACGATTACTCTGATAGTTTTAATTTTATAAGCAAAAAACTAAAGTAACAGCGATTTTTTGCATAAAATTGTTAATAAAAAAGTTATAAATCATAAAGTCGAGTGAAAAACATCACAGAATATCATATGGAACCATATATTTTAAATATATGTATGGAACCATTCTCCAAACAATGGCGCAGTTGGTTTTCTTCTAACACATTTTACATAAACTGCTCACAGCAAATCTCTGTAGCTTGGCCTATTTGCGACCTGCAAGCTACTCCTGAATGAACTATTGGAAGAAAGGCTAATATTAAGTGGAGACAGAAGCGTACTTGTGGCAATGCAAGACAGATATGGTTAGAGTATAATCGAGGGCGTTCCGAAGTTATTATCTCCCTTCAAAGCCCCTCCATAAGCAATAAAGTAGCAGCCATTACGGGATACTGGCTGGAAAGCAAACATGCTGAGCGCATGGTCCTACCAGTGCACCACGACTATTGCGGGAGCTGTCACAATGAGTGAGAAGAGCAAGTGATGATCCCCTCTCTGTCATTGTCCAGCCCTTGCTATGAAATCGGTCGACGTCAAATCTCTTCTACTGTTCTTGAGCAGCTCAAAATGGTTCAAGTAGGAGTGCTGGCTCCTTGTGAGTGGTTGCCTTTTTCGGGTATCACAACGGGCCTCATGGCCTAAGTGTGTCCCACCCAGCAGCCACTGCAACCTAACCTACTTAAAATTGAACGTTCTTTAATAAAATATTTTAGAAATTTTTTAACTATTTAACGAGTTGACAGGTAGAAAAATATTGTAAAAAGAAATCAAAATAGATAACAGCTTTCACCTAAATATTTGAAAACGTAGGGCTTTAAATTCAAAATCGAATGTTGATTGAATTAGAATTAAACATAATTATATTTATTAAAAATTATAACAAGTACATTTTTATAGATCGACATAAAGAATTAATTGGTTTTTGGAATGATGTTTATGGTTTTAAAATGACTTCAATGATCGGTGATTCTATAGCTGAAGCAAATGTTGAAATTGTTCCAAAAGAAAAAATGATTACAACATCAACGACAATTTTAGATTTGGATTTATATACATGTACAAAAAATGCTGTCAATTTTGAAGCATTAATCGAGTTGAAGGCGTTTAATGATGGTCATTTAACATCAATCGTTGGATATTTTGATACGTACTTCACATCAATGTCGAACAATTTCGAGTTTTCAACGGGACCTGATTCAACACCAACTCATTGGAAACAAACAGTATTTTATTTACGTGACCCAATCCCTATTAAGAAAGGTTGTTGACCATATGAATGTTTATTTCAACGTATCGCTTTAAATTAAATATACAAATGCCGCCATGTCGTAGTGTCGTTTTGTGATTGAATTCAAGAGTCGATTAATTAACTTTTTTTGAACAAAATTGTTTATTACTTCTATTTTAGTATGTCAAAGGACGTTCATGTGTGACATATAGTACACTCCCGTTCAAAAAAATGAACCAATTTGAACCGAATTAGTATCCCACAATTTTGATTATTCTTGTTGAAAATATATTTTATAGATACAACATATTATTTAATTTTTTTATGTAAGAGGGAAACATGTGAAGTGTTACATGTATTTACTTTACATATATTTTTAAAAGCTTACTTTGTTTATCATTCATCCGTGTGTTCAATGTATGTTCTTTAAAAAAATATAAATACAATTTTATAAATCCATTTCTTTTTACACACTTGAAAACTATACATCTATCTTTGTTATAATATTTACACAAAAAAACAACTAAATTAATAGTGTATACAATCATTACTTATAACTGGACAACATCGAAATTTTAATTTATGTATTTCACATTTTGAGATTTATACAGAATGTTCATTTTAAACAAGGCACCTGAATATTTCTTCTTGTTTTTGGTAAAAATGATCTGAATGAAAATTATTTTTTGTGAAGGGGCACATCTTATGGTGATCGTGATTTTTAACTTAACCATAACTTTCAAGGAAGATCATATTTGAAGATAAAATTGTGATTTTCAAAGGGCAACCCTTTTTTTTGACAAAATAGTCTATAGAAAAAATTTATCAAAACTAAAAAGGTGTTATTGGTGGTCAATCAATAGAGATCGATTTTTTTTGTATAAATAACTTGGAAGGGCATGGTCAGAGTGAAAGATAAGATCACCATAAGATATCCCTCTAAGAACAAAACAACTTTAGTTCTGTAAAACAATGTTATGCCAAATTGCTGTAGTATGCGTATACTAACGCACAGAGTGACTGATGAACAAATATTAATAATGAGTAAACATTAAATTTAATAATACACTCACAAATGGGATATAACATATAGGTTATATATAGTAAGGAACACATCTATACCTATTTTGTTAATATATAACAGGTTTTTTAATATTATTGAAAACTTATATTCTAGGAGAATTCCGACAGATTGTATCAAAAACTATTCTGGTATGATTTTTATACCCAGTATAAAATATATACAAGGGTATATAAGTTTAATTACAACTAAACTTTAGTTACAACGAATGGGCAAAACTGCCTATCTTTGAAACTGTAAGAAAGATAGAACAAAAAAATTTAAAGACAAAAATATCCTTTTTTTTAAATAAACAACTTTTGTTTGAAACTTTTTTCATAAATTCACTATACACTGGGTATTTAAGCAATTATCTCACTTAGTTGTTATTTTCACTTGTTGATATTTAATTTTTTCTTCACGTTACACTGTTGTAAAAATGCAATTTTTGTACAATGAAATTTGATCGTACTTTTTTAAAGCGAAATTGTAGCATGTAGCACGTAAAACTAACGAAGTAAGTGTTGTAAAAACAGAAACAAATTCTAAAATACAGTAGCCGTAATTATTTTCAATAACTTCTTCGTTTCTCGATCTTTTTAATTTTGCTGCTAATGCACTAGTAAAATTTGTATCTTCTTCAACAGTATGTTGATTGCCTCTAAATTTTCTTGGCTTTTTTGTCTATCTGAACGCAAAATACTTCCTCTTTGAGTTTTTTATCCATTTTACACTCAAAAATTAAAATAAACAGTCAAAATGTTTTATTTTTGAACTGTAAACAGAGTACGTACGTCTACGTTTCTTGAAGATTGAAACTAAACTGACCTGAACTAAACACTAAACATGAAAATATTTCAACAAAATACGTTACGACCTTCGATTAATCGATTTTTAAGTATATATGGGGTGACCCTTCCTCCGGTAGTCGGAGATTGTCTACCGTCAATTGTTCGATTGTTTTCCGGTAAGATCGGTTTAGTTGCTGTGTCACTAAAATAGCTTTAACTCCGTAAATTATTGGAATTTTAAAAATTCATTTTGAGGATATATTCTTAAAAGTCTAAACTTTAAAAATATGATTTTTCAAAATTCTAGATAGAATACCCCCTTAAATACTTTAAAAAAATGGTTGTTTTTGAACAGAAAAATTTCTTTTCATATTTTTCACAATAGAAATATTTGGGATTATGGGGGTTAATCTTTATAATGTTGAATCTGAAAACCCTTCTTCGTTAATAATGCATTTTGATGGATTTTAATGGGTAGAAAATGGTAAAATTTGTGATTTTTTTAAACTTAAAAAGTTATACATTTTAAGATATTTATTTTATTTAAAAAAATAAAAAATGTTTGAGTGGAGCCAAAAAAATATGAAAAAAGTTTATTCCGTTCGAAAACAACAATGTTTTGAAATTATTTAAATAATTTTGCTTTAAAAAAATTGAGAACAAAGTTCCGCATGACAAAATGCGTATCTACAATCAGTGCAGCATATGGAAAAGATTCATAAAAGAAAGTGACAGAACAGTATTTGATGTGCCAATTATTCCTATACTTAAACACTATTTTTTATTTATTTAAAGAAGGATATATATATATATATATATATATATATATATATATATATATATATATATTATATACAATAAATAGATAGGATAAATACAATAAACAAAGTACACTATTACGTAATACTATTGGGAGCAAATATATTTGGTGAATATAATAATAATATTATACAAAGATATACAAAAGTGAGGATTTTTATAAATTGTAAGAAAATTAACAATTCCGATTGGTTCATTTTTTTTTTAACAGGAGTGTACATTCATAAAATTCTACAAAATTTATTAGTCCAAAGGCCCATGGTATGATTGCCTCACATCGAACACCATCAATATGAGTAATAAATTAATAAGTATACATAATCGCCTTATGAGGGCAATCGGTCGCCCTAAGTCAATCCTGTGCAAATTGCTTTAATTAAGCAAATTACAGTCGAAAAAATAGAACTTTCACTCCGTCATAAAACATCCGAGTGAAATTAACATGGAATGATAGGGAAATATGAGCAGTTTCATAATATATTGATTGTCCTTCATTTATCTTGTGAAAACTACCCCGGAGACCGGTTTAAAAGAGTGGTTAATCGAAACCTTACATCTGTCATCAAACATCCTTATTTTTATTTTTTTTAAATAAAAGATTTCATTCTCCAGAATATGAAAATAACGGTCGCTGATTGCAAAAATTGAGATAATATATAAGGGCTAAATGTACCAAGTTAGTTAAAATTAGGCTGATTGAAATAGTTAATTCGTACGTTATACTATTTTTTAAATTCAATCAATTAAACTGTAAAATTCAGAGAATATTTTAAAACATAATACTTGTAATATTTATTAACATATAGTTATTACAAGTATAAATATAAAAAAATTATATGTTTTCATAAAGTAATATGTTAAAAATTTTATTTGAATCGTTGATAACTTTTTCAAATGAATCGATAAGAGATATTGAATATTTGAGGAAAACATGATTATACGTGATTAAAACTACCAAATATCAAAGATTAAAAGTTTTATATAATATCAAGTCTCGCGCTTGAACGTCCTTAACACGTTTGTTCATTTGAAAAGTTTCCACCTAAATCTTTTTTTAAAATATGCTTTTTAGAAAAAAATGTTTCAAACAAAAGTTACTTACGTTAAAGGGAGAATAATAATGTAATAATTACATTTTTGGGTCATTGTCCCACGTGGCATAACTTATTTTTAAAATGACACAAGTAACATCTTTAAATATGATAAATGTTTATCTCATAAAGACAAACAACTTTTGATTGAAACTTTCTTTTTTCTCATACATCCCATAGTTTTGACGGAAATTTTGTATTTATGGCACAAATATTGGATGCATGAATTGCATTTCTAAAATGCATATTTAAAAAAAAATATTTAGCTGGAAACTTTTCAAATGTATATTAAAAGTTTCGGCAAAAATAAAAACTCATGGAAATTAATAAAAAAAGTTCTTTTTGCTGATATCTTGTACAAACGGCATCAAAAGTCGGAACTATCATTTCAAAATTTTATAATTGCTTAGTGCCTTATTTATTCGGTTTTCGAAAAAATTCTTCGAATAAAAGTTGTTCATTATAACTATACTAACTATTATTCGAATAAATAAGGCATAAATCAGCAGCGAGCTTGACTTTTGACGTTATTTGTACATTGACTAAGGAGTTAACAGCCAATATCGAAGAGTTTCATTTATTTTATAGCTTTTTGCCGTGTCATAAATATTTTAGTAGAAATGTTCACGAGTATTAAGTGTAAGCCTTTTATCCGGCCATCTCACTGGCTGTCATTTCTAGCCGCCAGTACTGGCTCCATTACTGTTCTGCATGAGGCTTAAGAGTTAAATAAAAATTTTAAGACAAAAAAATGTATTTTTTTTTAAATAAACAACTTTTGTTTGAAACCTTAGAATCGAGTATATTACACCAACAAGTTTGAGACCTAATCAACAGATTACTTTGCTTATGGGTAAAAATTCGGCCCTGATTATGGCATTACAAATGGCAGGTATCAATTTGATACATTTAATTTCAGAGATTCGTGCATTTCGTGGTTCATTTTCAAACTTTAATTTAATTAATAAATTTGATTTCAGATGAAGTGATTAAAGGCAGTATAAAATGTTCCAGAGGCAAAAATCAATTAAGATCTTTGATTATTCATTTAAAAATTGGAAATTATTCCCAAGAATATTTAGTTCATTAAATTTTTGTAACATTAAATTTTGTATAGTTTTATTAATGAAATTAATAAAATTGTGTAATTACATAAATTTTCTTTTAATTTTACTAGCTCCATGTATTATGGCTGTGGATAAAATACTAATTTGTATCTCTACATAACACGTAAAAATACGATTTAGCCTTTTTCCTCGGAAGGTACGAAAAATACCTCTAGAGTCAGCACGGCTAGTACAAACATTTGTATTATGCTACCTAAAGTAATGCTAAAAGTACTCTTAAGAATTGAAAACTGTGTCCCAGTATCGAAAATTTTAGTAGAGAGAAACTTGTCAAAACGAAGCTACTCACGAAGATTCAGCCTGTTCATTAATGAAAATAGGCGCTGTACTGTGGTCTATAGGTACTGTACCTAGGTCCTGTATCTAGATACTTTTCAATTAATGTATCTTTACCTGTACCTAGTTTCTTTTTTTGAGTACCTTAATAACTGTAGGTACAAAGTTACTTATATAAGTTATAATCTTGGCAAAAGATTACTTAAAAAAAAGATTTTTATTTGAATGAAAACTAAGTTACAATAAATTTATAAGTACAATATAGACAGTAAAAAAGAAGAAAAGTAAGCGCTTTTTTGGTTCTTACATTAAAATTTGATATAAGGGTAATTTGACGACGCTGAATCGAATGGTGCTAATTTTTTTGCAATCAGACGTGCGAGGGCTCGGGAAAAGGGTTAAGAACCAGTTTATCTTCGGTTTTCTCCGAATCTAGGCGTTAAATGGAAAAATGTTTTAAACAAAAGTTGTAGAAAATTAAAAAATACATAAAAAAGGTTCTTAGGCCCATCTTCGTATTTGCAAAAATAAGCAAGTAATTTTATCAAAAAGATTGTAAAGCGTATTTGTACTGGGGGTAATCTCCGCCTAATTCTCCTCCGATAATAACCGCGGTGTCTTTACATCAGTAGTTGAGTAGTATGCAGTACAAAAGTCTACACAAACGAACACGTCAGATGAAATTAAACATTTAAATGTTGTTCATATGTACATGAAGAATATATCTATTCATGATATGTATTTTATAAAATTTTAAATTACATATTTTTGGTCTCATAAAAATGTATTTTTACATAATTTTAATTTATTTTCATTATGTTATTTCGAAACATTGATGTATTTTTATTCAGCATCAAAGCCATAAAAATTGCAGGATAATAATTGAATGGGTCACGAAATCATTGGAATTTTAATTGGATAAATTAAAATTCTACCATGTCTACGTGCTATTTCAAAATACAATTGAAAAACCAATAATGTAATTATTCAATTAATTGAAATACATTTTCAATCGCACGGAATCTGTGTTATGTCCACACACAATATTCCTTGTCAATTTTTATTACCTACATAATTGAAATATTTGAATTTTATTTACTTATTATTTATTTATTTACATACCTTCAAAATTGTATGCTATTTCTACATCGTGTTCTTCCTCATGGTCGTCGTCTTCCTCGTCATTGAAATCCTCAGGGTCCAATTCTGCGGCAATATCGAGGATTTTATTTCTTGGAATATGCTCGTTATCGATGTATCTTTCTTCTGCTGAAAGCTGTGCTGAATCCTCGACTGTGGTGCTTGAAGAGTTGGAGCACGTTTGTCATCCACAGTTTTTGCACAGTAGCACAGTTTTTCGGCAGCTGCACCGTAAAGTCGTACAGTCTCCTGTGCATGCACATTGTACCTGAAACATAGAAATGTAGAGAAAATGATTAAGACTTTGTGTGTGCAGATACACTTTAGAAATTCGTGAATTTTTTGACAAATCACTGAGTCGTGTAAATTTTTTCAAATTTCCAAATGTACTAATTTTTGTTTTCTTCTTCGAATCAAGTAAAATAAAGGTAACGTTGGTGTTCTATTTACAAGAGGAACGCTTGACGGTTCTCATTTTACGAAATTATTATGAAATACATTTTTAATCGCACGGAATCTGTGTTATGTCCACACACAATATTCCTTGTCAATTTTTATTACCTACATAATTGAAATATTTAAATTTTCATTAATTTGAGAATTAAAATGATCGAAAATATTCTTAATTTAAAAAAAATGCGATAGTCCTATAAACGAGGTGACCGATCAAGAACGGGGCGCTCCGGATTCGTATATCGTATTCTGTTCGGTTTATTTTCTCGTTATAACACAGCTGTTTTTAATCATCAACTTTTATTAAATTTAAAGGGTATTTAAAATGAAGTTGACGAGATTAGCTCAATAAATTAATATTAAGTTAATAGTTTTTTATTAGTTAGAATTTTAACTATAATTATAGAAATATTAAGCAACTTGAATGAAAATGAGACTTGCTAACGGTATGTTCGAATTATGAGCCGCGGTATGCGTTTTGTGCTCGCTACTGATACGGTTTACTGGTTGAGGAAGACTGTCTTCACCGATTTTTCGTTTCGGCATTCTGAAGTCTCACAAGATAGGCATGGGCGGGGTGTTTACAAAAGTACATTGGTAATTGCGGAAGGGTGGGTGTGAATCCTGTAATGGATTTCAAGTCTTCATTCTGTATTAAACGGTTAAACGCTTCAGAGCAGAAAATTCGTTTCAACGTTATATATCTCGGTTTGCAAAAGTCTAGTGTTGTGTGAGTTTTGGTATTTTTCAGTAAGTATCTACTTTTTCAGTAAGCCGTGTTCATGGATCCGAACACTGTATGCAACCTATGCTATGAAGTACTGGAGTGTGCTACGTTGCATGTCGACAACTTTGGAGAAAAGGGTCTGAAGTCATTAATTGCGAAAAGCAAAGAAGTTGGCGATGAAAAGAGCGGCCGAAAGAGCACCAACACTGAAAACTTCATCGAAATCTTCTGGTGCAACACCTGGTACGTCAGCGAGGCTCTCTGAGTCGGCGCCCACGGAAAATGAATTCAATTTCCGTGACTTGTGCTTCATATGCGCGAAACCATGGGATCGTGCTTGCAAGCAAGGCTCCGTGGTACAGGGCGACCATATAAAGGACAAGATCCTTGATTTAGCTGAAGATCGAGAGGATGCAACAAGCATCGATTTGATAAATCGATTAAAAGATATCGAATCTCTAGTTGCTGTGGATGCACGATATCACCAAACATGTCTCAATATGTTTTTGAAAACCCCAAAGGACGCGTTGGATCATCCCTCAAAAGCAGCAGAAATAGACTCGGCATTTCAACTCATTGCAGAGTACATAAAATATTCGGAAAAAGGAAAATTCACAGCGACCGAATTACTTCACCTTACCGGCAGCAGATGTTTCACAAGAAAAGTTTTGTATCGAAAGTTGATGGAATCGTTCGGAGACGATATCCACATTTTGCAGCAGCGAGGCCGCGAAACTCTGATCTTATACAAATGCTTTAGTATAATCAAGTTATGTGGAGACTGGTATCTTGATCCGGATTCCCTCAATCAAAAGCAGCAACAAGCAATAGTTAACTTTGCAGCAGAAATCGTCCGAAAAGATATCGAGAATCACGAGTATGAGAACGATTCTTATCAATCAGCTGGTAAATTTCTCCACTCAGTTCAACAAGACATTCCTCCACTTCTTCGTGCCCTTATTGATAATGGAAAATGTTGACGACGATGAAGAGCGATATTTCGTGCAACGAAGTGCAATAGCCCATTCTATTGTAGGTCTCGTCCGACGTTCCAGTTTTGCGTCGCATCTACAGCTGGCACTCGGAATTTACATTCACCGCAAGTGCGGATCGAAGTTGATAATCGATGTCCTTAATAATTTAGGATTCTGCCTGTCATATTATCAACTACAACAGTACGAGGCGTCGGTGTCTTTGATAATAGCGATCACAACGTTGGAACTTTGGACAGCTACAATACGGCTAAGACGTACCACTGCTTAGGTGGAATAGCTGTCTACATGTCGGAGGAGCAAATAAGCTATGAAGGTCGGACAAAAAAATGAAAAGTGCCTCAAAAATATCAACAGCAACGATAGCGTTACAGAGCATAGTGCGAGCCATACCATGGACAGGCCATTCGAACGGATTGGAAAATATCGAGTACGATGACACAAGGAAACTTCTTTACATAGGTTCGCCTGTATTGCCAGCCACATACTCGACATATCTGTGGACAAAACACTACAACATACAAAATATACCGAGTTGGAGAGGTTTTATGGAGGTTTTGACGGCGGATAACACTTATAATGTTTCCAAAGTTGTTTGTCTGCCTTTCATTAATCAGCCGCCTTCCAATATCAGCACTATCAACATAGCTTTACACACCGCTCTAGCTGAACATTCGACCACCCATTGTACCATAAAGCTCGTGCGATTATTGCAGCATCACAGGATACGCTGAAAGACGTTGTTATTCGCTTGGTTCCACTTGCTCATGTCCTACTTGGGCTCAATCGGTCACATTATGAATGGCATAAACTTCACTGATACGCTCTTCTTCACTGATACGCTCCAGCATCAGTGAAGAAGATGTTGACGGGGCATGCTTATGCTCGTGCGATGCGTGCTCACATCTTGACATTTACCGCTCTGGGAGTAATGATCTGCCGTGAGATCAAAGGTGAAATACGTCAACAATACAATGAAGACGTTAAAGCTTTACTCTAAAGTTGGGGTACAGAACCTCCGACTATCGGCGATTGTCAAGCGGGACCTTCAATTACTAGGATGACGACGGACTTGATCGCACAATTGGCTACTTTAAAAAATCGAGGACCTACAGCACAACTATGGGTACAATACTTTGAGTGCGTCGTAATTGCGTTGCAGTTTATGGAGGCTGAACGCTCAGGCAACTGGAAACTACACCTTCAAAGTATTCGGAAAATGTTACCTATTTTCCATGCTGCAGGCCATTTCAACTACGCTAAAAGCGTTCAAATATATCTTCAAGATATGGTCAACATAGAGCTGACAATGACTGATGATGAATACCGAAGATTCACAACGGAGGGCAATTTTACCGTGAGAAGGTCTGACAAAGCTTGGTGCGGTGTGTGGACGGACATGACGATTGAGCAAACTTTAAACAGGTTTTTCGGTACAGATCTGAAACATGGGAGAGGTGTTACACCTAGTGTCATGTCTCAATTATTGAGTGCTTAGAGGATTATTGTGGCATCGCATCATCTACAAGTGAATAACCATCGAATGAAACGAGATGATGATGCCATTAAGAAGTTTATATTTTGATTCGAAGAACACCGTCTTTTTGAACCTCGAAGTTCCTTGTATTCCTTGTCGACGGGGATTGTCGGTACGGTTATCACAGATTGTCATCTAGCATTCGAGAAAGGGAAAAAAGTATGGAATCCATGGTGGAAAAGAGTGTTGCTAAAGTGTCATTGTTTGCGGTAACAAGCAAAGTGAGGAATTTAACGGCAGCCCAAATGCAGACTCACGTTAACGACGATACGTGTTTGGTCGACTCTGCTCTACTCTTTCAACGTATTTCACTTGTGTTTCATGGTGACGAGGTACAAACACGAAAAGCATTCGAGTTCGAACTTTCACCGTATCCCTTATCTCTATTAGACGAGTTTGGTCTCATGACACCGAAGTCCGAACTGTACAAAATATTCAAGCCTTACGTCGTACAAACCGAAAATTTGATCCGCAACATGACCTTTGCCATTGATAATGGATTTCTCTGCACAACGTCTGCTGGCCGCATGGAACATCGTTCCAAGTAATTTGTGAATTATACTACTCGCACATCATCAGCAAATACGGAGAAACTTCTTCGGTCGTCTTCGATGGATACACCGACGAGTATATTGGAATAAAATCGTACGAGAGGTACCGCCGACGTCAACGAAATATGGCACCGGATATCGAGTTCAACGAGAGCACACTCGTCACTTTGAGCCAAAAAAGATTTTTGTCGAATGTAAAGAATAAAATAAAACTGGTGCAGATGCTGTCAGAATATTTTCATACACGCGGTCTCAACGTGAAACTTGCACAAGAAGATTCGGACGCGCTTATAACGACGATAGCGATTGAGCTACAGAAAAGTACGGGCCGCAAAGTGAGAGTTGTCGGCAATGATACCGACTTGCTGGTTTTATTGATCGGTTTATCAGACTCCAATCTTCTGTATTTTTACAAGATCACGCCAGGTGGTAAAAAAAATACCTTGTATTATACAGAAGACCACGCACATCTGAAGCCGTATATTTTATTTGCCCATGCATTCGTTGGATGTGATACGACGAGTGCCATGTACGGCAAAGGAAAGAAGAGCGTCATCTCCGTTCTGCAAAGAATACCAATCTCCATACCGCTGTAAAAACGTTTTACAGCGCTGCGAGTACAATAGAGAGTCTGTGTGAATGTGCAGAACAAATCATCACGCATTTATACAGCTTAAAAAATTTGAATCAGTCTCTCAGTGATGCTCGATACGAAAAATTTGCATCACTGGCCGTGGACACCAACGTGGAAATTCGATTGGCGACTTTGCCTCCGGCCCAACCCGTCTTGCGAGAACACGTAAAACGCACGTTCAACAACTTGGATCCACGGGATTGGGGCTGGAAGCGAACCACCATAATGATGATCCCTGTCATGAACACTAAGGGTTCTGCGCTTGACAATTTGTTAAAAATGGTAAGTTATCGAAAAAAAATTGAATAGATTAAATTCTTTAATGGTAAAACAAGTCGAATTGATGAGTTATTGCTTAAAAATAAAAATCCCATAATTTCGTAGAATGAGAACCGTCAAGCGTCCCTCTTGTAAATAGAACACCAACGTTACCTTTATTTTACTTGATTCGAAGAAGAAAACAAAAATTAGTACATTTGGAAATTTGAAAAAATTTACACGACTCAGTGATTTGTCAAAAAATTCACGAATTTCTAAAGTGTATCTGCACACACAAAGTCTTAATCATTTTCTCTACATTTCTATGTTTCAGGTACAATGTGCATGCACAGGAGACTGTACGACTTTACGGTGCAGCTGCCGAAAAACTGTGCTACTGCTACTGACGTTAACGTCTAGATTCAGAGAAAACCGAAGATAAACAAGTTCTTAACCCTTTTCCCGAGCCCTCGCACGTCTGATTGCAAAAAAATTAGCACCATTCGATTCAGCGTCGTCAAATTACCCTTATGTCAAATTTTAATGTAAGAACCAAAAAAGTGCTTACTTTTCTTCTTTTTTACTGGTCTAAATAATATTTTAAAGTTTAAAGTTACAACAATTAAGTATTTTAGTTATTTTATTATTAACCTATGACTGTTAGCAAACATTATCTACACGAATTACTTCAAAATGTAAAGATGCCTTTTGTTGTGTTGTGTATAGTTGATTGACTTCATTCGGGGTAAAAACTATAGCACTTCGACCTTATGGTCTATTGTGCTCCCCCTTCTACTTCAGTCTGACGAGATTCGCTTTTCCCATATGTTGGCAATAGCCTGGAGCTTGCTTATCAGGTGCTCCCGAAGGTTCATATATTCGGGGTGAGATGCGAATATCCTGTATCTGCTGTAACCTAGAGGTTCGCAGTTAAAGATTATGTGGCTGGATGTTTCTTCCTCTTCGCCACACAATCTGCACATAATGGATCCGTTATGGAGTCCCATTGTGTGCAGATGCTTGTGCAGTGACCACTGTGACCCGGCACCCAGATCAATTTAACATTGTTCCGTTTTGCCAGTTTCAGAAGTTCCTCCAGACAATCCTTGACTACCCTTGAGGTGACCTCAGTTCCAGACAAGGCTTTTAAAGCAGCTGACTGTCCGACAGAATACATACCTTCTGGTTTATGTAGCCTCTACGTAGGTTCTCACGGACGCAAGCCAGTATGGCGTAGACTTCTGCTTGGAAGACCGTAGCATATTTCCCCAAGTTGAGGCTTATGTTTGCTTTTGGTCTGTCACCGTAGATTCCAGCCCCGGTCCCTTCTTCAGTTTTGGATCCGTCTGTATACCAGACGATTCCTTTCCTGAGGTAGAGTGGTTCTCCTTCCGACCACATGGCCCTATCACATACTACAGTGAAAGGTTTTGAGAAGGAGTATGTCTTGGGAAGTATATCTGTGCCCATTTCAAAGACGGGGTCTGAGATAATTGATGTTCCCACGATACTTGCATGTCCAACCTGATTTTTATAAATCCAGTTGTTATTGCAAGACAATCTATAGGCGCTGGATCTCGCTTTAGCTATTATTGCAATACTTAGCGGAGGCAGCCTTAGTATGACTTCCATGGCAGTTGTAGGTGTACTGCTCATGGATCCGGTGATGCACAAGCAGGCCAGTCTCTGGATGCTAGACAGTTTTTTGCACGCAGTAATCTGCTTAACTTTTGACCACCACACAAGATCAGCATAGGTTATAATGGGCCTGACTACTGTTGTGTAGAGCCAGTGGATCATTTTGGGTTTTAGACCCCAGACTTTTCCATATGCTCTCTTGCAAAGCATGAGAGAAGATTTGCTCTTATTTGTTATATGTTCCAGATGAGGGTTCCATGTTAGTTTGGAGTCCAGCATTACTCCCAAGAACTTGGCTTCCCTTGTGATATGTAATCTTTCACCGAAGAGGATTGGTGGTTTTATGTTATCCACCTTCCTTTTACGTGTGAATGGAATTAGTGCGGTCTTACCAGGGTTAATTTTCAATCTCTGATTGATACACCATTCCTGTCCGACTCTAAGAGCGTTTTGCATAAGCTCCGAGATTGTGCCTTCACAGGGTCCCTGGATTGCAATTACAATGTCGTCCGCGTAACCCTGTGTGTAGTATCCATTTTGATTGAGGTTTGTCAGTAAGCTGTTCACTGTCAGGCTCCACAGGAGTGGGGATAAGACACCACCCTGCGGACATCCCTTTGTGGCTCTCACAGTGACAGACTCTCCAAAAAGGGAAGTTTGTATTCTTCTTCCTATCAGCGTAGACTTTATCCACCTGCAAAAGGTGTCTTCAACTCCGTGCCGACCTGCTGAATCAACCATGGAATTGTAAGAGGCATTGTCAAATGCCCCCTCTATGTCAAGAAAAACGCACAAGGTGGTTTGTTTCCTTGCGAATCCCTCCTCAATCCTGTATATTAGGTTGTGGAGGGCTGATTCACAGGATTTCCCCACCTGATACGCGTGTTGGATGATATGAAGCGGATTTCTTGACAATCCCCCCTGAGTCAAATGAAATCCTATTAGCCGTTCCATTGTTTTCAGTAAAAACGATGACAGACTAATTGGTCTAAAGTCCTCTCCCGTGGACTGGTTAAGCCTCCCCGGTTTTAGCAAGAAGGTCACTCTTACTGGCTTCGATACGGTTGGTATATAACCCGTAGCCAGGCTTGCCCTGAATATACGACCAAGGAGAGTTAAAAGATGCTCTGCTCGTTTTTGTAGAAGCACCGGGTATATCCCATCTGGTCCCGGTGCTGTGTAGGGGTCGAATGAGTTTATTGCCCATTCGATCTTTGAGCGGTTAATGACAATCGCCGTTCTTCTCCAGTCTTCGCCAGTGGGTGGGAGACCTTGGTTAACCTGCTCTTGAGAAGGGTTTTCACCGAATCCGGGAAATGAATCCGGAGCAGTGTCTCGAGTGTATCCTTCGTGGAGCTAGTATACTCACCATCGGGTTTACGAAGTGACCCGATGGTGTCAGTGGGTTTCTTCGCCAGGACACGATGGAGTCTTGCTCCCTCAGATGTGTTTTCAACATCATGACAGAGCTTCCTCCATGAGTCCATTTTGGCCTTTTTCAGAGACCTTTTGTATTCGGTAAGGGCTTCATGGTAATTATTCCAGTTCCCCAACCTCCTTGCTCTGTTAAATGACTCGCGAACCCTTCGCCTCTGACTCCTTAGGCTCTCATTCCACCAACAAGTCGACTTGCTGATGTCTTTTGAGACCTCCGGGCAGTTTTCTTGGAAGGAGTTAATTATTGCATGCTGAAGCTCAGTTGCAGTAAGCTCAATGTCCAATACTGTTTTAACTTTTTTCGGGATTGTGGCGAGTTTGAACTTTAGTGTCGAATTATATTCGTCCCAGTTTGTTCTCCTCGGATCCCGATAGTGTATATTACATTGGTCCGTTCTCACCTCCACATTGTAATAGATTTGTGTGTGATCCGATGCAGATGGTTCATCGGATACTAGCCATTTATTGATTTTACTACTGATTTCATAAGTGCTCAGTGTTACATCAATGACTTCCTTTCGTACTTTGTTAATAAAAGTCGGCTTGTTGCCTTGATTAACTATATCTAAGTTGTTAGCTATGATATAATCAAAGAGATACTCACCTCTTGTATTTGTGTTTGTGCTACCCCACGCAGTGTGATGCGCGTTTGCATCGCATCCCATGATCAGTTGGTGGTTTTTTGCCTCACAATACTGGATCAGGTCTTCCATCTCTGTTGATGGTGGTGGAGTAGATGCATCATAGGGTAGGTAGACCGAAGCGATGATTACCACTCCAGTTCCATTCCACACGTTGTATTTAACTTTTACTGCTGTTAGATCTCTCTGACAAAACTTTAATAGCGGCAAGACATTGATGTCCTTTCTTGCATAAATGCAAGTTCTAGGTCTCTCCGAGGTTTTATCATAAATAATTTGTCCTCTGGTATCTCCTAGTCCAAGAATCTTGTGGTTCACAGCCCAAGGTTCCTGGATCAGAGCTATGGAAATTCCCTTTTTCAGCACATTTTGACAAAAGACAGCGGAGGCTGCCTTACTGTGCTGGAGGTTTATCTGAAGCATAAATATAGAAATATGGACCAATCATAGAGCAGCAATATTTCCTATGTTAATTTTATCAAAACAAAAATGCGAAAGTTTTCCCATTTCTCGATATAAATTTCGTGATTTCATAATTTTCCCTGTGCCTTGGGTACTAGACCTAACTATATGCCAAATATCATCTTTAAAGAATATCTGGTGTAGGCCCTACGTTTTTATTCTGTCTAATGAAAATTGCGGGCGTACCCGCTATTTTACGGTTTTTGAACCGAAATAACTTTTTAACCGTTTATTTCTTAACGAAAAGCAAAAACTTGTTCTCTTATAATTCCCTGAATAGCTTATATTCGAAAAACCAGCACTTTAGCTCTTTTCGTTCAGGAGATATTTTGAGGTCAAATCGGCTCTGATATTTCGTGTAGTAATAGTACTGTAATAGTCGTGTAGTAATAGTACTGTAAGCGCGAAGGCAAAAAACCCCTTAAACTCGGCCTGTCGCACTACCGTGTTCTAGATACTAAATTTTTCGACCAACCACATACTGTTTAGAAATTTTATTCTCTCAAATATGTTTGGCCCTGGTCTAATAATGTTGTTGTTGGATGAGTTTCAATTTTTGAACATTTTCAAGTTTTGTTTAATATGTTAAAGTCACTTCTGTTTGAGAATTTAGTTATTTCTACTGCATTGTAGACTATTTGTTCGATTTGTACGTTGAATGTGATAGTAGCTAAGGTTCCTTAGTTTGTTATATACTTTCCACAGTTGTTTGTAATGTTAATAGGTTTTCGTGTTGAAATAATGAGATGATTGTCTTCTATTTCTTCAATAAAATCATCCTCAGTAGTTCGATGTAAGATATATTTGGCTGGTTTATTTTCTAATTTATTTATTTCGCATTTGTTGGAATTCATTGATTGTAATAACGTCGGTTTATAAATGTAAATATGTTCTATTCGACTGCATGGTTGACTTATGAATGAATATTTAGTCGTATTGGTTTCAGGTATTATAATTTGATGGTTTTCAGTTAATGATCTGATTTTAATAGTTTTAAGTTCAGATAAATGGAATTGTGGAATTAAAATTGCCTCTTTTTTAGGGTTAGGTTTAATGTCTTCTGTTGTTATAACATGTCCTAAAAATTAGATTTCTTTATGAAGAAATTCGCCTTTGTCTAGTTGTGTTTTAAAATCATGCTTCCCAAGTTTTTCAAATACATTTCTTAGGGTTTCTATGTGTTCTTGGAGAGTCGATGAGAATATTATGATATCATCCATATAAACTAATACGTCCCGTCCGATATATTCGCGTAGCATATTGTCCATAATACGTTCAAAAGTTGCAGGTGCATTTTTAAGTCCGAAAGTCATTCTAGTGAATTCGTAATGTCCATTATCAACAGAGAATGCAGTTTTAGCTACATCGCGTGGCTTCATTTCTGTTTGGTGATAACCGCTAGCGTGATCTAGTATAGTAAAGTATCGACATTTTCCGAGTTTTTCTAATATGTCGGTTATATTGGGTAATGGATGTCTATCGTCGATTGTTTTTTCATTAAGTTTACGATAGTCTGTGGCTAGTCTGAATTTATTTTTACCGCTTGCGTCTGGTTTCTTTAAAACTATGAAAACTGGTGAAGACCAAGGTGAATTAGATGGTCTAATGATATTTTTGTCATGCATTTCTTTTATTTGTCGATTAAAGTCTTTTTGAACAAAAGAAAGTCTATAATTTTTTATATAGATTGATAATTTGTCTTATGTTTGATATTTGAAGTGAATGTCATGTTTTGATCCAATATGTAAAATATATCGCGATATTTAGCACATAAGTCCAACCACATTTTCCTCTAGAGGTTTCAATAGCAATATCTAAAAGTAATTATGAAACTGTACATAGTGATGATGATTGTGCTCTTGCTAGATATAGGTGGTCTTCACAATCAGAATCCAGCCTATTTAATAAAATTAATAGCTCAGGATCGAATCTTTATCTCACATGATTAACACAAATAAAATAAATGAAGCCGCCATGTTATTACAAAAATGGATAAATTTTATATGTAGTGAGATTGAAATCAAACATGGAAATAATACAAATGTGTCGAAAACACCCCTCGGTAAATGGTATGATACAGAATGCAGAGAAAAAAGAAGAGAAGTGAAAAGAAACTTAAGAACAATGAGAAGATATAGGCCTGATTTTAATAGGGAATTTTATTTAAAGAGTAAAAGTGAGTATAAATTACTATGTGAGAGAAAAAAGCATGAGTATGAAATAGAATTTGTATCAACTATTAATGACGCTCTTAGTAAAAACAATACAGAGGCATTATGGGGAGTTATCAACAGTAATAACTGTAAAAGCAATCGTAAAAGTAAGAGTGGTAATATAAATCCCGATGATTGGATTGACCACTATGAACAATTATATGGAAATCATAGCTCAGATGACTAATACGACAGAATTGGAATTTTTTGCAAATAATGATAGCATTGAGATGAATATTCACGATGTAGAATGGGTGATAAATTCATTAAAATACGGAAAGGCTGGAGGAATAGATGGTATTCTTAACGAATGCATTGGGGTGGCACATAAGTACTGTCATAAATTTAGCAGCATATTACTAAAACTATTTGTAACTGTGATGCAGAACAAAAAAGGACCCAAAGTTTGAAACACAGGACTGATTGTTAATATTTACAAAGACAAAGGTAATATAAACTGTGCTGATAACTATCGAGGGCTTACTCTAACGCCTAATATAAGTAAATTATATACCAAGTTATTGGCTAATCTAATACACCAATGGTGTACAGAAAATAATCTTATTAATGAAATCAGGCAGGATTTCGAGCGGGATATGAGGTCATGGATAATATATTAGTTTTGAAAACGATCATCGACCGTAATTTATTAATCAAAAGGTCCAAAATTTACCCAGTGCCGGATTAAGGCAGCGTGGGGCCCGTAGCAAATTCCATTAAGGGGCCCTTGCTTTACCTTAGGATTTTAAATTTAGGGTGATTAATAAAACAAGATGTTACAAATGAACTTTTCTGGATTTAATGTGGGCAAATTTAGAGATTACACTATTGATATCGATTTCTCTGAGCAAATCAGTTTCTATATTCATCAAGCTGAGGTGATTTAGACGTTCTTGGCCCATCGTGTTTCTTCACTCATTTTTTATACGCTTTAACGTTGAAAAAAAACATTCGCCACTGCAGTTGGTGATCATGAGAGATAAGTAAATGCGCAAGGCAATTTCTACATTTGGAAAACACGATTCTAAAGCATTATTCATTAAAAGATTTTAGAATCGCAGTTTCAGAGCCTCGTCCTTCTTCCGGTCAATAGCAATAGCCACATCTGTTTTGAGCAGTTCAGCGAACTGCACTAATTCGTCGCCTAGGCAGTCCTCCAAATCATGTGCGTAAGCACTGACGATAATTGAAGATTTTTTCAAAATATCCTCTGTTGTAAGAGATTTTAACTGACGAAATACTCCAAAAACACTAGTTACTTTATGGTATGCTTTCATACGTTTAGCTAAAGCAGACAGTACGTTATCAATAATGACTCAAAAAATATATAACATCAGTGACTTGTAATTTCAAGTCAACTCAGACAGGCGTGGATGCGCGGGGTCCTCAAAGACGCGGGGCCCGTAGCATTTGCTACTCTTGCTACGTAGCTAATCCGGCACTGAATTTACCTCTGTTTCATAGATTTTGAAAAGGCATTTGATAGAATTGATCGTATTATGCTGTGGAAAAAACTGACAAATATAGGCCTGGCCAGTAATACTATAGCCATACTCTAATCAATATACTCCAATTCAAACTGTTGCGTTATGATGAATAATTTTACGACAACACGTACTTTCAACACATATCGTGGCTTAAAACAGGGATGCCACTTGTCTGCACATCTGTTTTTTGATATACATTAACGATCTATACGATTGGATGAACGATATAAATAATTCCTCTCCGTGTGTACAAGGAAAGCAGATTAAGATTTTACTATACGCGGACGATGTTGTGATACTGTCAAGAACAGTTGGCGGAATGACTAGGATGTTGAAAGTAGTTGAAGAGTATTGTGCGAAATAGAATTTATCTGTGAATGTAAATAAAACAGGACTATGGTAGTAAGTGATGGATGTGGGATCTCAGCAAAATAGGTGTGGAATTATAATGGATACAAAATCGAAAATGCGAAATACTTTCAGTTTCTGGGTGTAATTTTAACCCATAATGGAAAATGGGGTCTACACATAGATTATATAAAAATAGGGCCAAAAGTGCATTAATGAATATTCGAAAATTTGTTTATAAATACAACGAATTTCCATTCAAGATGATTTTAAACATGTTTAATATACTAATTTTACCTATAATCTAGAGCACGGTAGTGCGCAAGGCAGAGTTTAAGGGACACATTTGGACTTCTCACTACAGTGCTATTACTACAGGAAATATCAGACCAGATTTGACCCGGAAATATCTTCTGAACGAAAAGAGCTACAGTGCTGATATTTCGAATATGGAATATTTAGGGAATTATAAGAAAACAAGTTTTTGGTCTTCTAGAAGAAATAAACGGTTAAAAAGTTATTTCACTTCAAAACGCAAAATTCGCGGAAACGCCTACAAAAAGTTAAGTATAGTATATCATAATTCTACGCTAGTTCCAGATATCCTATAAAGTTGATATTTGGCATGCAGGTAGGTCTAGTACCCAAACCGACGAGAAAATTGCGAAAACTGGAAATTTGTATCGGAAAAAGAACATTTTGACAATTTTCGTTTTAATCAAATTAGCATTAGAACGCATATATTCATCTTATTCGTTGATATTTTTATAGAGTCCTTTCTGATTGGATGGCACTAGCTATTTAAATATTGATTGGTATTAGACCATATTAAAGTAAAGAACCATGTAGAAAACATAATGAACTATATGATCCCTAAAAATTTCTTTAACCGATGGTAATGGCAATAGCTTGTTGAGTATAGCAGTTTTCGTCTAGTGTTTAAAGTTAAGCAACATTGGATAAAGTCAGTAATTGGGTGGGTGAACATTGGTGCAGTTGCCTTTTTTGTAACATTGTAAACATTAATTTATATTCTCATTTTAATTTTTTTATTATATTTTGCATTGGTCAATTATTATTTATTACTAGCATTACCCGTTGCAGCCTCGCCCGCAAAAATTTTGTAAAGCCCTTATAACCAAGTAACTAATATTAGCGAATTTGCTCTAAAGGAAATGCAGCTATTTTTTTTGCACCAATGTTGGAGTTTCGAAAAATTTCTTCAAATGTCCATCGATCCTACCTATTAGATGTTAAAAATCACTATCGCTAAAATTTGTATATATATATATATATATATATATATATGTATATATATATATATATATGTATATTAATAATAATAATAATAATGGGGTTTATCCTCCGTTTCCGAGACACGACACGGTCTATAACAGAGGCCACCCACATCATTATTTTTCATCCTTTATTTATTAATTTTTACATTACATTTTTATGATGTGAGTGGAGGATCGGGAATTCGTATGCAGATTAGGAATTGGTAGGTGTGCGGCTGCAGCCGACTTTGATAGGAACTATGCCGATATTCATCTGGAATTCGTGAAGGGAAACTGCAGAAAACCTTCACAAGCATAGCCGGTTACTTCGTTCTTGTCCATACGCCGACAGTTTAGTCAATCAACCGCCCCATTAATTTTTTTTTTTTTTTTTTAAATTGACAAACTGCCGGTGTCGGGATTCGAACCCATAACCTCCCAGGTCCAAGCAGAAACAGCGCCTTAACAAGCGCGGCTACTTGGCTGGTTATATATATGTATATATATATATATATATATATATATATATAGACATATATATATATATATATATATATATATATATATAGACATATATATATATATATATATATATATATATATATATGTACTTTTTTTAAATATCTGTGGACTCTCTAGCGGTTACAGTTTTATTCCGATTGGAATGAAATTTGATATTTGAGTCGCTTTTGACATTTTAAAGGTCAAGTTCGGTAATGGGTAAAATCGGACGAGGGGAAAGAGGAGTTTAGGAGGGGGGGGAAATTACTGAAATATTTACAATTAAAGATTTAAAGTTAAAATTCTAAATATCTCTGTTCACATTCGAGTTTGAGAAAAATGATCAGGTAATGAATTGGAGCAAACTTGATTTTCTACAACTTTACTCCTTATACATTTTTCGATTATTCTAATATTAAGAGCGATATTTAATATTTTGTGTTTGTTTACCCGTTGGAGTTTCGCCCGCAAAAATTTTGTAACGCCCTTGTAACCAAGTAACATAATATCTCTCGTCAAGGATACTGATTGTCTTGGAACACTGCTACACGTATTTATTTATTTACTTATTTATTTATAACTAGCATTACCCGTCGCGGCTTCGCCCGCAAAATTTTGTAACGCCCTTATAACCAAGTAACATATTATTTTCTCCCGTCATGGACTGATGTCTACATCCATCCTTGGGGATGTTGCCAAAATGTCTACATCCCCACTCCTGGCAGACAACGTATAACACACAGCACCTAAGCAACGAACATCTGTTACTTGCACTGATAAATTATACACCTACATACATCAATAAATTATACAACTATACCCTTTAGCGAAAATCCTGAAAGGAAATAGAGCTATTGGTTCCGTACCGAAGTAAAAATTTCGCAAAGATTTCTTCAAATCTCAATCGATCATTAGGTATTAATAAATGTAAAAAAGCATATGCTGACGCAACGCGTATGCTTTTTTGTTACGCTAAGCGTAACAAAACGCGTAGCCTTTTTTGCGAAGCCTACGGCTTTGTATATTTAAGCCTCTCAAAAAGGAGTGATATCCGACCAAAAACATAAATGTAATAAAGGACCGAGTTTTAAGGAAAATCCTTAATGTAATAGTTCCTTCTTAAAAATTGATGATATGTGAGTAAAGACCGAGCTATTTACAAAGTAAATAGCTCTAGCCTTCATATAATAATAGTTGCTTCTTAAAAAGTGATGATATGGGAGAAAGGACCGAGCTATTTACAGTAAATAGCTCCAGACTTCATATAATAGTTGCTCTTTAAAAAGTGATGATATCCCATTAAAGTGCCGAGCTATTTACTATGTAAATAGCTCGATAAAATATTTACTAAAAAATTTAATTAGGGGTAAATTAATTAAATGTAAGAAAAAATTTGGTGGATATTTATTTTAAATTTGGTTGAAAAGTTTTCCCTTAGTATGTTTTTAAAATTTTATAACGCGGCAAGTTTTAAAATATTTGAAATCATCAGAAAAAATAACTTGCCACGTTATTACATTTAATCAATTTACCCCTCATTAAATTTTTTAGTAAATTGTTTACCGAGCTATTTACTATTTACTCGGCTCTTTAATGCGATATCATCACTTTTTAAAGAGCAACTATTATATGAAGTCTGGAGCTATTTACTTTGTAAATAGCTCGGTCCTTTCTCCCATATCATCACTTTTTAAGAAGCAACTATTATTATATGAAGTCTAGAGCTATTTACTTTGTAAATAGCTCGGTCCTTACTCTCATATCATCACTTTTTAAGAAGGAACTATTACATTAAGGATTTTCCCGAAAACTCGGCCCTTTCTTACATTTATGTTTTTGGTCGGATCACTTATGATAGCGAAATCTGGGCTCTGAACTGTAGCATGGATCAATTTAGAATTGTGAATACATTTGCCTATAATTTCTATAAATAAATATTTTGTGTTCCGAAGTCGACTCCTAATTCGGTAGTCAATATTTAGCTGAATGTGACATCGATTGAGGATATGTGCATCCAAAAGGCTCTGTGCTATTATTCACGGCTGTTGAAGAGTGACAAATGCTTACGAAAACTGTGCCTGAAAGGAAATTTGCAATTTACTACTAAAATGCAAGAATTAAATATCGATTCTTATGAAAATGTAAATAAAAATTTAATTAAAAAACAATACTAGAGAGATCTATTCATAATTCTTTAATAGAAATAAATGCAAAGAGTAGTCTCAGACTATATAGCAAATTGGCTCACTATCAGGGGGGTGCTAGGTATTTGAACAATGTGGACAGGGATGGTAGGTATATAATCGCTAATTTTCGTGTGTATAGTTTTAGATGGAATTCAAGAAGAGTGAACGATGAACGCATATGAGGGTATTGCTGGATGCTTATTTAATAAGGTTAACAAATGTAATCTGTATTCGTCTGTTAGCATATTAAATGAGCATCACCGAATAACTCTAAGCTATATAATTGAATACTATTGAATACTATACATCCTAAATCGACGTCAATCCTATTTATAGAATTTACCACGTATTATACTAGAATTATAATATTGTTTTTGTTTGCCCCTTTATCTTTTTGAATTTTTCTTCTTCTCATTATTCTATTTAAAATACTGTAAATTATTTTATGAAATTATATGTGAAATTAGTTGTGAAATTATTTTATTAAGAATGTTATTTTTATTTATTAGGATACAATGTAGAAATTTAAAATTATTTTTTTTTTTTGTAATTTTCAAATGTTAATTAATCGATTATTATGTCGATTAATATATGAAAAATTAAAATGAAGTCCAACAATGATGGTTTCTCTGTGGAGTTCATTCAAATGAAAAGTACGAAGATAGTTTAAGGCAAATTCATCGAAATCATAACAGTTATCCGAATTCTCGTTTGATGTACTGTATTTTTAACCCGACTTCAAAAAGGAGGATGGTTCTCAATTCGTCTGTTTTTTTTTGTTTTTGTTTTTTATGTGTGTTACCTCAGAACTCCGTCATTTATGAACCGATTTTGAATTTTTTTTTTGTTTTAAAGGGATTGGTTACTCATTGGTCCCATTGGCACCAAATCGCATTCTGATGAGGGGATCCCCGGGAAATCGAGGAAAATCCTCATTTTATATGTGATAACCGATTTTTGCGAAATTTTTTTTTTTTTTGAAAGGGTATACTCTTTTATAATGGGAAAATAAGAAAATTTTTTTTAAACCGGCTTCAAAAAAAATTTTTACAAAAAAAAAACAAAATGCATGTAAAAAAACTGAAAATCTGTTATAAAAAAATGCACTAAAAATTAAAAAAAAAAAAAACGGGTAATAAAAAAATGCACTAAAAATTAGTAGGTCGTTTAGTAGGTCTACCCATATTTAGACAAATAAAATCAGTTATAGAACTTCACTAAAAAGCGAGAAATAAACCATTTTTTGACAAAATGGAAACCCGACTTCAAAAATCAAATATTCTATTACAAAAAATGCACTAAAAAGTAAAAAAATAATTGCATATTTTTGTGCCAATTTTAGTTCACCTAAGCAAAAATTTTTAAATATATATGTACAATTATTGTTAATTTTGGAGGCGGTGTCCAAAAGTTATGTGAATTTCTCTATGCTGACACCGCCTCCAAAAATAATAATAATTGTACATATATATTTAAAAATTTTTGCTTAGGTGAACTAAAATTGGCACAAGAATATGCAATTATTTTTTACTTTTTAGTGCATTTTTTGTTATAGAATATTTGATTTTTGAAGTCGGGTTTCCATTTTGTCAAAATATGGTTTATGTTATGATTATTTAATGATTCTTCTTTAATGGGTGATGAAAGAAGAATATTTTGTTTGTCAGGTGAATTATTCTTTACGTATACTTCCGATAGATAGTTTTTTGAAGCATATATTCCATCGATAGATGTTACGTTTGATGGTCTGATCACCGTTTGATGGTCTGATAATAGTTTACTATAGGTATAGTAAACTAGCATTTTTGTCCACAAGAGCTCTCGTTATAGTAAGCTATACGCAAAATTTTACTATCCTATAGTCAAACTATGGAGGTGGACCACACAAGGAGGAAACAAAACTATACGTATAGTATATTCGTCTAGTCTTGTCTGCTATCGGTAGGGTTGCTAGTTGAATTTTGAACGTTGCTGTGGTTCAATTTGGTTGAAATGTTTGTGAAAAAAATTATTTCTGCTTGTCTTATTGTTAAGAAAAGGTCTATTTGGACAAAACAGTGGATTATGCGTCGGAATGAATTTAATAATAAACAAAATTTGTTGTACGAACTTAGTACAGAGGATGAAAATCGCTATAGGAATTTTGTTCGAATGACTGCTGAGGACTTCGACTATTTATTGGAAAAATTTGAGCCACTAATTAAAAAATTCGACACAAATATGAAACAAGCTGTATCTGTCTGACCGCTACTACACTTTTGTGTTTAAACCAATGTTAACCTCCTCTGGTCCACCTACTTGGTGGCAGCGCTGTGTATTTACAAAAAAAAAATAAAAATATATGTTTAATTTAAAAAAAAAATTCGGTTTTTAGTTTTAAAAAAAAACTAAACACTTTATAGAAAATAATTGAATTATCAATTATTTTCATAAATATGAAATTAAGTTAATTTAGGAATTTTAATTAAAAGAGGTATTATGATGTATTTTTTAAAAAAAAATAATGAAAACTAAATATACGGTACTTTAGAAAAAAAAATCCAAAGCAGAGTATTGTATGTGGAATTATGAAAATTGGAAAACGATCGGTGCTAACGCGATACACGTAAATATAAAAAAAATAACACGTTGAACTGAAAGTCTTTCAATAAAAGCTGGGCCCATTAAAAAAGATAATATTGAGGTAGTAAGATCTTTACTATCCAGTAAGTGTCTAAGTTATCGACTAGTGATTCGAATCAGAAATACTGAAAATAAAAAAAAGTACAAAAAAAGAACAAAACAAAATATATGTAAAAATAAAATATATTTGAAATAAATAATTTTTCAATTAATATGTTGATAGTATAACTATCCTTAAAATACTAAGTTTGGTTGTACAAGTTATAAAAAAAATTACATGAATATGTACTAGATTGAACTGTAGTAAAAAGAAATATCGTATATAAAAAAAAACGACACTACAGTAAAAAAAAAGTTCAAATATGTCTGATTTGCAAAAATATAAATATACACTACAAATTTAATTCAGATACATAGTTGTATATAAAGGGGACTTTACGCTTCTGTAAAGAAAAACTACAAGGCCAAAAATACCAAGCGTATACAAAACAATATAGTTATAAATTGAAAAAGTCATTGCATATTCACATAAAATACATAAACTGTACAGCCAAAATGTGTATAGAATGTGTATTAAAATGTGACAAGTTTGAAAAACCACAAGTTTCGGAATGGTGAATTAAATAAATTATACAAAAAAAATATACTTGGATACAATCAGATAGAAACCATTAATTCGCCTATTCGATACTTCAGCACAATCCATAATAAATATTCAATTTGTAAATTGAAGAAATAAAAATTCAAAATACCATCTGATTAATTCATGTGAGACAACTACTTTTAGTAACTGTACTGAGCCAACTAATTTTAGTAACTGTCTTGAGACAAGTACTTTTTGTAACTGATTTGAAATATGTGCGGAAATATCGAAGTAAGCTTGGATATACGCAAGTCATATCCGATCTAAGTAAATGTTTGTTGAAATTATGTAAATTCTCAACTCGCATAAACCAATAATTATATAAATTATTATTTTTTGAATAATAAAAATATGAAAACAAAATAATAATAAATTTTAAACAGTGGAGTACTAAAAAAAATTATTCTCCACTCCAGGGGGCCAAAAAAATTAGCGACATGCTAATTGAAAAATATTAAAGCAAGAATGACACGAATAGATGAATGAAAAATCTTACAAATGTGGATTAGACGTGAAGATTTAAATACATTTAGATGTTTAATTAGGATGCAGTAACGTTACCATTCCCTTGATATCCTCTGAGATAGTATGGCCGAATGTTGTATATCGACATGCCGAAGGTTTTCTTATTAGACTTTGGAGCTTTTAGCCTAACTGAAGTTGGTGTAGTGAACTTTATTATCTTGTACGGTCCATTGAATTTTGAAGCGAATTTAGGTGCGATATTCTTGTTCATATTCGGGGCCAAGTTTTTTACCATGACCAATTGACCCACTTTATATTTAGACAGCGTTGGTTTATTTAAAGTTTGGTTGACTCGTTGTTGGTGAGCAATCTTTAACGCATCTTGTATATGTGCTTGTGATGGTTTAGCAGAACTCGTGATTAACTCAGTTAATTCGTTTATAATCACAAACGGCGTCATTAACTTTCTACCAAAATAAACTTCAGCTGGTGTTGAGTCGATTGTACTTTTGTAGGAGTTGTTGTAATTGAAAATTACAAAACTCAAAAATTTTGACCAATTTTTATGTTCTACAGAATATTCTTTGAGAATGCATCCTAAATTATATTTTATCTGTCGATTGAGGCACTCGCTCTTGTTCGAAGATGGTGTATAGCTCGAACAGTAGGCAGCTCTAATACCATTATTAAATAAGAAGGTTTTCCACTTGATCGACGCAAAGGCTGGTCCGTTGTCGGCTACAACAACCGTCGGATATCCGTTTTGCAGGAAAATCTTCTGTATCAGTGAAATGGCAACGTCACTGGTCTGCCTTTTACATGGAAAGGCGAAAGCAAATTTTGAAAATCCATCTACAATAGAAAAAATATATTTAAAACCTTCACTTGATCTAATAATAGGACCGATAAAGTCGACGTACAAAGTATGTAGGGTATACTCCGGCACGGAACTACTCAACTGAACCATATCGTTACGTGTATATGGCCTTATAGCCTGGCACACTTTACAGGTTCTGACATAGTCCCTTACTTTTGCATAGAGGTTTTTGTAGTAAAATATTTTACTAATTTCACGGAATGTTTTAATTACTGAATTATGCGCAGCATACTTGGAATCATGATAATATCGAAGAACGTAATCGAGTAAATTATCTGGTAAAAATATACGTTTTAGTCGATTCCTTCCGACGAACTTATAAATTAACCCATCCTTTATGCAAAAATTAGGGACATTCATCTGAGCCTTAAGGTTTTGATAAATGATTTTACATTCGGGAGAGTTACGTTGCTCGCTTTTAATAGAAAGGTAATCAAAATTTGTATTAGCTAAAACGTTAATAAAGTTCAGTTGCGCATTGTTCCTGATTTCTTCATTCACCGATTCTAAGTCAGTTTGATCCAAAGTATTGGTTATCTTTTTTAAAAGGTTTGCATAACCTGGATCATTGCTATGCAACTCTTTAATTTTAATGAAATTTTTGCCTGAATCTTGATTTGAATCAGGAAATTTGTTCACTAACATATGGTCAGTTTCGTATAACCTAGATAGAAAATCGGCCATATTGTTCAATTTGCCCTTAATATGTTCCGGGGTAAAGTCATATTTCGAAATTTTAAGGATCCACCTAGATAATTTATTAAATTTATTGGGGGTATTAAAAATCCACAATAACGACCTGCAGTCAGTCTGTAGAGTAAACTTGCGGTCGGTTAAAAAATCTTTAAATTTATCTAGGGCCGTTACTACTGCGAGAAGTTCTAATTCATGACTGTTATATTTTAATTCGGCTGGATTCAATTTTCGAGAACAGTACATAATGGGGTGCAAACCGTCATCATACTTTTGAAGTAATACCGCGCCCAGACCAGTAGATGATCCGTCAGTTTGTAGCACAAAAGGTTTGTCAAAATTAGGATGTTTTAAGACAGGCGCACTTACTAAAGATTTTTTTAAAGTAGAGATTGCATCAAGATGAACCTTAGTAATTTTGAACCTAACACCTTTCTTTTTTAAATCGTTTAACGGAGCTACAATCTGACTGAACATGGGAATATAGCGGGAGTAAAAAGCCGCAGCCCCAACTAGACGCATAACTTCTTTGACGTTTTTTGGAGTTGGCATGTCATTGATTGCTTGCACCTTAATAGGGTCTATAAAGCGTCCCTCAGCGGATATTACGCTACCCAACAAACGTACCCTCGACATACAAAATCGAGCCTTAGAAGGATTAATAGTGATACCGATAGACTTTATTTTAGTGAACAAGAGATTCAGGTGATTTAAATGTGATTCAATGTCGGGCGAATGTACAATTAAATCGTCATAATAAATAAGAAGAAATTTATGACGAAATTCTGCGAGACTGGAATTTAAAAAACGAGCTAATGATTGACTAGCCACCT
Organism: Nineta flava; assembly: GCA_963920215.1. Lineage (NCBI taxonomy): Eukaryota > Metazoa > Arthropoda > Insecta > Neuroptera > Chrysopidae > Nineta > Nineta flava. Next base: position 51,354,647 of record OY986042.1, on the reverse strand, counting down.
TTAGCCCGAAAGGCATGGTATTGTACTCAAACAGACCATATTGTGTGACGATCGCGGTGACATGTTTCGAGTCATCTGATAATTTTATCTGATGAAAACTGGATTTCATGTCGAGGAGTGTAAACACTTTCGAATTACCTAAGCTAGCGAAAATATGAGCCATACTGGCTGAACTCATCGGATCAAACTCTATATGTTTGTTAACAAACCTATAGTCAGCGACTAACCGATAAGAGTCGTCTTTCTTTTTAACAAAGAAGATGGGTGAGCTATAATTAGAGTTCGAAGGAGAAAGTACCCCTTGTGTAACAAGCTCTTGAACATGCTCGTCCAAAAGTTTGGCTTTATCGGGTGCCAGATAGTAAGGAGCTTTACAAACCGGAATGTTATCGATTAACTTAATTTTATATTCAAAACCCTTGGCAAGACCAGGAATGTCAGAAAAAATCGATTTAAATTTTTGAAGAAGTGTTTGCAACACTTTGGTTTGTTTGCTATTAAGATTTACTTTCGCTTCGAGAATGGTATTAATAATTCGATTATTGTTACAAAAACCCGAAAACGGTATTTCAACATTAGGATGAAAATAAAATTTGATCGTCGACTTAAAGAAGTCCAAAATGATGTTGCAATCTTTAAGTGTGACAACACCTAAAATTACCTCAAACGGTAATGAATCTACTATAAAAAAAGTTTGAGTCCATGAAAAATTAGCCAATTTAAAATGAAGTTTCGCAGTTAAATTACATTTTAAAAAATTATTTCCCGGCAAAGAAATAGTTTTATCAATTGATTCGGTGACGATGTTTCTATTGTTAGATTTTAACTTATTAAAAGTCGCAGTTTTAATAGCATTAACAGTAGCACCGGAATCAAAAAGTGTTAATAGAGGATAACCTTGAATGAAAATGGTTTGTAGAGGTAAAATAGTATAATTTAAAATAACATCATTAATAAGAAACTTGGGGTCTATTGCGAGTTTTTTGGAACCGTAGTACTAACATTTATATTATCCTTCTTTCTTTTAAAACAATATTTAAAATTGTGATTAGTACCTTTACAGAAGGTACAAAAAAGTTTAGAGTCATTATGCGTATTTTGAATTGAAGTAACGTTTACACTGACGGGTGTTGTAGATATTCGCGCTTGAATTTCCTCAATTTTAGTGATTAGTTGATACAAATCTTTATAAGTATCGGGAATTTGATATAAACCAAGAATAGTTAGGACAGAATTATTGGCATGAGCAAAAATAATTTGTATGATTTCGGATTCAGATGAATCATTAAGTAGGATGTTCGCGAATTTTATTATTGAAGGAACAAATGTCGAAAATTTTTCAGTGTCAAGTTGATTTCGCCGGACCAATCTATCAATTAATATCTGTTTAGTCAAAGGTGGAATATAAACTTGTAATAAATTATGTTTAATATTTTGCCAAGACAAAGAGTCAGCCAAACAAGTAGACCAAAATGTTTGTGCGTTCGAAGCACACCTATTGATTAAAGATTTCAAAAGAACGTCTATAGGTAAAAAATTAATATCAATTAAATGTTGAGTATCGACAATAAACTGTATAATATTTTCTGGAACCGAAATGTCCAGAATAGTGATTTTATTTATAAAGGAATCTATACTCGGTTTTGCAAAAAAACTAAAGTTTGAAGTTAATTGATTTGAACTAGTGTTATTATTTGATAGAGTATTTGTTATTGTTGCCAAGGCATCGGTAATGCTACTAATCTGCTTGCTTTGCTGTTGTATTTGTTGCTGTACATCCGAAACGTGCAGCACTGACGCATGGAACTGCTGAGCTGTAGTCTGCATCTGCGTAGTTATAGCCGCTAAGTTAACCGCTGATACTTGATGAGGCGTGATGAATAAGTCATCTGGTGAAGCTGGAGGATCGTCATCTCCTGGGGTACCTGGTGTATTACGAGTTGTTCTCGGCATAATGAAAATTTAAACCACAAACAAAATAGAAGAAAGAGAAAAAAATTAGCACTAAGTTAAATATAATTATAGAATTAAAGAGAATGTAAAAGATATAAATGTATAAATATAAAGAAAAAATTATAATCATTTCAACTTTCAAAAAGAATTTCAGAATCACAAGTCGAGCTTTGTGAAAACTATCGAAAACAAAAGACACATATGGATATTTGCTCTGCTTCCATATGTGTATTATAAAAAAAAATAAATATGTATTTAGTTTAAAAAAAAAATTGGTGTTTAGTTTTAAAAAAAAAATTGGTGTTTAGTTTTAAAAAAAAATTGGTGTTTAGTTTTAAAAAAAAAACTAAACACTTTATAGAAAATAATTGAATTATCAATTATTTTCATAAATATGAAATTAAGTTAATTTAGGAATTTTAATTAAAAGAGGTATTATGATGTATTTTTAAAAAAAAAATAATGAAAACTAAATATACGGTACTTTAGAAAAAAAAAATCCAAAGCAGAGTATTGTATGTGGAATTATGAAAATTGGAAAACGATCGGTGCTAACGCGATACACGTAAATATAAAAAAAATAACACGTTGAACCGAAAGTCTTTCAATAAAAGCTGGGCCCATTAAAAAAGATAATATTGAGGTAGTAAGATCTTTACTATCCAGTAAGTGTCTAAGTTATCGACTAGTGATTCGAATCAGAAATACTGAAAATAAAAAAAAGTACAAAAAAAGAACAAAACAAAATATATGTAAAAATAAAATATATTTGAAATAAATAATTTTTCAATTAATATGTTGATAGTATAACTATCCTTAAAATACTAAGTTTGGTTGTACAAGTTATAAAAAAAATTACATGAATATGTACTAGATTGAACTGTAGTAAAAAGAAATATCGTATATAAAAAAAAACGACACTACAGTAAAAAAAAAGTTCAAATATGTCTGATTTGCAAAAATATAAATATACACTACAAATTTAATTCAGATACATAGTTGTATATAAAGGGGACTTTACGCTTCTGTAAAGAAAAACTACAAGGCCAAAAATACCAAGCGTATACAAAACAATATAGTTATAAATTGAAAAAGTCATTGCATATTCACATAAAATACATAAATTGTACAGCCAAAATGTGTATAGAATGTGTATTAAAATGTGACAAGTTTGAAAAACCACAAGTTTCGGAATGGTGAATTAAATAAATTATACAAAAAAAATATACTTAGATACAATCAGATAGAAACCATTAATTCGCCTATTCGATACTTCAGCACAATCCATAATAAATATTCAATTTGTAAATTGAAGAAATAAAAATTCAAAATACCATCTGATTAATTCATGTGAGACAACTACTTTTAGTAACTGTACTGAGCCAACTAATTTTAGTAACTGTCTTGAGACAAGTACTTTTTGTAACTGATTTGAAATATGTGCGGAAATATCGAAGTAAGCTTGGATATACGCAAGTCATATCCGATCTAAGTAAATGTTTGTTGAAATTATGTAAATTCTCAACTCGCATAAACCAATAATTATATAAATTATTATTTTTTGAATAATAAAAATATGAAAACAAAATAATAATAAATTTTAAACAGTGGAGTACTAAAAAAAATTATTCTCCAGCGCTATCAACTATCCATTCTTTTTGTATAGCTGCAAGTTGTTGTATAGTCTATAAAGAGTTTGTTCACACAGGGATAGTTTTCTACTATACTATAGCTAAAAAAACTAGCGTATGGTTCAACTATACGTATAGTTTTGGGCTATACGAAACGGTCACACAGGTATAGCCACACTATCCCAGAACTATACGCTAGTTTTCTATCTCGTGTGTACATAGCCTAAGAAATATATATGAACTTCACACTGGAGATACCTTTTATTGACAATTGGAATTATATAGCTGTCAACAGCAGTGATTCAAAACAACAAGGTTATCGAATCCACACACACAACACGCGGTGACAATTTTAGAAAACGTAGCCAGTGAAAAATAAAAAAAATAATGGAATCTTATAGTAATCGTGAGTATTTAATTTCTTTTTATACTCCTTTGATGGTGTAAATTAATATTTATAACATTAAAATTAAAGGAGGTTATAACATTATTAAAATGCATGAACACGATTCTCTAATGCAGTCACAGTTAAATAAAAAAATTATACAAAAAACACAAGGTAAAATATTCTAAATTGACTCCTTTAAATTTTTACATATTAAAAAAAAACGTTAAAAAAAACACAAAAACTCGCGCAAGGTAAAATATAGTTCGGAGGTGTTAATTGTTTGAAGGGTTTCACGAGTTGACTTTCCACGTGTTGCGTGTATCTGTCAAGTGGAGAAAATCTATTAAATTGTCTTATCGCGAACAGGCACCCGGACAACTCGACGCCTTAAATATTGGCGGTCTAATTCGAGTATGCGTTAGCCCAAGTTTTGGACGCGAGATACCAACCGATACTCAACACCACCGAGCCTATATTGCTCGACGAATCGACAAACCCAAGGTTGATAAAATAAAATGATATGAACACCATAAAGTAAAAAATAACGTTAATGGATCATTGTCACCGGAAATGTAAGCACCAGGTGTTGTAGAAGAAGAGAAAAACAAACAAGAATGTCTATATATTGAATAAAGGTAAATTTTACCTCGCTCTTTTCTCCACGATTGATTGAGGTCCAAAAAGCACAATGCCAGCCTGGAGAATATTCCAACCAAAGCATCAAGTGAATGTTGACGACGTATATATATAAAATTCCGATGTTGAGAATAATGAAATCCAGCCTTTTATTGAAGACGCCAATTTTTGAATATCATAACTCAAGGTATTAAAATAGATTTTTTTTTAAATTTATTTCTCGAAAAACATCAAATTCGTGCTTTCTTTATTTTTTTTATTGATCTCGTTTTGTCTGCTGATCGTAATATAATCCCCGTAAATTGTTTTTCTTCGTCTCCACACGCGTTCTCCGAAAAACAATTTACGTCACCATCATCTCGCGGGAATCGCTCTTATTGGACGGGCATTGAGCTTCTTTATCTTTTTTCAATTCCTAAATTTTGAACAACAACCACATAGGAATAGGAAATAGAAAAATAGAACTTGCTTATTAGCCCCCGCAGGTTAAAAAATAACACCGCTATAGCAAAAAGGGTGACACTAAGCGTCGAGCTCTGGGGAACACCATTCTCCTGGGAATGGATCCCAGAGTCAGTGCCACCCACCTGGACACGAAATTTGCGGTCACACATAAAACTTTGAATGAAATGAGGCAGAGATCCTCTTAGCCATGCATAATAATACCCCAGTCATGCAGCTTTCTGATAATGCCATACCTCCAAGTCATATCATATGCTTTCTCCAGGTCGAAGAACACTCCCACAAAGTGATAGCCCCGGAGAAAGTTGTCGTGAATGGCATTCTCAAGGCGAACAAGTTGATCCGTCATCGAATGGTATTGGCGGAAACCTGTCTGATATTTACTTAACAGAGGATTAGTTTCCAGCCACCAGACGAGACGTCTGTTCACCATTTTTTTCAATATCTTGCTGAAACAGCAAGTCAAAGATATTGGACGGTAGCTTGATGGTTGCGATGAATCTTTACCCTCTTTAAGCAGCGAGATAATAATGGCTTCCCGCCATTGCTGAGGGTAAACGCTCTGCCGAAAAATATTGTTGTAAAGATCCAGTAATCCGCACTTATCAGGATAAGGTAGATTCTGGATCATGGCATTGTATCGATGTATTGTATCGGAGCCAGGTGATGTATCTGTTGACCCTTTTAGCGCCTCCAGTAGTTCTTGCATTGTAGAATCGTTGTTATACTGGAGGGATTCATCTGAGAAAAAATCAAGATCATCATATTGTTCGTGATACATCTTGATCCGCAAGAAATCCGGGTCATAATTTTGGGAGCTGCAGACGTACTCGAAATGCTCAGCAATTTCGGCATGCTGCGAAATGACCAGGCCATCCAAATTGAGGAGAGCAGGCGCCAGTGATGAGGAAAATTTCCCCGAAATTGCCTTCACCCTCCTCCATACCTCCAAAGATGGTGTGGAGGTATTGATGGCCGAAACGTATTGCTCCCAAAATAACCTTTTCTGATCTCATATAATTCTGATTGTTATAGATCTTTTTCTTTTAAAGGCTATCAAATTTTCCTGCGTGGGGCGTCTTTTCAATTTGTTAAACGCCCTCTTTTTCTCTGCAACCGCTACTCTCACGACATCATTCCACCATGGAACTTTTCTCTTAGGTGGAATGCCGGAAGACTTACTTATAGCGTGTGCCGCTGCTTCAATGATTTTGGAGGTTATTTTGTACACATCCTCTTCTACGTCTCCCCCCAACGTGGGAACTTGAAAACTTTCCATGAAAGTGTTCCAGTTGGCTCGAGTTGGCTCGGCGAAGTAGGATGTTGACACATCGGTGAGTTATGAGAAATTTTGATGGGTAGATGGTCACTCCCACAAGGATCAGGAAGTATCATCCATTCCAGTCGATGAGCATAGTGTCAGATCAATTGCTGACATCTCACCAGTTCTGGCGTTGAATCGTATTTTCTCACCGGTATTTAAAAGAAACGTGTTTGACTCATCCAAAAAACTTTCGATGAGTCTCCCACGTGCGTCTCTATGCTCACAGCCCCACAATTGACTGTGAGCGTTAAAATCACCTAGCATCAGAAATGGTTGTAGTTGCAAGGTTAAACGTGCCAGATCTTCGATACTCCAATCGAAGTCCGGCAGATACTGTGCATACTGTGAGTTCGAGCGATCCGTATATTCTAACAGCTATAGCTTGTAGGGAGGTGTCAAGGTGGAGGGCCTGGTAAGATAGGTCTTGCCTTATTAATATTGCTCGAACATCTGGCAGAACATCTCGCCGGCGGATGGTATAACCCTTCAGGGTATATGTCTCCGCCGGTCTAAGATGTGTTTCTTGTATACATGCACACAAAGGTGTATGCTCTGCCAGAAGCATGTTTAGCTCACAGTAGCATTGTTTAATACCATTGCAATTCTACTGTAATATATTTACCATTTCTATTGGCTAAGATGGGTTGCCCCAGGAAGTTGTGGGATCGTCTTCTGGTCGTCTCCTTGTCGGAGAAAGTGACGAAATCTGAATCCGTCTCCGACGCACCCTGTAGGAGACGACGACCCTTTTTTCACGATGCGGGAGGCTACTCGAGCGCATCTTGTGCGCTGGGCTGCCTCTCTTGTGCGCTGGGCGGCGATGTTGAAGCCGGAGGTCTGGACCTCTCCGGCTTCGGTGAGCTCAGCTCCGCCTGCAGAGCTGGCTCACCCTGTGATGTAGATAGAGGTGGAGTCTTTTCACGATCCACCTCCATCGATTTTACTTCTGAGGATGGCTTACTGGTTGCCGCCTCCGAAGCTCTCTTACGCTTCGTTGTTGTTTTGGGAGGAACCTGAATAGGCCCCTCCGGAGAGGTTTTAATAACTTTTGCTGGCCTTGCTGACGCTTGGCCTTCATTTTTTTTTTTTTAAACTCGCTGACGATTTTCATCATCAGCGGAGTCAGCTCTTTGACCAGAGTTGAAGCGTCAGCTGAAGGGGTAGGAGTACCTGTGATGCGGGCATAGGATACGGCAGGCTAAGTGCGAGGGCTGGAGCCCATCACCCTCCTACGCGCCTCAGGAAAAGTGAGCTTATCCAGAACTCTCACTTTCTGGATAGCCATTTCCTCTTTGTGTTTGGGGCAAGTCCTCGACTTTGCCGAGTGACTACCTCCACAGTTCACGCGTGTAATTGGCTCATTGCACGGTCTTCCTTCGTGCAATGGCTCCCCGCAGACACAAATTTGAGGCATTCCACATCTATCTGCCGTGTGTCCGTATCTCTGACACAGATAGCATCGCATCGTTGCTGGAATGTACGGACTCACGGGGATTTTTTTGTGAATGCCAGCGTCGATGGTTGCTTGTAAATCAATTTTACTGAAGGTAAGTTGGAGGAGAGGTGAGTCTTTAAACTCACCATCATGCCTCTACTTAATTCTTCGGGCCTCTATTACTCCTTGGTCGGACAGATTTTTGACTATGTCTTCGATGGAGCAAATCATGAGGTCTCTGCAAAAAATCACCCCCTGGGAACTATTTAAACACTTCCACCTCATGATCGCCTAGCATCTTCAGACATAAAAGTTTTTCATTTGTGGATTTGTCGCCGAAAGTCTCGACCAACAACCCGTTGTTTACTTTTTTAACGTCTTTAAGACGTCCAACAGCCTCGTACAAATTTTTTGCTATTAATAATAATAATAATAATAATAAATTTATTTGGAAAAAGACTTCAACAAAAGTATACAAATTGTCTGAAAATACAATTACAAAAGCAAACTATATATGGTGCCATTTCAGCTAAATGCCGTTTCAATCCGATTCTAAACCGATTTAGTTCAGCCTCTGATTGGACTTCTTTGGACAATTGTGAGAATAATTTGAAACCCGTATATACCGGAGTTCTTTCAAAAAAACCAGTCTTGTGAGCGTAGTTATAGCTAACTGCCAATCTTGTGTCATAAACCTTATCTGTATTTTTTTTTAAATAATTATTTTTTTTCATATATACTAACAATTCATATATATAAATACCCCAATAAGTTAGAATCTTGTGTCTTATAAACAGATTCTTGCAGGTACTTGTACTGTTTATCTGAAAGATATTCCTTATAATCCGTTTTTGGGCTATAAATATTCTATTCGAATCGTTGCCTCGTCCCCACATTAAAATACCATATTTAATGTGTGAAAATACATTTGCATAGTAAAAAGACAAAAGCTGTTCGTGATCTAAATACTGTCTTAAAACTCTAATTTGAAAGCAAATGCCGCTTAGCTTTTTGCATAAGTGCGTTATATGTGGGGTAAATTTTAAATTTTGATCTATAATTATACCTAAAAACTTTGTTTGATCAACATATATTAGATCTTTAAGATCCAGGGAAGTTAATGTACGATCAGGTTTTAATTTAAAGTTTATGACACAAGTCTTGTCCAGGTTAACTATAAGCTGGTTTTTTTACACCAGATTTTAAACATTTTGATTATCTGTTCTGCTTCCAACTTTGCATCATCGATGTTTTTGCCGCTCACTAGAAAAGTGACATCATCTGCATACATAATTAATTTGCCTAGCGGTATGTGTTCTTTTAAATCGTTTATGTAGCAGTTGAACAAAAGAGGGCTCAACGTACTTCCCTGCGGTACTCCGATATTTGTAAATTGGGTCTTTGAATGATGGCGATCTATGTCAACAAAAAACTTTCTGTTTTTCAAATAGGAACCTATTAAATCATTTGCTGTACCTCGTACACCCATTCGCATAAGTTTTTTCAGCAAAAATTCGTGATTGACAGTGTCGAAAGCAGAACTAAGATCAAAAAATAATCCCAAAACACATTCTCCATTGTCCAAAAAATTCGCCAAGTCATCATAAAAATCAAATATAGCAGTAGTAGTAGAACAGTTGGCTCTAAAACCATGCTGGTTGGAATGCAATGTTTGATGTTTATCAAAAAAACTACTTATTCGACTATACATAATTTTTTCTAGAACTTTCGAAAATACTGATAAGGAAATCGGTCTGTAATTTTTAATATCTTGCTTATCGTTTTTTTTGAACAATGGTCTAACCTTGGTTTTTTTCAAACAACTTGGAAAAATACCGGTTACAAGAACTTGATTAAAGATAGGACACAATAATTCAGCGATAGTGTGTACACAATATTTTAGGACACAGGTAGGTATTTCGTCCGCTCCGGTAGAGTTTGTGTTCGGTAAGGCAACTATTATTTGAGCTATTTCCTCTATGAGTATTGGATTCATGAACAAGCTTTTATCGACGCTTCGACTTGATATTGTACAGTCTGTTGATATACTACTGCCAAAATTATCTAGCAACTTCGCGGTTACTGATGTTGCATAGTAATCAAGAAACATACTCAAAACATCTTTTGGTTCTTTGACTAAAATTCCCCCGTGCTTTAAAGCAATATCTTCTCTAGTTTTAATTTTGTTTTTGTTTAAAATAGAATTTATTCCATTCCAAATTTGTCTAGGAGCGCACATTGACAGGTTGACATTGTTGAAAATATGGTAAGGCTTAGCTGTTATAATATCCTTTTTGTGTTGCTGTTTTAAATTCTTATATTGTAATTGAATTTCAGGGTTAGAACTCTTTATTTTAAACAGTTCTCTCAAGTACTTGCCATCATCTATAATTTTTTTAGTAATCCATTTTTTAGATGGAAAATGATTACTGGGAACTAGAGGAAAACTTGACTCGAAACAATAAGCAAAATTTTTCAAACAAGCTATCAACATCAATGTCACTGTTAAAGATTGATGTCCAATCCATTTTATTTAACATGTATGTCATATATTCTAAATTAAAATCATTATAGTTTCGTTTGAAATTTGTTATTTTTGGTTTATTTTTGCTGTCACTTATAGCATCAAAGGCTATTATTTGACCTGTATGATCAGATAACTTTAATTGTTTTGTAAATAAAATTTCTGTTTACCATGCAATAATCAATACCTGTTGCAGATGTATTGGTAATACGAGTAGCTTGATCAATAATATTTATACAATCAAAAGAATTAAGTAGATCACACATTTTAAATTTATTTGCATTGTCAATTATATGATTTATATTAATATCACCCATAACAATAATATTATTAGTCTCTGGTTTTAAAAATTCAAATAACTTATTAAGATAAGTTATCAGTGGCATCTGCCTCTACTACGCATTTTATTTGTTAAATCAAATTTAGCCGCAGAGGACCTGCGAAAAAGGTATCTTTTTACAAAAGATCCTTTTGGCCAATTGTCTCTATTGTAAATATCTTGTATCAAATCTTGATTTGCACCAATTCTAAAACTTTTGTGTTCACCCTTACTATTTAGATCATCGACTGTAAATTCGAGGTCACCGAAAGTTTTCTTTAAATAGTTTTGAACATTTTCCACTGTTGTATTTTTCTGGCAACGTCCCAAGAATAGCCATATTTTTGACTCAGCAAAATGTAGTTCATCATTAACTGGTCCGTTCCCTCTTATTATTGTTCGTTTCTTTTTTTTATATGAAACGACTTTAAAATTGTCGTTGTTTTCGTCTTCGTTAGCCATTTCCAGCTCATTACCTTTTTGGTTTACTGTAGAAGCAGTAGATGTGGATGAACTATTAGAATCTTGTGGAGTGTTGTCTTGTAAAGCACTTATTTTTTTGTTTTTAGAAATGGGGACTTTATGATCACCCGTATTGGATTCGTTTTTAAACAATTGTTTATTATTTTTCAAAATTGACAACTCAAACTTAACCTCCTCTAATTCTTTTAAAACTGGATTTAAAGCTTTACTAACCGCTTCCTGGATTAATTGTTGAAACATTTCTGCAAAATCACCAAAAAAAGGGTTCACCGACTTAAAGTCGCATGAATCACCCTTTTTCTTTATCAGGAAATACTTTAAAACAACTTGCTTTTGGGAACCTGGAAGCGAAGCCAGGTTCCCTTTGCAAGGAATTGGTGCAAGGAATTTATTTTTATTTTTAGGGGGTTTGCCCCCCCCTCCCGACGTTTCGGTGATAACCGGGACGCCGCCCGGGCCTCCTTTTACGGAAGGTGGCATTTCCGTTTGTTTGTGGGTTTTTTCTTTGTCCATAAACTATTTTTTTTAAACCAGCCATCGTGTGCAAAGGGGCGGGCTGGAATAGCCGGGAACGGGTATACCCTCGGACTTTAATAGCCCTACCTCAGTACACTGGGGCCCGGCCTCCACTTTACCAGTCCCGGAATACACGGACGGACTGGAACTCGCTTGAAGCAATGCAGATTCCGATGGACCGACGTGGCTGGTGGCTAAGTCCCGCACACCCTGCCTCGGCAGAGTATGCTCACTTCAGATCTCGGAGAAACTGAGGCCTCACCCTCAGCTCCCCTCGACCACTCCCAGCAAGGATGCACGGGACCGCCAGTTAAACGTCTTCAACGAAGACAGTGTCGGCCAGATGACGTGGCCGACAAGTAATGTTGCGACAGTGCACGAACACCGCACACCGAAACCAACGATGATGATGATGACAGCACGCGACATCCGCACACTGATCCCAACATTGAGAAGTTTGGGTCCGTTAGCTTCCCCTCCTGCTGGCTTGCAGGTTAGGCACTAGGCCCTCCCACCACGACAAGGTGGACCCACGGGAGGACCATCCCTTTTTTATATATATAATTTTGTCTGTTTATTAATATTTGTACCATCCTCTGTACATAATTCACCATTTTATATGTTTCTTTTCTATTTTATTTTAAATTTTAGTATGTACCACTTCACGTTATATTAATGTTATTACTTTTACCTTTTTTTTTTTCTTTTCTTTTTTTATTTACGTATGGGCAGTTTGGTAAGTATGGTGGGATCGCCACAAGATATTGCCTGTTTTATTCTGTGAACTCGTGATACGCGCGCATCTTGGAACCTCTGATATAACAGGTTCTTTGTTTCACTTTAAGTGACCTCATTGATGCAGTGCCCATCCCTAGATACGCACAGTTGATTGTTGATAGCAGAGTAAAGTAGACTCTCAGTTTCAAGCGAAAATATGATTCTTGATTTCGTTTTGTGTGCTGTGACTGCAGGATAATTATTTAATATACCTGTACTCCAACAACAACAACCAGGTAATAACTCCTGTTAAATTAAAAATGGAACGCAGTCCAGTATACTGCTACCTCTACAGTTTTTCAAACCAAAACCAATTTTATAAACAAACGATTGTGTCCATCAAAAAATGGCAAATCTTAAAAAGTTGTTTTGATTTTCACTTTTATCATGCATAACTTAATTTCAGTAATTAGATTGTAAGGGTAATAAGTCTTATATAAATTGTTAAATATAACATTTTTTATGATAAAATATATACTTACTTTTAGTATGATATTAATTCAATTAATGATTAAGTTTAATGTCAAATATTTAATTTATATTTACCGCTGATGCAAAGTTAAGACGTAAAATTCTAGTCGCTGTTTTTTGTTATCATCACGTGATCAAAGCACTGAGAGTACCCATGAAGAATAGATATATTAAGAATATATCTATTCTTCATGTAATCGGATATGAGTACAATTAATTGCCCAACACCAGGTATTCCAAAAAGCCTCTGATTTGCTGATCTAACTTCTTGAGGTTAAATCATTAAGCAAACTTGCAAGTAAAACGCTTACACGAAAACAATTCTAGAAACTGTTGATTGTGATAATATCATAGTATCACCCAAAATAAGCTGTAAAAATATTTTTTTCTTTTTATTAAAAAATATATGTACTGCAGATAAACGAGATTATTTAAAATTAATGAAAGTTTATTATTAAAAATAAATTTATAGTTATAATTATTTATGATTACCTGAAAACAACCAGTTGAATAGAATCGCAAATATATTAATAATTGAAACACTGGTGGAATAGATAATCCACGACGGTTGAGTTTAGCTAGATTCTGTTCTATTAGTGGTAATATTCCAAATTTAATACTGATTTCGTCGAATCTACATCTTTTTTTAAATTCAATGTCTGAATAAAAATCAAAATAATTTTGTATATCTCGAATCAAAATCGATATCAATATTATCATAATGATATTATGTTAACCCAAAAAATCCATTATCTTCACTACTTTTTTTACAACAAAACTATTTAAGATCGTCTTAAGTCTACTAACATGTTGACTTAAATAAAAACCTCTTTTTTTAATAAAAAATAAGATTAACTTCAATTATTAGATGGTCTTATTTGACTGTGAATACATAAACAGTTTTCAATTTTTAAGATCGTCTTAAGCAATGTCTGTGAATATTTACCCAACTACACAATCTTAGCTAAGATCAAACTTTTAAGCAAGCCTCAAGATTGCGTTTATGAATCTAAACGCTGTCTTAAGATCATGCTTAAGATGATCTTACATTTAAGACCGGACTGTGAATACCGGCCTAAAAAGAGCTTATCAAAAATTAAAAGAAGAACGAAATAATTCAGTAGATGCATTTTTAGATTCTAAAAACTGCTATGAACCATTAGCAACATAGATAAAATATATGATTAGCAAGAACTTCTTGCCAAGAAGTATGGTGAAGATGCAGCTAAACAATACTAAGGCTTCTTATCCGAACGATCAGAAAAATTTGGCCAAACAAATTTCCTATCATTCAGCTGCTGGATATTCAAGATTACGAGAGAACGGTCTTAAATTACCAGCAGAATCAACGGTCAAAAGATGGATATCGAAATATTCAGTAGAACCAGGATTTGTTGATAAAATTTATAGATTACTACAATTGAAATTAGATGTACTTCCTACTGAAGAGAGATTGAAGTTGAAAAAATGAAGTTGATGAAATGAAGTTGAAAAATTATGAAGAATATTCTAAAAAATACGACAATATCGAAGGTTTAGTAGATTTAGGACCATTGGGGAAACACGATACAGTAACCACGAATGCCTTATTTTTTGTTTAGATGGCATAAATGCGAAAAATACATGGAGAGAAATCGTAGGATACATTTTTACTGGATTAGGATTTAATTGGGAAAAATTAATATCTCTATTAAATATAATACTTCAAAAATTGCGTGATGCCAAGGCCTTAGTGAAAACAATTGTATGTGATCAAGGTGCTTACAATGTTAAAGCTGTATCTTCTTTGGGTGCTTCTTCGATAGATCCAGAAATCATAATAAATGAGGAAAATTATATTGCCATTTACGATTGGCCACATTTAATCAAGAGAGTTGTATTAGCTTATTTAGATCAGAACCACTTTTATCCATCTACATTCCAAGCAATGATTGTGAAAAGAGCATTTCAATTATTAGGACGAAGAGTATCATGTGCTATTAGAGTTAAAGGTGAATCAGGAAGATCAGGAATAGGATTACATTCAAATACATGGAAAGATACGGCAGATTTTGTAGAAACAATGGATGAAGTTATAGATGCCTATAATTCATACTATTTAATATCTAGAAAACCATTCAAGCGTCCTTTGTCAATTAGAAATCCAGAAATTGAAGTGAAATTAAGATTATTTTTAGATTCATCAAGGAAATGGACTATTAACAAAAACAATATTTGGCAAAAACCTCCATGTTTTTACGACTTAACCCAAACCGTACTTGGATTATCAACTTATAACAATATTAAAAAGGATTTTCCAGATTTTGAGTTATGTACCGCTCTATATAACCAAGATTCAGTCGAGCATAGAAATCCTCAATTACGAGGAAGAGGAGGATTTTGCTTCAATCCACCGTGTAGAATGTACCGCATAACTCTTCGTCATATTTTATCAACAATCAACATCAAAACTTCAAAAAAGACAATGTGATTTGCCCTGAGGCAGTGCCTTTAACCGACGAAGACGGGGGATTAAATGAACACAATTTTGAATTAGATTCGGTAATAATAACAGAAGTCAGTGAAGAAAATGACAATGAAAATTTAGAAATCGTCGCAGTCGCTGAAGATCTTCAAGAGTATGCTGATGAAAATTTTAACAACTGTAATATAGATACTGATATATCTATATTACAATTAAACTCAGGAATAAGTTTATTTGAAAAAAATGTAGTTTATTTTTCAGGTTAGTTATGTAGCTTTTTATATATTTAAAAAATTTCATTGTGATTGTTCCTGGGTCTATTTTAAAAATCACCAGGAGAAAATGTAAATGAAGAGACCGAATACTACACAAGGTTGCGTGAATTCAACTTCAACTTTTAAACTATTGCATGAACAATTCTGGACTTCCAGAGGAATTCTAAATGAGTTACTAAAAGTAGGAATGGATGTCACCAATAAACATGTACCAAATTATTTAGATGACCCACAGGATAAATGCTAGGTCACAGAATAGAGGCTTGAAAATTTCTTTACAGGTTAAATATATATGCCAAAATTGCCCAAAATAATAAAGAAAGGAGAATAAAACACTGCAAAAGTTTACATTTGTACCTAACCAATAGAAAATTAAATGTTTTACAAAATTTATAAATATTTAATTTTATACTAAAAATGAAAATAAACAAAGCTGCTACTAGCGCTTTCTATATCCAGTATGTTTCCCTCCGCTATGAGGGGGGGAAATATCCGTCTTTGAAACCGTAAGAGATACGTTTCGCGTTAGTAAACGCTAAGCGTTTACCACCACTTTGCGTTTAATTACTATCGCTTCCCGGACAAAACGCTTCCAATTGAAAAGCGCTTCTCATAGACCAACGCTTCACATTGGCTGACTAACGGTTCGCTTTAGTTTGCGTTTCGCGTGGATTAACGCCTTGCGTTTACTAACGCTTCGCGTTGACCTTACACTTCCTATTGACTAACGCTTCTCATTGACCAACGCTTCGCGTTGGCTGACATACGGCTCGCTTAAGCTTACAGTTCGCGTTGGTTAACGTTTTGCGTTGTTTAACGATTCGCGTGAAATCACGCTTCGCGAATCACCGACGCTTCGCTTTGAATAACTAACGCTTCTTATTAACCAACGCTTCGCGTTGGCTGCCTTACAGTTCGCTTTAGCTTTCGTTTCGCAATGTTAAACGCTTTGTGTTTAACAAGCTCACGGTTCCCGTTGATTAACGCTTTGCGTTGTTTAACGATTCGCGTGAAATGACGCTTCGCAAATCACCGACACTTCGCTTTGATTAACTAACGCTTCGCATTAACCAACGCTTCGCGTTGGCTGACTTACGGTTTGTTTTAGCTTACATCTCGTGCTAGTAAACGCTTTGCGTTGATTAGCTAATGCTTTGCGTTGACATAACGCTTCCTATTGACTAGCGCTTCTCATTGACCAACGCTTCGAGTTGGCTGAATTACGCCTCGCTGAATCTGACGGGTCACTTTGGTAAACGAATTGCGTTAACCAACGCTATGCTAACGCTTCGCGTTGGCTAACTTTTGGCTATCTTAAGATTACGTTTTGCGTTGGTTCAAGCTTTTCGTTGATTAACGATTCCGAACACTGACGCTTCGCTTTGACAACTAACGCTTCTCATTAACCAACGTTTCGCGTTGGCTGAGTTACAGTTCACTTTAGCTAACGTTTCGTGTTGGTTAGCTCTTTGCGTTTAACAACGCTTCGCGTTGACCTTACACTTCCTATTGACTAACGCGTCTAATTGACCATCGCTTCGTTGGCTAACTTAAGGCACGCTTAAGGTTACGCTTTGCGTTGGTTAACGCTTTGCGTTGTTTAATGATTCGCGTGAAATTACGCTTCGCGAATCATGGACGCTTCGGATTTGAAAAACTAACGCTTCTCATTAACCAACGCTTCGCGTTGGCTGACTAACGGTTTATTTTAGCTTACGTTTCACGTCGGCTAACTCTTCACGTTGTATAACTCACGCGTGCGTTCGCTTCGCGTTAACTATCGTTACGATTTGACTAACTTTTCACGCTTACTTTAATCATTAACGATTCGCGTGAAATCACGCTTCGCGTTGAATCAGCAACGATTCGTTGTCACGTAGTTCACGACTTTGTGTTGACCTAACGCTTCCTATTGACAAGCGCTTCTCATTGACAAACACTTCGCGTTGGCTGACTTACGGCTCGCTTAATCTTACGGTTCGCGTTGGTAAACGCTTTGCGTTGTTTAACGATTTGAATGAATTCACGCTTCGCTTTGAATATCTTACGCTTCGCGAATCACCAACGCTTCGCTTTGAATAACTTACGCTTCGCGAATCACCAACGCTTCGCTTTGAAAAACTTACGCTTCTCATTAACCAACGCTTCGCGTTGGCTGACTTACGGTTCGCTTTAGCTTTCGTTTCGCGTCGGTAAACGCTTTGCGTTTACCAACGCTTCGCGTTGACCTAACGCTTCCTATTGACTAACGCTTCCCATTGCGCCAACGCGTCGCGTTGGCTGATTTACGGATCGCTTAAGCTTACGATTCGCCTTGGTTAACGCTTTGCGTTGTTTAATGATTCACGTGAAATCACGCTTCGCAAATCACGGACGCTTCGCTTTGAATAACTAATGCTTCTCATTAACCAACGCTTCACGTTGGCAGATTTACAGTTTGTTTTAGCTTACGTTTGTCGTTTGTAAACGCTTTGCGTTGATTAACTAACACTTTGCGTTGACCTAACGCTTCCTATTGACTAGCGTTTCTCATTGATCAACGCTTCGCGTTGGCTGATTTACGGCTCGCTTAATCTTACGGGTCACTTTGGTAAACGCCTTGCGTTAACCAACGCTATGCTAACGCTTCGCGTTGGCTATTTACTAACGCTTCGCGTCGGCTAACTTTTGGCTAGCTTAAGATTACGTTTTGCGTTGGTTCAAGCTTTTCGTTGATTAACGATTCCGAACACTGACGCTTCGCTTTGGATAACTAACGCTTCTCTTTGGCCAACGCTTCGCGTTGGCTGACTTACGGTTCACTTTAGCTTACATTTCGAGTTAACCTAACACTTCCTATAGACTAACGCTTTTCATTGACCAACGCTTCGCGTTGGCTGACTTCCGGTTCGCTTTAGCTTTCGTTTCGCGTCGGTAAACACTTTGCGTTTACCAACGCTTCGCGTTGACCTAACGCTTCCTATTGACTAAAGCTTCCCATTGCGCCAACGCGTCGCGTTGCTGATTTACGGGTCGCTTAAGCTTATGGTTCGCTATGGTTAACGCTTTGCGTTGCATAATGATTCGCGTGAAATCACGCTTCGCAAATCACGGACGCTTCGCTTTGAATAACTAATGCTTCTCATTAACCAACGCTTCGCGTTGGCAGATTTACAGTTTGTTTTAGCTTACGTTTGGCGTTTGTAAACGCTTTGCGTTGATTAACTAACACTTGATTAACTAACGCGTTGACCTAACGCTTCTTATTGACTAGCGCTTCTCATTGACCAACGCTTCGCGTTGGCTGATTTACGGCTCGCTTAATCTGACGATCTGCGTTGGTTAACGCTTTGCGTTGATTAACATTTCGCGTGACGTCAAGCTTCGCGAATCACCGATGCTTCGCTTTGAATAACTAACGCTTCTCATTAACCAACGCTTCGCGTTGACTGACTTACGGATCGCTTTAGCTTACGTTTCGCGGTTAGCGCTTTGCGTTTACCAACGCTTTCCGTTGATTTACTAAAGCTTCGCGTTGACTAACTTTTCGCGTCGCTTAACGGCTCGTTTTGAACAACGCTTTGCGTTTACAGCCGCTTCGCGTTGATTTACTCAATTATATAACTCAATATTTAAATATATAAAAATCGCAAGAACATTAATATAAATTTTTTTAAATGCAAGAACATTTTTACTGTTTCAAGAAAAATTATTAACACAAAACAAACATTTACAAATAATTCATATTTTATAAACATTGAATAGGCAGAAATATTCACAATTCAAACATTGATATACAACTCAGTATATACTGGGTATTCAAACAATTAACTCAGTTAGTTGTTACATTACTTGTTTAAAATAAAGTTGCTATTAGCGCTTTACAAATATTTAATTTTTTATTACAAATAAAAATAATAGTGCGGTCAAAATAGAGATAAAAATAGTGATTAAATAACAAAAACTCCGACAGAGCTGAATTTTGGTAGAGGAAGAAGATGAAATCGAAGAAGACATGACTGTTGAAGTCGAATTTGAAGAGTATGAATCAGATTAAAATATTAACAGAAATCAGAACTACAGTTTAAATCAATCACCTATATCAGCGTTTCGCAAAATGTGGAGTCGAGACCCGGCATGGGGTCGTAGAAAAATTTTACGAAATTTTAATTTTTTTTTCGCGTCGCGAAAAAAAATTGTTAAAACACAAAAAAATTTTGTACATATTATTTTTTTACATCATTTAGACACTAGGAATAGTGGCCAAGTCGGTATTTGTACTCTTTCATATAGCTTTATCGCCTGCGCGTTGTGCTGCTGACGTTGCTAGATCTTCCCCTTCCCCCGCACGCACATTACTGTTGTCCACATGCTTGCGCATGTTTGCTACGAATTCATCATTCAAAATATTGCCTTCTCCGGTACGTACCACAAACTCAGGAGTATCCAAGCGTAAGCGCAAAATCGACACAATTTTTAATGCCTTTTGTCACCACTTATATGTGTGAAGCTGCGTTCTCAGCCTTGATGTACTTAAAGAATAAGTATCGAAACAGATTGGATGTCGAACCTAATTTGAGAATAAAATTAACATCATTACCTCCGAATTTGAAATTGTTATGTGATGACAAACAACATCATCCTTCGCACTAAGGACAAAATATGTGGAAACAAAGTTTACTTCATTTACTAAAGTTTTAAATGAATATAATTGTTAATTTTTTAATTACTTATATTTTTTATATAATTATTTTGCAATTTTTGTGCATGAAATAAACAAACAAATAACTTGATTTTCATTAAAAATAAAATTTCTTTTGTAAATAAATGGTTTTTTTTTCATAAGGTGGGTCGTGAAAAATTTTAATACCTCGTACCGAGCCGCGGTCTAAAAGTTTGAGAAACGCTGACCTATATCAATATCAAAATCAATAATCATCATGCAGTAAATACAATATTTTCCTATAAAACTCAGTCATAACAGATCGTGGAGTAAGCCTACCGGGGAAACCACGTTAAAAAAAACGCGCTAACAAGTACACTTCCTCACTCACAGGTGGTGTGGAAATGTGTGCATATCATGTAGAATGTATAATTCAACTTTTAGAATGGCGATATCTTAAGAATGGTGATTCTTAGGAAAAAAAGTATAAGAACTATTTTTGTTGATAATTTTATGATCTACAATTTTTGTCTGGGCTATATTTTTGATAAAACTTATCGTTTTCGAGAAAAATCCAAAAAACCGAAAATTTTGACCTTTGGCCATGAATAACTTTTTTAGCACACATGGGATCTATGGGGACTTTTGGCTCTTTATTTCTACTGATTTACCTACCCAAGGTCTCTACCAAAATTCAGCTCTGCCGGAAGTTTTGTTATTTGAAATGTCTATTTTTACCGGACTATAAAAAAAGTTGCTACTAGCATACCTAATATAATTGCTAGAATTTCAAATCAAACAAAAACAAAATATGTTCATTTACTTAACAAAAACTCTTTAAAATTTTAAAATATACTTTTTATTTATAATCCAAGAATATTTTTAATGTAAAAAACAATAACCTATTATAAAAAAAATTAATTTTTATAAAAAACATTAATTAAATTTTTTTTAAATTGCTTGAAAAATATTATTTATAATGTTAATAACATTTTTTTTTTAATTAAAAAAAAACTAAAATTCCGCATAAGAGTGTCTCTGTCACTCTAACGCACGATTCCCTATAGGTTACCATTGAGTAACAAAGACACTCCCTATATGTTGCCACAAAATATACAGACCTTTCGCATAAAAGTTTCCTTGTCGCGCAGTGGCAACCAGCCGCTGGCTTTCGCCGCTAAGGTGTCGCTCTTTTTCAGCGTCCAAAACTTGCCTCACATATTAGTATAGACATGAGCGAACTCTCTACTAATCTCAATACAAGGAGATTTACATGTTAAATTCAGCAACTGCAGCATCTTCATTAATGGAATGGTATATACGACAGTCAAGAATAATTGGAATCAATTTGATTCTCCTCAAATAATATTTAACAATATTAACATAACGAATGTTCTACAAGACTTAACGCTAGAAAACTTGCAAGAAAATCACTTACAAAATACTGAAGAGTTAAAATTATTGAAAATACATCATATTTATCATATATCTTTTAGTATTCTTTTAGGGACAGTTGTTCTAATAACAGTATCATCATATACAATATACAGAATTAAAAGACTGTATCAAAAGCAACATCATCCTGAAGTCCCATTATCACAGCATCTTATTCAACATCACCAAATCTAGGAGTTGTTGCCTTCCCTGGAAGACCAGCAACATTCTCATGCGTGAAGCGTTATAAGTTGTAACATTAACATTTGTATTAGTGGATTATATTACCCTTTATCTATATTTTATAAAACAATTAATAATAACCATTATTGTTAAATAATATTATAGAATATTCCAGAATGTTTATAAAAACATATATAAAGAATATTTTTATAAACATATTAACCATTTTTGTTTGTTAATCTCCTTGTGTTATATTTATATCAATTGTATTACTCTGTTGTACTAAAGCATTTGAAATATTATTGTTAAGTAAATTTTGTAGTTTTAAAGTGTGAATAAATTTTTTTTATTAACTCCGCTCAGTCTCGAAAGTTAATTCGAGCGTAAAAGGAAGCGTCCCGTCAATAGAAAAAGAGAGAAAATCGATGAGGTATACTTGCCTATTTCTATATGATTAATATACAGTGTGTTCATTTCAAAAGTAGCTACCCTTAATAACTCTTGGCCTGATGTGATTATTGTTTTGAGTGAAAACACGTCGATTTAGGTATCGAGGGGGAAGTTCAAAGCTGGTACCTAGTGATTTTTAGCTTTCATCCCTTCGCCCCCAGCCACTCCCACTTTGAAATTTCAAATGGCACACCCTACCTTGTGATGCATCATTTGAAAGAGGATAAAGTTCTCTATTCAACCATGATTAAAAAAATTAAATCGATCGATTGGTTCTTAATATTGACTATACAGAAGATGGAAGGTATGAAATCATTTATAATTAGCAAAACATTGCGGATTGGATAAAAAATGTAATAGATCCATTAATAACAGAATCTTTGGAGAATCAAGTGGATGAAGTTGGAAACATGATACTCAGTGAGGCATATTTGCTTTTTCAACAAGATGGGGCTCCTCCACATTACACTGTACCTGTTCAAAATTGGCTGGACCAAAGATTTGCTGGAAAATGGATTGGTAGGAGGGGTGCTAGGGTATGACCTGCAAGATACCCGGAGTTAACACCTCTCGACTTTTTTCTCTGGGGTCACTTGAAGACTAAAGCTTACAAAACTACTCCAGCCAGTATCGAAGAGCTCAGACACAGAGTTACGCAAGAATGTAGACAAATCACCCGCGAAACATTCGTCAAAGTTCGCGAAGAGTTCGAAAACAGAATGTATTTTTGTCTAGCAAATAATTATATTTCAAATTTTGCCACTATTCCTAGAACATTTGTTTGTATTTTCTTTTTTTTTAATAATAAACTATATTTAAAAAAAAGAAACAATTAGCTGCACCCCCACTTCGATATGATTCAGCTGACAACCGACGAGCGAATGATGCGACGAATTGTGCTGCTACTAGAATAAGTACATCTATTGCCCTCTGGTTATGAAAGGTTCCAACTAACATATTGTGGGGACAGAAAAAGTGGACAAATAAGCTTCTATGGCGCGTATTCACAGTCCAGTCTTGAGCAATTGCTTAAGATCATCTTCATGAAGACCGTCTTATTTGTTTTAAGACACGATGATTTCATAAATATAACCATAGACTCTAAACAATTATTGTTATTTTTGGAGGCGGTGTCAGCATAGAGAAATTCACATAAATTTTGGATACCGCCTCCAAAAATAACAATAATTATACATATATATTTAAAAATTTTTGCTTTGGTGAACTAAAATTGGCACAAGAATATGCAATTATTTTTTTACTTTTTAGTACATCTTTTGTTATAGAATATTTGATTTTAGAAGTCGGGTTTCCATTTTGTCAAAATAGGTTTTATTTCTCGCTTTTTAGTGACTTTGAAGTTCTATAACTGATTTTATTTGTCTAAATATGGGTAGACCTACTAAACGACCAACTAATTTTTAGTGTTTCCCACGAGTATATGAGAGTACATATGTATACATTAAGACCTCATTCTCATACACATTGCTTAATGTATACATATGTACTCTCTCATACTCGTGAGAGATCTGCTATGCGAAGATGTAAAGTAAACGTACGGTTTTTCACTTCGGTACGGATGAGTTCCTATCAAAAACTAGCGGCCCTAGCGGCATAAAAAGTAAATATAACTTCTACCATTTTGTTGCCATATTTTGTCAATTTTCCCGTTTGAGTTAGATCTCCTTTACTCCATGGTGAGTACATAAACAGTTTTCAATTCTTAAGATCGTCTTAAGCAATGTCTGTGAATATTTATTCAACACACAATCTTAGCTAAGATCAAAATTTTAAGCAAGCCTCAAGATTTTCATTTATGAATCTAAACGCTGTCTTAAGATCATGCTTAAGATGATCTTACATTTAAGACCGGACTGTGAATACCGGCCTATGTATACAGACTGTGTTGGAGACAGCTTTTCCTATAGTAAATCAATGTTAAATATTATTTATTACTAGCTGTCCGTTTGGTACTGTATGAAGTCAGTCAGTACACATGGGACGAAAGTACACTTCAGTATGTGCATTGTGCATCACAAAATCCCCACTCATTAATTACAAACAAACAACCATACGCATACAGTATAGCTGTGAGATAACTGACTGACTTTATTTATATGTGTACTGACTGACTTCATACCAGAAGGACAGCTAGTAATAAATAATATTTAACATTGATTTACTATAGGAAAATCTGTCCAACACAGTCTGTATATGTATTCTTTGCTAGAACTGAAGCTGACTGACTGACTGACACACTCATCTATATAAAACCTTACCCACTTCTAAACATGCTAGAAAGATGCGGTTTTGCATTCGACGCGAAATTGCTTCAAACCGACGAGAAAAATCAGAAAACTTAAATTTTTTCATTGCAACCCCCCGGAAAATTGGAAAAACATTCCACAAAATTACGTTTTTCTCTTCTATACATGCTAGACAGATGGAATTTTAACCAATCGACCCGAAATAAATTCAAATTAACAGAAAACTTCATTACCTCCATCGCAGCTGCCCGAAAATGGAAAAAAACACCCCTAAAACTGCTCTTTTCACTTCTATTCATGCTAGAAAGATGTGGTTTTTTGCATTCGATGCGAAATTGCTTCAAACCGACGAGAAGCGTAACAAAGACGGTTATATTAATTTTAGTCCCGACTTTGTTACGCTTGAAAATATTGATCGCAGGCATGAATGTTTTGCATAGGTGTTCATAAAATGGCCTAATTCGGCCGTTTCCGCATTTTCGCCTGTGAACACGATAGCTCCAAAACGAAAAGAGATAACGAGCTGAAATTTTGTATTTGTGTTCTAGAGCAAAAAAGTAAGGTCAAGTTCGTATGGGCAAAATCGGACCATTCCTGGGCAAAATAGGCAAAACTGCCCATGTTTGAAACCATAAAAGATAGAATAATAATGAAAAGACAAAAAATGTCCTTTTTTTTAAATAAACAACTTTTGTTATAAACTTTTTTACATAAATTCAGAATATACCGGGTATTTAAGCAATTAACTCAGTTAGATTGCTGCCATTTTGCTATCAATATCCACTTCAATAGACTGACTGACTCTTCAAGGTAGTAATAAACAAGCGATGATAATATGTTTATTACTACCTTGAAGAGTCAGTCAGTCTATTGAAGCGGATATTGATAGCAAAATGGCAGCAATCTACTGCCAGGGCAGTAGACAAGCGACGAGTAATAATTAGTATTTTATTTTTGTATTGAATATAAATATATTAACAAGCATTATTGAATATATATATATCCAACAACGTCAATAACAAATATCAATACATATTTTGTTTATTAATTAAGTTTATATACAAACTTCGAATTTTAGTCAGCAAAATGACGGATGAAAAGAGCGCTGAGTGAAATCCTCGGTCATGTACTGCTATCCGATAATTCACCCTAGTCCTCGTCACTCCTAGCAAGCGCTTTCAATAGCTGACAGTCGCTTGCATCCGCTAAACATACCCATTATCTTAATAGTATTAATTCGATAACAAAGACATAATTTTTTTCATTACTCAGTAATTTGAATAATTTTCATTACTCAGTAATCTGATTAATAGTTTTTACTTTTCGTTATTAAACGTTTTCTTATGAATATCTGCCAAAACTTTTTAAGGACTGATTAAATTTCTTATTATTTTATTGAAGATCGTTGGTGTGGGCCATGAAGAATAGATAAATAGGAGATTGAACGACATAGGCATTTCGTCTGTTTTTTCGTCCTCAAAAACGTGTAGAAATCATAGTTATTATTTTCGCCACTAGTGGCAGTGCGAATACATCCGTACGGAATTATTATTATTACATATTAAAATCAACGGTTATCGCATCGTACAAATAACAAGTAATGTAACAACTAACTGAGTTAAATGTTTGAATACCCAGTATATACTGAGTTGTATATCAATGTTTGAATTGTGAATATTTCTGCCTATTCAATGTTTATAAAATATGAATTATTTGTAAATGTTTGTTTTGTGTTAATAATTTTTCTTGAAACAGTAAAAATGTTCTTGCATTTAAAAAAATTTATATTAATGTTCTTGCGATTTTTATATATTTAAATATTGAGTTATATAATTGAGTAAATCAACGCGAAGCGGCTGTAAACGCAAAGCGTTGTTCAAAACGAGCCGTTAGGCGACGCGAAAAGTTAGTCAACGCGAAGCTTTAGTAAATCAACGGAAAGCGTTGGTAAACGCAAAGCGCTAACCGCGAAACGTAAGCTAAAGCGATCCGTAAGTCAGTCAACGCGAAGCGTTGGTTAATGAGAAGCGTTAGTTATTCAAAGCGAAGCATCGGTGATTCGCGAAGCTTGACGTCACGCGAAATGTTAATCAACGCAAAGCGTTAACCAACGCAGATCGTCAGATTAAGCGAGCCGTAAATCAGCCAACGCGAAGCGTTGGTCAATGAGAAGCGCTAGTCAATAGGAAGCGTTAGGTCAACGCAAAGTGTTAGTTAATCAACGCAAAGCGTTTACAAACGCCAAACGTAAGCTAAAACAAACTGTAAATCTGCCAACGCGAAGCGTTGGTTAATGAGAAGCATTAGTTATTCAAAGCGAAGCGTCCGTGATTTGCGAAGCGTGATTTCACGCGAATCATTAAGCAACGCAAAGCGTTAACCAAGACGAACCGTAAGCTTGAGCGACCCGTAATTCAGCCAACGCGTTGGTAAACGCAAAGAGTTTACCGACGCGAAACGAAAGCTAAAGCGAACCGTAAGTCAGCCAACGCGAAGCGTTGGTCAATGAAAAGCGTTAGTCTATAGGAAGTGTTAGGTTAACTCGAAATGCAAGCTAAAGTGAACCGTAAGTCAGCCAACGCGAAGCGTTGGCCAATGAGAAGCGTTAGTTATCCAAAGCGAAGCGTCAGTGTTCGGAATCGTTAATCAACGAAAAGCTTGAACCAACGCAAAACGTAATCTTACGCTAGCCAAAAGTTAGCCAACGCGAAGCGTTAGTAAATAGCCAACGCGAAGCGTTAGCATAGCGTTGGTTAACGCAAGGCGTTTACCAAAGTCAGTGTTCGGAATCTTTAATCAACGAAAAGCTTGAACCAACGCAAAACGTAATCTTACGCTAGCCAAAAGTTAGCCAACGCGAAGCGTTAGTAAATAGCCAACGCGAAGCGTTAGCATAGCGTTGGTTAACGCAAGGCGTTTACCAAAGTGACCCGTAAGAATAAGCGAGCCGTAAATCAGCCAACGCGAAGCGTTGGTCAATGAGAAACGCTAGTCAATAGGAAGCGTTAGGTCAACGCAAAGTGTTAGTTAATCAACGCAAAGCGTTTACAAACGACAAACGTAAGCTAAAACAAACTGTAAATCTGCCAACGCGAAGCGTTGGTTAATGAGAAGCATTAGTTATTCAAAGCGAAGCGTCCGTGATTTGCGAAACGTGATTTCACGTGAATCATTAAACAACGCAAAGCGTTAACCAAGGCGAACCGTAAGCTTAAGCGATCCGTAAATCATGGCGCGATGGGAAGCGTTAGTCAATAGGAATCGTTAGATCAACGCGAAGCGTTGGTAAACGCAAAGCGTTTACCGACGCGAAACGAAAGCTAAAGCGAACCGTAAGTTAGCCAACGCGAAGCGTTTGTCAATGAAAAGCGTTAGTCTATAGGAAGTGTTAGGTTAACTCGAAACGTAAGCTAAAGTGAACCGTAAGTCAGCCAACGCGAAGCGTTGGCCAATGAGGAGGGTTAGTTATCCAAAGCGAAGCGTCAGTGTTCGGAATCGTTAATCAACGAAAAGCTTGAACCAACGCAAAACGTAATCTTAAGCTAGCCAAAAGCTAGCCAACGCAAAGCGTTAGCATAGCGTTGGTTAACGCAAGGCGTTTACCAAAGTGACCCGTAAGATTCAGCGAGGCGTAAGTCAGCTAACTCGAAGCGTTGGTCAATGAGAAGCGCTAGTCAATAGGAAGCGTTATGTCAACGCAAAGCATTAGCTAATCAACGCAAAGCGTTTACTAGCACGAGATGTAAGCTAAAACAAACCGTAAGTCAGCCAACGCGAAGCGTTGGTTACTGCGAAGCGTTAGTTAGTCAAAGCGAAGTGTCGGTGATTTGCGAAGCGTCATTTCACGCGAATCGTTGAACAACGCAAAGCTTTAATCAACGGGAACCGTGAGCTTGTTAAACACAAAGCGTTTAACATTGCGAAACGAAAGCTAAAGCGAACCGTAAGTCAGCCAACGCGAAGCGTTGGTTAATGAGAAGCGTTAGTTATTCAAAGCGAAGCGTCGGTGATTCGCGAAGCGTTATTTCACGCGAATCGTTAAACAACGCAAAACGTTAACCAACGCGAACTGTAAGCTTAAGCGAGCCGTATGTATGCCAACGCGAAGCGTTGGTCAATGAGAAGCGTTAGTCAATAGGAAGTGTAAGGTCAACGCGAAGCGTTAGTAAATGCAAGGCGTTAACCCACGCGAAACGCAAGCTAAAGCGAACCGTTAGTCAGCCAATGTGAAGCGTTGGTCTATGAGAAGCGCTTTTCAATTGGAAGCGTTTTGTCAACGGGAAGCGATAGTAATTAAACGCAAAGTGGTGGTAAACGCTTAGCGTTTACTATCGTGCAACGTAAGCAAAAGCGAACAGACGGTCAGCCAATGAAAAGCGTTAGTTATGCAAAGCGAAGCGCCAGTGATTTCGCGGAGCGTGATTTAACTCGAATCGGTAACCAACGAAAAGCGTGAACCAACTCAAAACGTAAGCTAAAGCGAACTATAAGTCAGCCAACGCAAAGCGTTAGTAAATCAACCCATAACCGTGGTAAACGCAAAGCGTTAACCGTCGCATCACGCAAGCTAAAGCGAACCGTTAGTCACCCAACGCGAAGCGTTGGTCAATAGAAAGTGTTAGGTCAATACGAAGCACTAGTTAACGCGAAGAGAAAGTTAACGCGAAGCGTAGGCAACTCAACGCTGATATATATATATATATATATATATATATATATATATATATATATGTATATAAATTTTTTTGATGATTTTTGATAGGATCGATGGACCTTTGAATAAAATTTTTGCAAAATTTTGAAATCTGTACGAGACCAACAACTTCTTTGAAAAGGAAAATCACTTAAACCTTGACCTTATGGTTTAAAATTGTTTGAATACCCAGTATATAATGAGTTGTATATCAATGTTTGAATTGTGAATATTTCTGCCTATTCAATGTTTATAGAATATGCATTATTTGTAAATGTTTGTTTTGTTATAATAATTTTTCTTGAAACAGTAAAAATGTTCTTGCATTTAAAAAAATTTATATTAATGTTCTTGCGATTTTTATATATTTAAATATTTAGTTATATACTTGAGTAAATCAACGCGAAGCGGCTGTAAACGCAAAGCGTTGTTCAAAACGAGCCGTTAGGCGACGCGAAAAGTTAGTCAACGCGAAGCTTTAGTAAATCAGCGGAAAGCGTTGGTAAACGTAAAGCGTTGGTAAACGCAAAGCGTTGGTAAACGCAAAGCGATAACCGCGAAACGTAAGCTAAAGCGAACCGTAAGTCAGTCAACGCGAAGCGTTGGTTAATGAGAAGCGTTAGTTATTCAAAGCGAAGCATCGGTGATTCGCGAAGCTTGACGTAACGCGAAATGTTAATCAACGCAAAGCGTTAACCAACGCAGACCGTCAGATTAAGCGAGCCGTAAATCAGCCAACGCGAAGCGGTGGTCAATGAGACGCGCTAGTCAATAGGAAGCGTTAGGTCAACGCAAAGTGTTAGTTAATCAACGCAAAGCGTTTACAAACGCCAAACGTAAGCTAAAACAAACTGTAAATCTGCCAACGCGAAGCGTTAATCTGGCGCAATGGGAAGCGTTAGTCAATAGGAAGCGTTAATTCAACGCGAAGCGTTGGTGAACGCAAAGCGTTTACTGACGCGAAACGAAAGCTAAAGCGAACCGTAAGTCAGCCAACGCGAAGCGTTGGCCAATGAGAGGCGTTAGTTATCCAAAGCGAAGCGTCAGTGTTCGGAATCGTTAATCAACGAAAAGCTTGAACCAACGCAAAACGTAATCTTAAGCTAGCCAAAAGTTAGCCAACGCGAAGCGTTAGCATAGCGTTGGTTAACGCAAGGCGTTTACCAAAGTGACCCGTAAGATTAAGCGAGCCGTAAATCAGCCAACGCGAGGCGTTGGTCAATGAGAAACGCTAGTCAATAGGAAGCGTTAGGTCAACGCAAAGTGTTAGTTAATCAACGCAAAGCGTTTACAAACGACAAACGTAAGCTAAAACAAACTGTAAATCTGCCAACGCGAAGCGTTGGTTAATGAGAAGCATTAGTTATTCAAAGCGAAGCGTCTGTGATTTGCGAATCGTGATTTCACGTGAATCATTAAACAACGCAAAGCGTTAACCAAGGCGAACCGTAAGCTTAAGCGATCTGTAAATCAGCCAACGCGACGCGTTGGCTCAATGAGAAGCGTTAGTCAAAAGGAAGGGTTGGGTCAACGCGAAGCGTTGGTAAACGCAAAGCGTTTACCGACGCGAAACGAAAGCTAAAGCGAACCGTAAGTCAACCAACGCGAAGCGTTGGTTAATGAGAAGCGTAAGTTATTCAAAGCGAAGCGTTGGTGATTCGCGAAGCGTAAGTTATTCAAAGCGAAGCGTGAATTCATTCAAATCGTTAAACAACGCAAAGCGTTTACCAACGCGAACCGTAAGATTAAGCGAGCCGTAAGCCAGCCAACGCGAACTGTTGGTCAATGAGAAGCGCTTGTCAATAGGAAGCGTTAGGTCAACACAAAGTCGTGAACTACGTGACAACGAATCGTTGCTGATTCAACGCGAAGCGCGATTTCACGCGAATCGTTAATGATTAAAGTAAGCGTGAAAAGTTAGTCAAATCGTAACGATAGTTAACGCGAAGCGAACGCACGCGTGAGTTATACAACGTGAAGAGTTAGCCGACGCGAAACGTAAGCTAAAATAAACCGTTAGTCAGCCAACGCGAAGCGTTGGTTAATGAGAAGCGTTAGTTTTCCAAATCCGAAGCGTCCATGATTCGCGAAGCGTGATTTCACGCGAATCATTAAACAACGCAAAGCGTTAACCAACGCAAACCGTAACCTTAAGCGTGCCTTAAGTTAGCCAACGCGAAGCGATGGTCAATTAGACGCGTTAGTCAATAGGAAGTGTAAGGTCAACGCGAAGCGTTGTTAAACGCAAAGAGCAAACCAACATGAAACGTAAGCTAAAGTGAACTGTAAGTCAGCCAACGCGAAACGTTGGTTAATGAGAAGCGTTAGTTGTCAAAGCGAAGTGCCGGTGATTCGCGAAGCGGCTATGTTAATCAACGCGAAGCGTAAACCAGCGCATACTGTAAGTTAAGCGAGCCGTAAGTCAGCCAACGCGAAGCGTTTGTCAATGAAAAGCGTTAGGTAAAGAAAGTGTTACGTTAACTCGAAACGTAAGCTAAAGTGAACCGTAAGTCAGCCAACGCGAAGCGTTGGCCAATGAGAAGCGTTAGTTATCCAAAGCGAAGCGTCAGTGTTCGGAATCGTTAATCAACGAAAAGCTTGAACCAACGCAAAACATAATCTTAAGCTAGCCAAAAGTTAGCCAACGCGAAGCGTTAGCATAGCGTTGGTTAACGCAAGACGTTTACCAAAGTGACCCGTAAGATTCAGCCGTAAGATTCAGTGAGGCGTAAGTCAGCCAACTCGAAGCGTTGGTCAATGAGAAGCGCTAGTCAATAGGAAGCGTTATGTCAACGCAAAGCATTAGCTAATCAACGCAAAGCGTTGGTAAACGCAAAGCGTTTACTAGCACGAGATGTAAGCTAAAACAAACCGTAGTCAGCCAAGCGAAGCGTTAGTTAATCAAAGCGAAGTGTCGGTGATTTGCGATGCGTCATTTCACGCGAATCGTTAAACAACGCAAAGCGTTAATCAACGGGAACCGTGAGCTTGTTAAACACAAAGCGTTTAACATTGCAAAACGAAAGCTAAAGCGAACCGTAAGTCAGCCAACGCGAAGCGCCAGTGATTTCGCGAAGCGTGATTTAACTCGAATCGGTAACCAACGAAAAGCGTGAACCAACTCGAAGCGTTTGTCAATGAAAAGCGTTAGGTATAGGAAGTGTTACGTTAACTCGAAACGTAAGCTAAAGTGAACCGTAAGTCAGCCAACGCGAAGCGTTGGCCAATGAGAAGCGTTAGTTATCCAAAGCGAAGCGTCAGTGTTCGGAATCGTTAATCAACGAAAAGCTTGAACCAACGCAAAACATAATCTTAAGCTAGCCAAAAGTTAGCCAACGCGAAGCATTAGCATAGCGTTGGTTAACGCAAGACGTTTACCAAAGTGACCCGTAAGATTCAGCGAGGCGTAAGTCAGCCAATGAGAAGCGCTATAGTCAATAGAAAGCGTTATGTCAACGCAAAGCATTAGCTAATCAACGCAAAGCGTTGGTAAACGCAAAGCGTTTACTAGCACGAGATGTAAGCTAAAACAAACCGTAAGTCAGCCAAGCGAAGCGTTAGTTAATCAAAGCGAAGTGTCGGTGATTTGCGATGCGTCATTTCACGCGAATCGTTAAACAACGCAAAGCGTTAATCAACGGGAACCGTGAGCTTGTTAAACACAAAGCGTTTAACATTGCGAAACGAAAGCTAAAGCGAACCGTAAGTCAGCCAACGCGAAGCGTTGGTTAATGAGAAGCGTTAGCTATTCAAAGCGAAGCGTCGGTGATTCGCGAAGAGTTATTTCACGCGAATCGTTAAACAACGCAAAACGTTAACCAACGCGAACTGTAAGCTTAAGCGAGCCGTATGTATGCCAACGCGAAGCGTTGGTCTATGAGAAGCGTTAGTCAATAGAAAGTGTAAGGTCAACGCGAAGCGTTAGTAAACGCAAGGCGTTAACCCACGCGAAACGCAAGCTAAAGCGAACCGTTAGTCAGCCAATGTGAAGCGTTGGTCTATGAGAAGCGCTTTTCAATTGGAAGCGTTTTGTCAACGGGAAGCGATAGTAATTAAACGCAAAGTGGTGGTAAACGCTTAGCGTTTACTATCGTGCAACGTAAGCAAAAGCGAACAGATAGTCAGATTGGCCAATGAAAAGCGTTAGTTATGCAAAGCGAAGCGCCAGTGATTTCGCGAAGCGTGATTTAACTCGAATCGGTAACCAACGAAAAGCGTGAACCAACTCGAAACGTAAGCTAAAGGGAACTATAAGTCAGCCAACGCAAAGCGTTAGTAAATCAACCCATAGCCTTGGTAAACGCAAAGCGTTAACCGTCGCATCACGCAAGCTAAAGCGAACCGTTAGTCACCCAACGCGAAGCGTTGGTCAATAGAAAGTGTTAGGTCAACACGAAGCGTTAGTTAATCAACGCGACAGTGATTCAACGCGAAGCGTGATTTCACGCGTAGCGTCAATCAACACGAAGCACTAGTTAACGCGAAGAGAAAGTTAACGCGAGGCGTAGGCAACTCAACGCTAAGCGTTGTTAAGCTTAGCGAGTTGTTAAGCTAAGCGACGATAGTAATTCAACGCTGATATATATATATATATATATATATATATATATATATATATATATATATATATATATATATATATATATGTAACCACCATGTCCAAGTTGCCCACATGAAGAGGAAACGGCGGAGCACATTTTCTTCTCGTGCCCCCGTTTCGCTGCAGAGAGAGCGGTACTAGATGCAAGACTCCATTGCCATGGTACACCAGAAAACCTCGTTGACCTGATGGTCCGCTGTGAGGAAAATTGGAAGGCAGTGGCCGACGCAGCGGCAAAGATGATGAAGATTCTCCAGAGAGATCGACCAAGGAGACGTCCACAGCGACAATAATTGAATAGGCAGTAGTAAGCCAGTCCTCCCCGGGCGAAGTAGTGTCTGACGGCGGTTCCGCGCAGGGTACAATGGAGTATCCTCAAGAGTTCAGGGTTTTAGCGGGTATGTTCCAGACTTCTTCTGGTCCGAGCCCCGCACCGTGCCGAAAGTCCCCTGAAAAGGAGACTTCTCGGTCAGTGCAATTTCATGCATTTCCCCCTCTTGATATAAAAAAAAAAAAAAGATATATATATATGTATATAAATTTTTTTGATGATTTTTGATAGGATCGATGGACCTTTGAATAAAATTTTTGCAAAATTTTGAAATCTGTACGAGACCAACAACTTCTTTGAAAAGGAAAATCACTTAAACCTTGACCTTATGGTTTAAAAAACTGAAATAAACATAAAAACAATACTATTTGATGTATGTTATGTTTGTCATGTGCCCGTTTGTACATGGAGACCATGCCTTCATTCGCTTATCAATTGTATTTATCCTTTTTTTCAACTTTGAGGACAGATTTTGAGAAAACTATTGAGTTTATGAAAAAGTGTTTCAACCAAAAGTTGTTTATTATAAAGAGAAGAAGATTTTTTGTTAACAAATTTTTTTTCTGACTCTTACGGTTTCAAAGATGTGTAATTCCCCCCTCTTATTTGCTCTTTCTGCACAAATTAAGAGAAAACTATTGAGTTTATGGAAAAATTTTTCAAACAAAAGATGATTATTTTAAAAAGGAGACGATTTTTTTACTCAAAATTTTTTTTCTATTTCTTACGGTTTCAAAGACGGATATTTCCCCCCCCCTCATAGCGGGGGGAAACATGTTCCGATTTTGCCCATTAACGAACTTGACCTTACTTTTTTGCTCTAGAACACACAAACAAAATTTCAGCTTGTTATCTCTTCTCGTTCTTAAGTTATTAGGTTCACAGACGGGCAGACGGACATGCCTAAATGGCCGAATTAGGCAATTTTATGAATACATTTGTGAAGCATTACAAAGCGTTACAAAGTCGGGACTAAACTTAATATACCTTGTATATTTACAAATATACTGGGTATAAAAATTGTAAGTATAAAAATTGTTTAATTTTATAAATGTGAAAAAATGGGACGATGTTGTACAGGGAAAGCATAGATATACTGTTATATATCTATGAGTGGAAGGTTGTTTAAGGTTAGGAATGCGTGTCTGCATTTACGAAAGGAATATGGTCTGTAATTACCGGTTTGGTCATCTTCTTTCTTTATCTAATATATGTTAGTATTGTAAACATATATTTGTATATTATTATTAATTGCAATTATCACTATGATTCTTCATCTTTTAATTTATTGCAGATTATTAAGAATTCTCTATTATTAATATTTATTTAATTATTACTTGATAATCGAAAACAATTTTTTATTATCTATAAAACTAAGACTTCTTATTAACTGAATGAAAGTGATTTCTTGGCGCCTACATTTAAACATTTAAATTCCGTACGGCACTGAGACCAGTGACCCCTACTGATAAAAGATAGTTACACCAATTCTTGACCGTTTTTTTAACATTACGTTCGCTCTCCTAATATATCTATTCTTCATGGTGTGGGCTTAGTTTTTACCATAGAGATACTACATTGAATTCAGATGCACATGTGTTTCTGTATTCTTGGATTGTACTTAGCTAGGGTTGCCAAATGTGACTTTTACTAAATCTTTTCAAGTATGTTATTTTGAGAAACGCGTAATTATAATTTGTAACCTTGGCTGATTAATAAATGTAGTGTTCAGCAAAAGAAACGCACCAGTACCATGTACTAGTTTACCGTATTGTGTCATAAGTGACTTTCAGTTCGTGAATGAAAGCAGTTGGTCAAGGCAACCTTTTTCACCAATCGATAGTGAGATAATTATCTATCTTTACACCACAAGAAATAGAAGAAAAGTTTAAATTAAAAAAAATACTTTTTAAACAAACAACTTTTGTTTGAAACCTTGTTTTATAAACTGAACAGTTTTGATCAAAATTCAACTCAGAAAAATGTGTTTACTACATATATATACAACGTATACGCACCAAATATATTTTTATACAGACTGTGTTGGAGTGCTTTTCCAATAGAGAATAATTTTAAATATTATTTATTACTGGCAGGCCGTCTGGTTACTGTGCGGAGTCAGTCAGTACACATGTAATGAGTACACACTCTTAAATGAGTCAGTACACACAATACACACAGTCAATGAGTCAGTACACACTCTTAAATGACAAACAAACTACCATACGCATATGAGTTGATTCTCATTACATGTGTACTGACTGACTCCGCACAGTAACCAGACGGCCTGCCAGTAATAAATAATATTTAACATTGATTCTCTATTGGAAAAGCATTCCAACACAGTTTGTATATCTGTGCGTCTGTAAAAAGTAAAATAAACAGTCCACGCACTGATAATGATCTCAGTATATACACAGAGTATTTAAACATTTAACTTATTTGGTGCATTTTTATTAGTCTGATAAGGAATTGAATTAAATAAATTTTTTTTTTGAATCAGAGTTGCTTACTCAGACACCAAACTGTAAATAACGCATTTAACCGTGTATAGTGTGAACAGACTTTTACGTATATTCTAATCAATAGATCGTAGTGTATGCAAGTTCGGTTCAAATTATCAGTACAAAATAACTCACGTCGTTTCGTGACTTTATTGATTTTGATAATGAAGTTTCATTAGTAGAAATATCAAATATTTAGATGGGCGGATTACAAATATAAAGTTTTGTTGTTTTTATTGGTAATTAAATACTCGAACTCAATTAAAACATTTATTAAATATTACTTGTAAAAATTAATTAATATGTATTGAGGTTTTGCGTTTTTTTTTTTTTTTGTATAGGTGACAACTGATAAAAAACCTAAACACAATTATGGCACAAATTCAAGGAGATCCGTGGGTAGTTCAACCTCGAGAACGTGCTCGATATGAAGAACAATTTAAGTCGTTACAACCGATAAATGGTCATATAAATGGTTCTCAAGCCAAAAGTTTTATGTTACAAAGTCAACTTCCTCCTGTCGTCTTAGGTCAAATTTGGTAAATAAACAACGTTTTTCAATGGATATTTTTAAGGTCTGATTATTGTCGACGTGGTTTTTAAACGTAAACAATGAAATACATTTGCTACAAGTTCTATTTAGAATAGTCGAATTTCAAGACGAATTCTTGAAGATTGTTTAAAATTAAAACACGAAATTCGTTAGACGAAAAAATGAATGTCTATTAAAAATATTTAATGAAATTTCAATATTTTACAGATCTTTGCTATTTAGATTTGTAGAAATTTGAATCATTATAACCTCCAACAAACATACTGACCTGAGTAATATTATTATTTCTTGGGCGACGAGTTTGGATAATGAAATCACTTAAGAATGAATACAAATGTTTGATATCTCTTAGTTTTCGAGATATCAAAATTTTTAAGTTTTAAAAATGAATGAAAAAATTCCAATGCTCTCCGATTTACGAGAGTTCTTTTCACAAAAGTGTTCACGGGATTAACAGTCACATTACCCAATTTTAATCTACATTTTAGCCTAAAAACTTGTAATTTTAAATCTCATTTCGTGTAAAAAATAAACTAATTTGAAATTATGAAAAAATTATTCAAAGAATTAAAATCGAGTCTTCCTAGGTTCTGGGTTATAAAAATCTCATAAATCGAAAAAGAGTAAAAATACAAACATGTGCCTTCAAAGAATATTTTCTAAAAAAAAATTTACCGGAAGCCATTTTCTATTTGAAAACTAAAGACTTGTAAGCTTGTGTCCGGAAGTGTTTCTGCATCGAAGCAATATTTCATATCCTTATATTATGATATTATTATTAGAATTAAGTGGCATTTGAAAAAAATCCATCACTCCCGATACATCTTGTATATTTATTTTTTAATGAAAATAATAAGTAAAAAATTAATACGTAGGTCGCTAGCGGATACGGATGCTGATGGAAAAATGGATATAAGTGAATTTTCAATCGCCTGTAAATTGATTAATCTCAAATTACGTGGCTTTGAAATACCCCCAGTTTTACCACCGGCGCTATTGAACTCAGTAAAAAGTGCCCCACCAGCTATACCCCCTTTACCAACACAAATATTAAATATAAATCAACCGTTATCTACTATGGGTAGTACAATTATACCCCCACGCCCTCAACCCCCGAAACCACCATCAAACGATATTAATATATTGGTACAACAGTCTATAATTCAACCTAGTATTATGAATCAACCGCCATTAGTGCCACTAGGGGCTCTTGCAACTAATCCTGCATCCTTAATCCAACCTTCTATGCCATTAATGTCACAACCGTCCCCATCCTTAATCAGTGGGCCTACACCATCTTTAATTGGTGGCGCAGCACCATTAGGGGGGTTAGTGCAACCAACGATTCCAGCAGCTAGTGTTCCTGGTGTTTTGCCATCTGTTCCAAGTTCAATTATTAGTACTGGCATGCCGGTTAAGACAGAAACAACAACACTTCCCGCTTTGCCTTCAATGGAGAATTTGCAAGGTTTAATTTCAACTGCCCCGGCTTCTGCTCCAATCAAACCCATCGAGATCACGATACCACGAGGCACTATGGAGCGTATTGGTTCAATTGAATCACCTATGTAAGTTTCATATAATTTTTGCAAAAGACCTTAGTCTATTTATTTATTCAGGCCTGAAAAATAAGGATGATTTTAGATTCTGCAGAGAGGTGGAGAAAACTCCAAAATACCTTCTCATGGAATACGATACCCTTGTAAAAGAGTAATACTTGAGAGTATCCAAATTGTGAAAAAGTACTACCATTTCTGGATTCAATCTGAATCGTTTCCTTTACTTTGGATTCAATCTGCATCGTTTCCTTTACGAAATAGGACTGTGAGAGTTGCTTTTGGTTGAATTTATTCAGCATACACCATTCGAAGTAGCACAAGAGATATTTTAGACGGCAGTGCCCTTTACCTCCTCAAGTCTTAAAACGGAAAATTCATAGAATCTTTCCTTGTCTGTCCGTTTGTATGTAGACGATTTTTCCCGGAAACATTTAATGTAGAAAATTTCTGAATCTTATTTTTAACGGAATTCCTGAAAGGAAATAGAGCTATTGGTCTCGTACCGACTTCAAAATTTTGCAAAAATTTCTTTAAATGTCCATCGATCCTACCTAGTAGATGTCGAAAATCACCATCTGTAAAATTTATATATATATATATGTGCCTGTAATCGCTTTAGCGGTCACAATTTTAATCTGATTGGAATGAAATTTGGTATTTGAAGCGCTTTTGGTATTCAAAAGGTCATGTTCGTTAATGGGTAAAATCGGGCAAGGGGAAATGAGGGTTTAGAGGGAGGGGGAAACACAAAATTTGACATATCTGCCTTAATATTTGAAAAATCGAAAAATTTATAAGAAGTAAAGTTGTAGGTATTAAGTTTTACTGTAATTTTGTTTCTTATCATATTTTCTGTTACCCTAATATTTACAGAAATATTGACGGTTTAAGATTGAAAATTAAATTCCTTAATATCTCTGTACACATTTGAGTTTGAGCAAAAATGATAAGGTGATGAATTGTAGCTAACATGATTTTCTACAAGTTTATTCCTTACGTATTTTTCGATTGTTCTAATATTAAGAGAGATATTTTATATTTTGTGTTTTCTTCTTTCTTTATGCCCCCCTTTCCCCTTGACGTATGTCATTTATTAATAAAATTGGCCATGCAAATACTAAAATCATATACGACATTTCATTTTGATCAGACTAAAATTGTGACCGCTGGAAAGTGATTTATGTATTCAAAGGAAATTCGCTAAGTTGAAGCAGCTCCTGCGTAACGAATTTTTTCTTCATTTAGGCAAATTGAATGGGCAGTTCCACATCAAACAAAATTGAAATTTACGCAATTATTTAATACCACAGATCGTTCACGTTCTGGATACTTGAGTGGCCCACAAGCTAGAAATTTAATGTTACAATCGAAATTACCTCATGCAGTTTTAGCACAAATTTGGTAAGCTTCGAGAAATTATTTGATTTTGATTTAAAATA
Source organism: Nineta flava (assembly GCA_963920215.1). Lineage (NCBI taxonomy): Eukaryota > Metazoa > Arthropoda > Insecta > Neuroptera > Chrysopidae > Nineta > Nineta flava. Next base: position 51,314,334 of record OY986042.1, on the reverse strand, counting down.
ATTTAATTATTGTTTGTACAACGTTTAGGGCGTTAGCGGATATGGATTCAGATGGACGATTAGGTTGTGATGAATTCGTTTTGGCCATGTATTTATGCGAACAAGCGACCATGGGAAAATTGCCACCAGCAGTATTACCGATCGAATTAATTCCACCAGCATTCCGACGTGCATCTGTTACTAGTGGTGCGGGTGTTGGAACGACTTCAAGACACGGGTCTATTTCTAGTCAAGGCTCTCAACAACCTGATGGTGATTCAGCTTCTAGCTTGCCACAAAGTATGTTCCAAAAATGATCACTATAAATTGTTTTCTAATATTTTTCTACTTTTTAAAGCTACGTTTGAAGATAAACGTAAGGAGAACTTTGAAAAAGGTCAAGCGGAACTAGAGAGACGTCGTCGTGCATTGTTGGAAGCGCAACGAGCTGAAGCTGAAGCGCGTGAACGTAAAGAACGCGAAGAGCAAGAACGAAAAGATAGAGCTAAAGCTGAACAGGAGCGTAAACGGCAGCTAGAAATACAACTACAACTTCAGGAACAGCTTGAAAAAGAACGTCAACTTGAGGAGGAACGAAAACGTCAACAGGAACAAAGAGAAGCAGCTCGAAGGTAATGAAAATTGCATAACATTGTTTTTTCAAATTCGAACTTTGCGTAAGATTATAGTTTAGTTTTGTGCTCTGATTGGGCCCTAAACTTCAGAATCTTGAACTCATCTGGAAATCCTAACGTCCTTTCTTAATATAAAACAGATTTTTCTATTTTGTATGTCTGAAATACCTTATTAAATTATTTTCATTGAAATCGCTTCGAAAAATGCTAAAAATTGATTTAAAAAATGTCTCTGATTTTGATGAAATTAAACATTTGAAGCTCATACAATGAAAACCCAAAGGCACAACCAATATTAATTTGAATCATTTTATCGAAAATTTAGGATCGAATTTTAATTAAACACGATGACGAAAAATATTTTTCGATTTTTAGCGATTTTCCCGAATGGAAATAGAGTTATTGGTCTCGTACCAAAGTTAAAATTTCGCAAAAATATCTTCAAATGTCCATCGGTCCTACCTAGTCAATCGGTCCTATGTCAAAAATCAGCATCTGTAAAACATATTATGTATATATCTATATATGTATGTACGCAGATGTGTCTGTAATCGCTCTAGCGGTCACAATTTTAATCCGAATGGAATGAAATTGGGTATTTGAACGGTTGAATTCGTTAATAGTCAAATTCGGGCGAGAGGAAAGGGTGTTTAGAGGGAGGGGAACCACACAATTTGGTATATCTGTCTTAATGTTAGAAAAATCGAAAAATGTCTAAGGAGTACAGTTATAGATAATTAATTTCACTATAATTTTGTAAACTTGATTTTCAACAACGTCTCTCTTTCCCCTTGACATATGCCACGTCTTAACAAACTTGGCTTTGCAAATACGAAAAGCATATCAGATACGACATTTCATCAGGCTAAAATTGTGACCGCTTGAGAGTGATTTATGTATTCTAAGGAAATTCGCTAAGTTGACGCAGCTCCTGCGTAACGAATTTTTTACTTTGTCAACACAAATATTAAATATAAAACAACCGCCATCTACTATGGGTAGTACAATTATACCCCCACGTCCTCAACCCCCGAAACCACCATCAAACGATATTAATATATTGGCACAACAGCCCATAATTCAACCTAGTATTATGAATCAACCGCCATTAGTGCCACTAGGGACTCTTGCAACTAATCCTGCAACCTTAATCCAACCTTCTATACCATTAATGTCACAACCGACCCCATCCTTAACCAGTGGGCCTACACCATCTTTAATTGGTGGCGCAGCACCGTTAGGGGGTTAGTGCAACCAACGATTCCAGCAGCTATTGTTCCTGGTGTTTTGTCATCTGTTCCTAGTTCAATTATTAGTACTTGCATGCCGGTTAAGACAGAAAAAACACAACTTCAATTAAACATTTGAAGCTCATACAATGAAAACCCAAAGGCACAAGCATCATTAATTTGAATCATTTTATCGAAAATTTAGGATCGAATTTTAATTTAACTCGATGGCGAAATATATTTTTCGATTTTTTCCAAGTTTTCTAATAGGTGTCCTTTCAACAGGGTGTCTAGTTGCCTGGAAAACCTGGAAATGTCAGGGAATTTTGAGTTTCTGGAATAGTCATGGAATTGTCAGGGAATTTCGTAAAATTCCAGGGAATTTCGCATAATCGTATTTAAAATAACTTATTTCTAAAAAATTATTACTAATAATTATGTTTTGAGGTTTTTAAAAAAATTTTATGTATATTACCGATGAAAAAGAATGTATAGGTTTTATCATATTATCCTTAAAAAATAAATATAAATGAACAAATCTATACTTTTCTTAATTTTCCTATCAATAACAAAATGTTATATGAAAAAATGGTCTGGAAAAATTCGAATTCAAGTCTGGAAACCCTGGAAAAGTCAGGGAATTTTTTGCCAAAATATTACTAGACACTCTATTCAAGAAATACCGAAAAATCGGAAAAAACTCTATTTTTCTCTGATTTTTTTTAGTAATTTTGATCTAAGTGATTTGTGTTGTAGTTTGGAAAGATGTCCGTTTGTGTGTGCGTGTATAAGTTGTAATCATTTTTTCGTGCACGAAATCTCGAGAAGCAAAAATGATATCGATTTCGTTGAGGTTTATCTAATTCAGTCAAGGAGGCTGGTTGGGCTTAGAGGGAGGAGAAAACATGAGTAAAGTTGTAGTAAATAATATTTACAACGATTTGTCTATATGTCTAATTTTTCTGTAACTCTAATATTTACAGAAATATTGCCGATTTTATTATCTCTAATTTGTAAAAATGAACTTTTTTTTGTCGGTCGTACTTAGAAATGTAACAGTCAGAGAGACCAATTCACCCTACGTTTTGTTAGATTTGAGATTATAGGGTTTCGATGCTTATATCTTAAAAACAACTTCGTAGGCGTTTTACTTGAAACATCTTTTTGAAAATTTAGTTTACCTTGAATGTTTACAGAGAAATGGAACGTCAAAGACAATTAGAGTGGGAGAAACAACGTTCACAAGAATTACAACACCAACGACAACGATCTCAAGAAAACGTGTTAAAATTAAAAGCACGTAATCAAACACTTTCAATTGAATTAAATTCACTTACCGATCAGGTACGTCTTTTATTCGAATCATTTCCAATAAGTACCAAGCAATTTTCATCTTGTTTTGTTGTTGTTGTTGTTTAGGTAAAAGAATTATCCCAAAAAATATGTAACACTCGTGTGGGTGTATCAAATGTGAAAACAACCATTGATGGAATGCGGGCAACACGTGATACACATATGCAAGAACTATCACAGTTAAAAACGAAATTAAAAGAGCAAAATTCACGATTAATTGCACTGAGTCAGGAAAAATTAAAATTGGATACCAAGAATAAGATGAATGTACAAAATGATCAGGATCATTTAGAACAAACACAGGTGGCGTTCGATAACAAAGAAATTATTATCAAACAATTGAAAGTAAGTGATTTTTAGCTATTTGAGTGGCTTTTTGTTACATTTTTAAGTTTATTCCATGGTATACTGCATAATTTTTGTTCCCTTGCTCGACGGTTGTTAATCAAGTAGCAACAATTGGGCAATATTGTGATTATCGCGCCTTAAAACATGGCCTTTCCATTTATATTTTATTTTGTTTATTTGTAAATTCGTAAAAAGCTTAAAGTTGCTTCGTTTTCATAGGTTTTCATTGGAGATGATGTTGGGTCAGAATATTCTGTGAATATTTTGGAAGGGATACAATAAATTTTGTATATTTTGTTTTTTGCAGGACAAATTACAGGATATGGAAGAACAAATTGGCGGGAAATTAAGTGATATTGAAAATAATAATTTACAATTAAATGATCTCACACGACAATTAAATGATTTAGTGAGCGAATGTGAAGTGATATACAACGATTATGAATCGAAAAAAGAGACGGTAAGTCATTTCCAAAATGTTCGTCAAGCATTTTCTAATAAAAATTAAAGATATTCTCCGACTCAGTAGACCAAATATTAAATTCCTAATGGACTTATATCTAGCCACTATCCACTTAGATATCAACTAAAGAAAATGGGAAATATTAAAGTAGATATTTGTCATCTCGGCAATGATTCGGTAGAAATAGCGAGACATTTGCTTTGAAGCTGTATTCTTCAAAATATATATTAACTTCCAAAAGTAATCCTACGTTTCATAAATGACTTGGGTGGAATTAACTGGACAAAGGACCTTTTAGTTTATAGTGACAAGAGGCTCGCCTGCGAAGCTTTCTGTTTTTTTACGATAGAAGTTATTTTCTCGATTTTGGAACGTTGGTGTACAGTTTCTTGTCAGGTTTTTCACTCTACTGAATCAAATTCTACTGGTTCAATTTAAATTGAACAGAATCTAAATAAATTTTGTTTTTAGGTGCTACAAATGAAAAATATGAACAACAATGATGCAAATGATTATCAAAGTGCATGGAAAGATACCGACAACGCTTGGAATTCAACATCGTCCGCTGATTGGGGTCCACCGGATGATGTAATATCGAATAGTACAGCGCCATCAACTTCAATCAAATATCGTGCAATATATGAATTTGTTGCACGTAATCAAGATGAAATATCATTTCAACCTGGTGATATTGTTATGGTGCCACCAGAACAAAATGGAGAACCTGGTTGGTTAGCCGGTGAAATTCGTGGTCATTTAGGATGGTTTCCTGAATCGTATGTTGAGCCTATTACCGATGGAAGTACTACATCCGAAAGTATATTATCTGGAGTTAAAGATGATGATATATTTATAAATCGACCATTAGAGTAAGTTTTTTTTAAGCGTGGAATATCTCTTACTTCCAAAGATTATAATTCCACCGTGGACAACTCGTTAAAGAAGAGTACATCCAGATTAATAGAATTTTATTAAAACGTGGGGTGCCTCACAGGATATTGTAGAATAATTTCAAGTTCTCTAGGAAGATGGGTAAAATTCCAGAACACTTCCTAAGGGAACAAAAATAGGTTACAGTTGTTAGCGGAAGCTGGAAAACGAGAATAATTTCAGATTATATGGAGAGGTAGAGGGAATTCCAAAACACTGCCTCAAATAGACCAAATTTCATATACTTTTAGAGAGGTACCATTTCTAGATCAGTTGAAATAATTTTCGAACTGGATGAAGTTGACTTTATACCCAGTCGAAAAGCACACTAAGTGCTTCCCCTCCCCCTCTCAATTCGTCTTGTACACATGGCCAAAAAAGTAGTGCTAATTTTTCGAAATTTTATAATTGATTTGTGCCTTATTCATTCGGTTTTCGAAAAAAAGTTACAAGTCAACTAAAAAAAATTGAAAAATGAGCACGTTACTTGCCCATAGTACACTTCCCTACAGTATATTTAAAACAGTAAGTCTCATTTTAAGCGTAAATATTACTGGAATATTATATACAGTAACATTTAGAATATTTCAACTCGTTCAAATTTTTCTCAGGGAAATGTACCGGCTTCGTTCTGAAAACTTCAACGCAAGTAAATTCATGATTATCTAAATTTTATTTTACAGAGGTATTGCTGAAGTTCCAGAAGTCGTAGAAACTATTACACAAATAGCTGCTACAAATGAAGTAGCACCTGTAACTGAAACGAGTGAACCAGATTATTTTGTTGCATGTTATCCCTACAATTCTGTAGAACAAGGCGATTTAAGCTTCAATGCAGGTAACATAATTTTTTTCCCATATTTCTAGAAAAAAAAACTTCGTTATGCAGGAGCTGCGTCAACTTAGCGAATTTCCTTAGAATACATAAATCACTCTCTAGGGGTCATAATTTTAGTGTGATCAAAATGAAATATATATCTGATATGATTTTAGTATTTGAAAAATTTAAATTTATTAATAGCTAAAATCACTGACCTCCACTATAGCCAAAATACAACCATATGCAACGATTAATAATAGTGTGCTATTGCAGTTTAAAGTTGCTATGGAAACGACAATCAAAATTGACATTTCAAAATTGAAACAAAATTTCAATAAAATATTTTTATAGTTATAAAATATTATAAGACAGTTATTATTGAACCATATTATCCACTATTGAACCAAAACGATACCCACTTTTTAAATACATTGTCTTGTATAAAAAGTAAATGTATGTATATTTCGTATATATAATAACCTGTAATATTCGTTACGTTAATTAAACAGAAATGGTTGGTGATTGTAATTATAATTTTATGACGTCATTCAATTTTATTTAATTAATAATATATATGTATATATCTATATACATATATGTGTAAAAAGATATGTAGTAAAAAAAAAGGGTAACGATTAATTGACCATTATACAATATGGCGTTCATTTTACAGTTTATAATTCAAAGAAGAAATAAAATCGTTTAAGATCATTGTCTTATGAATTAACAATTTTTGATGGTTTAACGTTCAAATAATTGCAAAAATTATTTTAACACGATAAACTGTTAGTATATTGTCATGGAGATGGATGTATCAATATATACCAACCGTAATCCTGACAAGCGTGACGTTTCAATTATAAATGATAAACTTTAAAAACAACATACCGATGTGTGTTTTTTTAACTCAATAACTAGCAACACCAGTAGAAACTTCGATACCACTTAAATAATGTGAAAAAAATCTAAAAACATTGAGTTTGTAATATATGTACATTTGGCCACACAAGTTGATGTCGTTTTTTAAAATTGTATAGTTGATTTGTGCAATAAGGAACAAATCAATTTGTTTCAAAATTTAAAAAAACTACATCAACTTTTGTGGTCCATAGTACCTACACATAGCCAAAAAAGTAGCGCTCATTTTTCAAAATTGTATGATTTTTGCCTGATATTTCAATAGCGTATGATATTTCAATAGCGAATTTCTGATATTTCAATAGCGAATTGTAGAAGCGTCTTAAGTAGACTGGTCTCTAGTTTCCAAATAGGAAGTTGGCTGTGTGGATAGATTAAGTCGCATCCAGCCACATTCGTTCAAACAAACAAACGATGATGAAACTGTCACCAAAGTAGCGACGAGTAACATATCCTGAGACAATATAAGAGTAATTTTAATAAGAGTAAAGTATACAGGAATAAATGTGAATGAAGGAAATTTTAACAAGAGTAATTTCAATATAATTTAAAATTTATTATATTTTAAAATTTAGTATATTTTAATTTAGTTAATTTTCTATTTATTTTTATTTTTGTCTATTGATCTCGACTTTCTATCTATTTCTAATTGTCAAAGAGTAAACTACGACTAGCTAATTTATACTGATGATGACTACTTCGTAGTCGAAATACGTATTTATAATACAAAAAAAACTGATCTAGGTAAAGGGGGTGAATTTGAAATTTTATCTAAGAGGTAGGATCGATGGACATTTGAGAGAAAATTCGCTAAAAGTTTAATTTGTACAAACAACTATTATAGTGTATTATTATCTTTTAAAGGTGATGTCGTTATTGTTTTGAAAAAAGAAGGTGAATGGTGGACTGGACAAAGTGGTGGTAATATTGGAATTTTCCCGTCGAATTATGTACAAAAAGCTGATATGGCAGTAAGTCTAAAATAAATAAAGTTGTTATTGAAAATCAAAAATTTTATCTAATTTCTCAAATGTTTGTTTTTATATTATAGCCACGCTCTGATGTTCCAAAACAATTGGAACAAACAATTAGACAAGAATTGGATAATGGACAAAATAAATCTTCATCGGATTTTGATGCAGAAATATCAGCAATCAACGATAAACGAAAATCTGTTGACAAATCACCAGATTTTGTGGCAATGGCTTCGAATACTGCGGTTAATACATCTTTTAATAATTTTCCTAAAATAAAATTAAACTGACATTTTGAACTTGTTTATACTGGTTTGTATCTCAAAGGTTGCTAACTATGTGAAAAACCTGGAAATATCAGGGAATCTAGCCATTCTGGAAAAGTCTGGCTAAATGATAAAAATACCTTCAGAAATATATATCTTTTCTGAAAATAATTGAATTGATCAGATTTTTTGCCCCCTTTTGTATGATTTCAGACGATCTCGTAAACCGCTCACCATATCGTTGAATTAAAACGATTTTCGTGTCTTTTGGATCCAATTTACATTGTATAGTGAATTTCATTCAAATCGAGAGTAAAAATGATTTTTCGATTTTTATTTTTTTATTTTTAACCATCGATTTGAATGAAAATTAATGTATGAGGTAAATTGAACCCAAAAAACACCAAAATCCAGTTGGTTTGACGATTTATCTGTTAGTTTTCGAGATATGCGTATTTTATACGATTTTATGCCCCCTATTATTCGATTTCACATGATATATCGTAAACCGTTCACCAAATCGTCAAATGAACTTGATTTTCGTGTTTTATGGATCAAAATTACTTATTCTGATGAATTTCATTCAAATTGGGAACAAAAATTATTTTTCGATTCTATGATTTTATTAAGCTACATTCTGTGATTTTTCGATTTTTGTTATTTTTTAAGGTACACCTTTAGAAAAATTACAAACAATATTAGTCTTTGATTTTATTGAAATAAGTATATAGTTGTATTAGGTAAATTGGACCCAAAAAAATAAAAAAATCCAGTTCGATGATTTGATCGATTGTTTTCGAGATATATACTCTATTAATACGATTCTATGCTCTTATTTATACGATTTCAAGCGATATATCCCGAACCGCTCATCAAATCCTCAAATGAACACGACATTAGTTTTTTGAAAATAAAATCGTCTTAATGAAACGACACACTTTATTTTTAAATATATATCTCATGCTTTTGCTTTAAAATTGGATTTATTTGTTTAGACTCTCAAAAATTCCAAAAAACCAGAAATTGCAACAGTTTTGGCACCATATCAAGCTACCAGTGCTGAACAATTAACCCTGTCACGAGGACAGTTGATAATGATTCGTAAAAAATCCGATTCTGGTTGGTGGGAAGGTGAATTACAAGCAAAAGGACGAAAACGCCAAGTAGGCTGGTTTCCTGCTACATATGTTAAAGTATTAGAGAGTAGTGGTCGTACTAGTGGTCGAAATACTCCAGTTTCAGCAAGCAAAACTGATCAACAAGAAATTATTTTAGGTATGAATAAATCATTTAAAAGAACGTTTAATTTCGTTTAACGAATCTTTTTTCTGATCTCTCAAAATTTTTGCGAAATTCCATTTACGGTTGTTTAGGTATTCAATTTTGAAAATTGGATTTTTATTCATGTTAAGATTTCCAACTGAAAAAATAATCCCAAGTTAAGGTTATACGCGCATTAAGACAACGTAAACATAACAAGCTGAATTTTTAATGTTATTAATCAATAGTAAATACACATAAATTTATTTTTTTGAAAGAGATCTGACGTCCAGTTTCTTAAGAATTTATAGAAATATAGGTTATTGGAGTATGTCTGTATTCATATTTCATAATATGTATTTCTATTATTATTGTATAAATATCAGCAAATTAATTACAATGACGTAAAAGACGATTTAAAAGGGTACAGTGGGTATTAGTGACCCTGTATCAGAATCAAATGAAAATAGTTTGATTGCTTGCAAAACAATCATATCATTATCGGTGGAAAAAACAATCTATCCGCATATACAAAATTGTAAAACTGCATCGGAAATTTGGAAAATAAAACGGTTATATGAAGACACCGGTCTTTCGAGAAAAATTAGTTTATTGCGTAATTTTATTTCGACACTTTTAGACAATTTTGAGAATATGCAACAATATGTGGACCAGATAATGTCATATTCAAACAAATTAAATGGTATTGGATTCGAAATGTCCAGTGAATGGACTTCGGCAATTTTATTGGCTGATTTAACCAAAAATTACAAATTACATTTCAAATTTTTGCTCCTATTCCTAGAACATTTGTTTGTATTCAAATTTTTTGCTAAAGTTAAATTTTTTGGTCATTAGCCTCTCTTTTAACTTCTGCAAATTTGTAAAAAGTCTAATTGTATCGTAAAATTTTCAGAACTATGCTCGATCTTTTTTTTTATATCAAAACTACACGTTAGACCCCCCCCCCCACCCACACTCTCCGCCTCACCTGAGAAGTCTGCAAAATGCGGCCCTTGCTTTGACGATATCATGGGAAACTTATGAGAAAAATCACGACTATGTTTTATCAGTTCACTTTTATGTATTAAAAATGAAGATGTGTATATTTTTCACTCTTAGTCTATTAGCTCTAGTTACAAAGTCGGGACTAAACTGAATATACCTTTGTATATATTATATATCGGGTATAAAAATACACTTTATTAATCTCAATACTTGTAAATACTAAATCACAAATGATTAGAAATCTAAAACATTATTATTAGTTTCTAAATATGATAGTAGTAAATTAGTTCAGTCAATCTAGACCAAAAATGGGTAATCAGAAGAACTAAAAATACTAGTTCCAATTTTTTCAGGAATGTGTAGAGGAGAGTCCCCTGTAATGAAAAAATAAAGTCCCTCCAAATCCTGGTGCCGCTGGGGAGGGGGGAGGGTAGCTTTAAATGTTCCATTTTTCAGTTTTTCGCTTATAACTCGAAAACGATGCGTTGTAGTGAAAAAGTTATTCAGTACAAAATGAAAGCTTATTAAATTTGCTACAAGTTTGGTTAATACATTTTTACGAAAACTTGACCGTTTTTGTGCTATCGGCTCCGGAAAGGTGGTAATTTTTAAAAAAATTTGTTTTTCATTCTTGTTTTTCGTAAATTTTTGTCTTCTAGATCCTCACTCGTTCATTTTAGGGGAAATCGTCACAATAAAACTTGTACAGCATTCAATTCCCTACAGTCCGAACAGCTTCTAATTATCGCGTTCTAAATCAACAATACAAAATAATGGTCCCCTGAAAAAGTCAGTTCAAATGCCCCTACCATCACTCGTTTCCAAAAAAAATTCACTGATGAGCTCTCAAGAATGAAAGAGAAAGGCCCAACAGCTGCATTATGGGTGCAGTACTTCAAGATGGTCAATATGTTGAAAAAGTTTATAGCTGCACAGCGTTGTTGCGATTGGGGAGAACACCTTTCATGCGCCCAACAAATGATTCCATATTTCCACGCTTGTGGCCATTTTCATTACGCTAAATGCACACATCTCTATGTGCCGGACTTGTTGACTCTGACTAAATGCGACCCGGTTGATCACCAGCTTTTTGAGTAGTATATGGATTTTGGGTACTTTAGTGTGAATAGAACAGGAAATCGATGGGCAGGGTTGTGGTCTGACATGACCATCAAGCAGACATTGATGTGTGATATGAACAGCGAAGGAGGACTGACACGAGGGCGAGGTTTGACTGATTCTGTGTTGGCAAATTGGATTGCAGGTGCAGGCATTGCAGCTTCAATCTGTTCGTGTCTTGAAATGTTTGCGGGGACCCACAGTGTTAGCGGTGAGCAACATGTTGATATACGTGAATCACGTATCAAAAGAGATACTAAGGATAGAACAAAGCTTGCTGCTTGGTTAGAAAACCGCCTCCTTTTGCTAAACGTGACTATGTCATATCCCTCTCGACCGGGGTAATAGGTGGCAGTAACATTAATTGCCATCAAGCCATGGAAATAGCTGTTAGCATGGAATTTGCTGACATGAAACAATCTAAGAAAAATACTGTGGTCCCTCTCTCTGCTATGAGCAGCACTGTGAAAGTTCACAACCAAGCAGTCGTGGTAGATACTTCCGTAATATTTCAGCAGGAAAAATGACGAGGATGTTGCAGACCTGTTGAAGTACGAGTTATCTCCATACCCCATGACTCTATTCGACGAAGGATGCTTCAGGAAAACGAAGAAATCTGCTCTCTATGAGGCTTTCCTTTTGTGCACGGATTCAGTGAACCTCAAAACGATTTACACTAGTGGGCGGTGGCTTCCTCCTTCACAGAGTCAAGTGGAATGTTGGGGCCACTTTCTCTTTCATCTGTGAGTAGTATGCTTCATATATAATAAATCACTATTCTTCCAATTGTGCAGTTGTATTCGATGGGTACGAGGACATTAATTCCATAAAACGTGCCGAACAAAAGCGAAGAGAAGCATCCAAAACTTCAGTGCATGTGAACGTTTCTGGCAACATGGTAGCCAATGTTCAACAGGAAATATTTCTTACCAACGCCATAAACAAAGGTAGATTTTGCTATTGGTGGATACGCTAACAAGAAGAGGGATAGAGACATGCACAGCGACAGGAGACGCAGATGAGATGATCGTGAGATGTGCTATTGAAAAGGCCACTTCTCACTCCGAAGTAGCAGTTATTGGTGAAGACATAGATCTTCTCATCCTGTTGGTGGCTCTGACACCATCAAACGTGAATATCCGTTTCATTAAACCAGGCAGAGGTAACACCGAAACGAAGACGTACTCAATCCTGCAACTTCAAGAAGTCCTCCTTACTGCTCATCCATCCTCTTCATCCACAGCTTTTCAGGGTGTGCTACCACAAGTGCCATCTTTGGGAAAAGTAAACACTCCATTCTGAAGAGTTTTCAAAAACTGCCAGATGAAACCAAGGCAATAGCGGAGGTATTCTACAATCCTTCATCCACTAATCAGCAAGTGGCCCTAGCAGGAGAAGCCATGTTTCTCATCTACAACGCCCCACCCAACCAAAAGAATTTAAATTAACAGCGCTACAGCTGCTTCCTTAAATCGTCAACAAAGGTAAAAGCCAATTTGGCTTCTCTGCCACCAACGAAAGCAGCTGCTGCCCAGCACGCTCATAGGGTGTTCCTTCAAACCCAAATTTGGCCAGACCTCATTTTAAATTCAATATTCTGCCGCTGCGCTACGTGCTGCAACAACAGGTGTGGTTGTAGGAAGGCAGGCATCCACTGCTCTCCTGTTTGTGGATGTGAAGGTGACTCCCTAAATCACCGGCCTGTCCTCGAGGAAGACATCGACGAGGATATTGACGACGAGATCCTTCAAACAGACAGATAGTGAACACATAATAATTATATAATATATCATTAATATATATATATATATATATATACATCTATATATATATACATCTATATATATATATATATATATATATATATATATATATATATATATAATATGATAATAATTACATTTTACTTGTGTCAATTTCAACATTTTTGTGTACAATAAAATTTAATTCTTTTGAATTAGGCTTTAGAGATTTCATTTACCAGTACCACACCAATTTGAAAAATCTATAGATATATAATTATATAATATATAAGGTCTTATGCATTTGTATAAACCAGATATATGAACATATGTAGAGAAATGGAGCCATCAAATGGATCAAAACTATTATTTATTTTAATTGGGAAATCAAGATTTTTCGTTGAAATCTTAAAAGTGCTGTAAGGTGCGACGTGTTCAATATAAATTAACAAATAATATATGTTCTTGTAGGGAATTTAATGCTGTATAAGTTTTCGAGTTATAAGCAAAAAACTGAAAAATGGAACATTAAAAGCCCCCCCCCCCTCCTCCCTCCCCAGCGGCACCGGGGTTTGGAGGGACTTTATTTTTTCTTGTTCAGGGGACTCCTCCCTACACATTCCTGAAAAAATTGGAACTAGTATTTTTAGTTCCTCTGATTTTCTTATTTTGATTGGACTAAATATGCACACTGTTACCAAACTTCCGATGCCAGTAATATAAATTATAAATGCCGTTTTACCGATTTCCTTCTGTACCCCGCGCATTTTAGATAGTTAACCTCCTTAAAAAAATCTACCTTTTATAGTTAAGTATCGATATAACGATTTCATAAAAATTTAGTTCCTACTAGACGATGCGTTTTGCTTGAACTTTACAGATAAAGTAGTTGCCTTGTTCCCGTATACAGCACAAAATGTTGACGAGTTAACATTTACAAAAGATGATATTATAAGTGTAACGGCCCGTGAAGAACCCGATTGGTGGCGTGGAGAATTAAATGGTGTATCTGGTTTGTTTCCAAGTAATTATGTTGGACCTTTACAATGTAAGTAGTTCAAAACTTTTTGTAATTCTTTCATCATTTTCTTGCATAAGCGACATTTCTGTGTTTTTATTGAGAGGAAAGGAGTGGCAAATATTAAAACAAAGAAAGATGGAAATGATGTTTTATACGGTTACTAAAGCTATGATATTCATAGACTTGATATCGAAGAATAATAGTGGATGTCAAAAATAGTTTTGGATATGCTTTGAACACGGATTAGGACATTCTAGACCGGTGTTTCCCAACGTGGGTCCCATCCCCCATATATGGGTAATTTGATTGTTCGGGATAATTCGAAAATTGCTCGTCTAGTGTTTAAAAGACTAACCATATATTATGATTTAACTTGTTCAAAAAGAAGAATTATTGGAATCGTAATTTGAAATAAGCGTTCGTTAAGTGTTGTACTTTCTATTGAGCCGCACTTGAAAGTTTGGAACAATATCAACTACAGTTTGATATTACAAAATGTCTGTTATAAAGGCTGCCAATACTATTAAAGCTAATGCCGTGATGTAAGCGTCTCTTAAAGCTTCTTTGCGATGAACAAATTGCAGACTATGTGAGACTTTTACTTCACACTGAAGTAAGGTGGCTCCTGAAAGAGCACTACTGAAAAGATTGATTGCCCTATTTTATACTATTAGTTGTAATTAGACTTCATTTACGAAATAATTGAATTTTGGAATATAAAATAAATATGTATATGTTACATAAGGGAGCCAGAGTACATCTTAAGGCTTTCCGAAGATATTATCTCTCTACAGAGATCGTCTATAGGCAACGTTTTTGCAGCCAGAAAATGGCTGGGCTGCAAAAATACAGAACGTCTACGATTTCCATTCCAGTGCGCCAGGACTATTTCAAGAGCTGCCCCTGTGAGAAGAAGAGACGATCACTCACCTTCTCTACCATTGTCCAGCACTTATTATGAAGAGACTCATCCATTTGGGTGAGTTTGTTTTGTTTGACTCATTCTTTGACGACAATAGGGCTATTACTGTATCTAAACAGCTCCAAATGGTTTAAGGAGTAGTACCCAAGATCGATGAGTCCCATTTCAGTACCACAATGGGCCTCATGATCTAAGTGTGTCCATTCCAGGACAACCGCTACAAACTAACCTAACCTACATAAGGGGGTACTAGAATTTTAGAAGGACTTGAGTGAGGCATGGTAAAAAAAAGATTGAGAAACACTGTTCTAGATGGGCATTTTAAAAGATATCCAAATCAAATTGGATACCCTTATAGTAAAACAATCGTTTACATCAAATAAAACATGATTTAGTTTTTTAATACCCCATACCTATTCTCTCAAAAAAACCTACGTTTTCTTGTAATAAAAATCCCAAAAGTAGAATTCGTGTAGATGTTTTTTTTTTGTATTTAAAAACTTTATATTCTGGTAATTTGAACATTAATTTAAAATTAATTGAAAATAAAATGTTTAATTTGAAATTTATTGCAGTTGTTCGATAAAAAAAATTAAATAATTAAAAATTATAAAACAAAATATTTTTAAATGGGATTAAATTTAGGTGTAAATCCAAATATTCTTTAATGCACTAGTGCCTTTGCTTAATCAATTTTTTATTTTCGCTCAAAATGTACGCTACCATTTTTTAAAATATATTTAATGTTATTATATACGGTAGCAAATTTATTAAGACGTCGAATTCGAAAAAAAAAATTGGAAGAGAGAAAATTATCTTAGTTAATAGAGAAAGAAAAAAATTAACAGAAATCATAAGTTTAAATACCAAAAAGTGTTGAAATCTTGAAAAAAATAGAAGTTCTTTATAAAATCATGGCGAAATAATGTGTTTCAATTTGAATTCTTATCTCTTTCTATACGAAATTCGTTTTGTTTTGTTGGTAGTTTCATTTAATCAAATTTCAAATTTGAATAGGTCCTTTTTTGAAGACACTTGTTGTGAGATTTGCTCTTAAGCGATAAAGATATATTATAAATTTACAGATATATCATTCTCTGGTTTTGATGGTTGCGAATAGGGAGCCTATTGGTCTAAGATCCGGCATTAGTGAAAACCTTCCCTCATCTGTTAATTGATTGAAATATTATTGAAAACGCTTATTGCAATATAAACAATTTGGCAATGTAATGTCTGCCAGGGTAGTTCTGCTGCAATTAACATTAATTAATTAATTAAAAATTGATTTTTTCATAATTAAATCCCTCACGTGTTAATTGAATTTTGCTTGTTAAATAACATAGTATACGATACGACAAATCTTGTAATAGTAGGCAGCGCTGCTTATTACTGCTACGGTTACCTGCAGCCAGGTGTTCAAACTTAAAGTAAACTTAGGTTACTTCCCTCATATGTTAATTGAAAATTTTTTAGCTAATTTAAAAGTTCAGAATAATTAGAATACATCCATAACTGGCAGCCGTCTTAAAATCCATTACAATCAAGTGCAGCCTATATAAGAAAATTTAAAAAAAATAGAAATTATAAAAAAATACCTTGTAGAGAGAGAGAGACTATTGCATTATTCAACGTAATAAACAAGGAAAGTATATGATCATGCGAATGTGAATCATGAATGTGAATTATGTATTCCGTTTATCATGAACTCTACACAATCCACTATTAGTCATAGATAAAATATAGTAGTGGGTACTATTTGTATACACTTAGAAATGGAGTAGGCTTTACAAATGCATGATCATATACTTTCCTTGTTTATTACGTTGAATAATGCAATAGTCTCTCTCTCTCTACAAGGTATTTTTTTATAATTTCTTTTTTTTTTTAATTTTCTTATATAGGCTGCACTTGATTGTAATGGATTTTAAGACGGCTGCCAGTTATGGATGTATTCTAATTATTCTGAACTTTTAAATTAGCTAAAAAATTTTCAATTAACATATGAGGGAAGTAACCTAAGTTTACTTTAAGTTTGAACACCTGGCTGCAGGTAACCGTAGCAGTAATAAGCAGCGCTGCCTACTATTACAAGATTTGTCGTATCGTATACTATGTTATTTAACAAGCAAAATTCAATTAACACGTGAGGGATTTAATTATGAAAAAATCAATTTTTAATTAATTAATTAATGTTAATTGCAGCAGAACTACCCTGGCAGACATTACATTGCCAAATTGTTTATATTGCAATAAGCGTTTTCAATAATATTTCAATCAATTAACAGATGAGGGAAGGTTTTCACTGTCGGATCTTAGACCATATGTTGTGTACCTTACTTGATTCATGATTTCCATCTTTTATAACGCCCGTTTTCAACAAATTAAATCACGTACAATTTTAAATTTCAAGAAACATGAAAAAATGCATCGACAAGTTCAGAATGAGCTCCAAAAGAAATATTAATATCGAAAGTTGACATGTCGATAAATATACCGCTTTAACCTAACCTTTTTTAGTAGTACTAACAGAAATATTAAAATTTCGAAATACTTGAAATAATAACTTGTACATAAAATTCTTCTCAAATACGTATCAGATAGTAATAAAACATATTTCGTACATTGTAATTTTTGATTCCGTGATTTTTATATAATTTATAAAGAGATGTCCACAAATTATTCACCGAACGCAAATTAGAAAAAATGGACGGAAAGTATTATCAGAACTGTAAATCATATATCGATACTTTGATATTATTCTCTTCTCCCTAACGACAAAACTAAAATGTAGTGAAAAATCTAAACACAGTTTAGCTTTATCGCATAATTCTGTCATTTAGCTTAAAATTTTAAATTGTACCACGTAACTTTATTTGTCGTTGATAATGAGCGTCGAGCGACGTCATGCGGCCGTACTTTAACAAAGAACATGTTATTTAAATAGCATCTAGTAGACCGAGCTCCGCTTGCAGTGTCTTCTTTTAGTAATACGAAATATTATTAGCCAAGTTTTAAACCACTCGAACAAAAATGAAATCCAACACATGGATGTAAATGTAATAATAAACGTAATAAATACACGTAATAAACGTAATAAATACCCAAATAGTTAAATTAAAAGAACGATTATTAAACTCAACGATTGGTATATTCAAGAATAGCTCGTTAAATAAGATTGTTACGGGCAATCATATACCCATACTTCATGATCAAAAAAACTAGAGGATGTGAGAAATATATAAACTATATACTAATCCATCTTTGTCGCTTAAAACCAAACAGGAAGTTGCCACGTAATAACCGTCCTATAAGGGGCTATTCATTGTAATATAATGATAATTCTAGGAAAAAAACGTATGGTGAACTTGTGTTTAAAGTCTGTCTGGAATTTTATTTCTTGAAAGTATTTTTATGGCTTTATTTTAAAAATTTATGCCTGTCTGTATAGCAAAAACAAAAAAACAATATGCTTTATTACATACAGTGGTCCATATAAAAAGATACAAATTTTTATCGGAAAAACTGTTGGCGCTACAACAAATTAAAAGCATGACTTTGAGTGTTTGCCTGAGTTTTTTGTAGGAAATTTGTACTCAACAGTTCTTCCGATAAAAATCCGTAATGATTTTGATGGATGTCTTTCTATGTATATCTAATAAAATTAAAGATATGAAACAACGCCTCTGGTTGTCAAATTATTGAACTAGGTAACACTAGGTAACTAGGTGAACCGTTTTAACACATAAAGGTCGTTATCAGAACAACTAAATCTTTAATAAACTAAGTAAGTTACTATATATATATATATATATATATATATATATATATATATATATATATATAACTTTGTTTTTGGCCAGGACACTTGACAGATACTAAGCTGTTGTCAGATGATGGAAATGGTTTCATTTATTATTTCATATTGAAATACACACTAAATTAGGAGAAAATCCCCCAATTTGGCTATACTACCGATAAGTTAGTAAGTGTGTCCTAAAAAAAACACGCTGACTGTTCTTAGTTTACTGTTCTTAGTTTACTGTTCTTAGTTTACTAAGGACTTAGTTGTTCTGAAAATGAACAATATCCAGTTCAATTTTTTACTACATTGTGGCGTATCAATCTAAATATTACAGTTATAAAATTGAGAAATGAAAAATTCTGAAGAAAATATTGAAAATAATTATCGCACCAATGAAAGTTTATTTCAGTGTCAATATGTCAAGTTTTAGTCTAGTTACAAATAGATGATAATTGATTAATATTAATAATTAATGAATAAGTAACTTTAATTTAGTTTTCATTTCATTGTTTTTTTTTTTTTTTGTTGACATTTTGACGTTTTTCAGACGAAAGTTTTTAAAATGGTACACGTACATAGAAATAACTCCAACAAATGTAAATATTTATTTTAATTATGAAAATCATTTTGGACATTGATCAATTAGTCTATTTGTTTACATCTAAATTTATTACCCAATTTAATTGTAAATATGTTGTATTTTTTCACTGGAATAAATTTCAAAAGAATAGTGTTTTTATTTTAAAGCAAAGAAAAAAGGTATTCAATCTCCATTTTTATCAATTAACAATTATTTATTAATCTTGTTGTTAAGAGTGCGTTCAGTTTGTTTTGCATTTACTAATTTCATCATACTCAGTAGCGCTAAGTAATTTAGAGTGCGTTCATAATAAGCGGGAAGACTGTGACATTAAATGTGCAGATAATGCGGATTAAAAAAAAATTGTGTGAGAATTAATTAATTTATTAATAGAAAATTTTACACTCTTTTAGAAAAATTTGGTATAACAAACTCTGTTCTGTCGGAAGTGTCTTTGAAAAATATCTTGGTAAAAAATTTTCGGCAAGCTGAACTCCGTTCTCATTACTAGAGTCAAATTAGGTTCAAAATCTTGTTTTCAGGCAGGTTGTTGGGAATCGAATTTTCTTTTTTAAATCGACGCGTTTTGACGTCCTGAATATGACCCTACGGTTTTACGTTTCAACTAAATATGAAACAGGGTCGAAATTGAATTTATTTATAACAAAAAAGTGTTTTTTCTTATCTTTTCTAAAACTAAAAATTTTAAATTAAATACTAAATACTATGGAGCTATTCCGTAATGATAGCATCAATAAGTTTTAAGTTGGCATTACTTAAAAAGGAGAGGTAGGGATGGATGGTCCTGTGTTCCACCATCATAAACATCATCAAAAGTCGTATGACATATGCTATTGTAATGATAGAGGAATCATTTTTATTATTTATTTATAAATTGTACTTAGTTAATCTTATCTAAAGCACGGTAGTGCGCAAGGCCGAGTCTGTTATTAAACAAAATAAAATATAATTTTTTGTTTTTATTCAATTTTATTTAACTTTTTGTTTCTCAGTCATTGCATGATTCTGACAGCAGAAGATTTATGATTGATGATGTTTATGATGGTGGAACACAGATCCATCCATCCCTACCCCTCCTTTTTAAGTGATGCCAACTTATAATTTATTGATGTTACCATTACGGAATAAGCCCTATATTACATACTATTTTTTTTAAATGTGCACATAAACATCAAAATTAGTTAATTACAACTCGAGAAAAAAATTACCAAAACTTAAAAAACACAAAAATTTTAAATAAAAATAAAAATTCTAAAAATTATTTCATATTTTTTTTAAACTATGGCAAAGTATACTCGTATGTTAAAAATAATGTGCCAAATTTTAGCCCTTAAAAAAATTAGGTCCCTCACAATTAATAAAATACCATGTCACCTATTTTTATACCCAGTATTATGTAAATATGCAGGGTATATTAAGTTTAGTTCCGACTTTGTAACGCTTGAAAATATTGATCGCAGAAAAAAATGTTTGCTATAGGTGTTAATAAAATTACCTAATTAGTTCATTTTCGCATGTCCGCCTGTCTGTCTGTCTGTGAACCCGGATAACTCAAGAACGAAAAGAAATAACGATCTCTAATTTTTTGTGTGTGTTCTAGAGCAAAAAAGTGAGGTCAAGTTCGTTAATGGGCAAAATCGAACCATGTTTGGGAAAATGGGCAAAACTGCCTATCTTTGAAACCGTAAGATATATAATAAAAATTTAATGACAAGAAATCTTCTTCTTTTTAAAATAAACAACTTTTGTTTACAAAATTTTTCCATAAACTCAATAGTTTTCTCATAATTTGTTCTCAAGTTCCTCGGAAAGCAAAAAATATGACCATCTTTAAAACCATAAGAGATTTTTTTTTAAATTGTGGGACAATTCAAAAATTGTTAACAATTCAAACATTAATATACAACTCAGTATATACTGGGTATATACTGTATATAATACTGGGTATTCAAACAATTAATTCAGTTAGTTGTTACATTACTTGTTATAAATAAAAAGGGTGCAAATGATGATGAATAATTCTTTTTATACCCGGTATATAATATATACCAAAGTATATTCAGTTTAGACCCGACTTTGAAACGGTTAAAAATATTGATCACAGAAAAAAAATTTGGATATAGGTATTCATAAAATGATCTAATTAGTCCATTTCCGCAAAGTTGTCCGTCCGTCTGTTCGTAAACACGATAACTCAAAAACGAAAAGAGATAGCAGGATGAAATGAAGAGCTAAAAAGTAAGGTCAAGTTCGTGGACAAAATCGGACCATGTTTGGGCAAAATGGGCAAAACTATTTATCTTTGAAACCGTAAGAGTTCGAACAAAAATTTAATGACAAAAAATGTTCTTTTTTTTTAAATAAGAACTTTTTAACCCGACTTCAAAAAGGAGGATGGTTCTCAATTCGTCTGTATTTTTTTTTTTTTTTTTGTGTCACCTCAGAACTCCGTCATTTATGAACCGATTTTGAATTTTTTTTTTTGTTTTAAAGGGTTTGGTTTCCCATTGGTCCCATCCCCGGGAAATCGAGGAAAATCCTCATTTTATATGTGATAACCGATTTCTGCGAAATTTTTTTTTTTTGAAAGAGAACTCATTCATAATGGGAAAGTAAAAAAACTTTTTTAAAAATCGACTTCAAAAAAAATTTTTACAAAAAAAAACCGAACCCAAAAAAAAAATTTTACACTGTTTTATTCTCGAGTTCTAATAAACCGATGTTGATGTTTATGGGCTCATTTTTTTTTATGTAGAATTTAATAATATTCTTTGTCATTACTAAAATTTTTAGTTTTATAAAAGATATTAAGAAAAAACACTTTTTTTATTTAAACAAATTTAATTTTGACCCTGTCCCATATCGAGTCGGAACGTTAAAACTTAGGGTCATATTCAGGACGTCAAAATGAATATGACCCGAACAACCTGCCTGAAAAATGGTAATTTGACTCTACTACATCTACTTTGTTGTATTTTTTTTTCGTCAAGGAGTCTCATACATTTTTTACTCGTCAGAAAGTCTCACAGATCTTTTTTAAATTCGCAATAACGGTATATTTAATGTGATATGCTCTCGAACTAGAAGCTAAATAATTTGGAGTGCGTTCGTAACTCTTTTTGTTCGAGTAACTAAGTGTGCTTGAAAGTTCTAGAATCTAGTGAGTTTACGAACGCATCGTAGTTAATCATATTATTTTGAAGCTGGTTTTTCATGTAACATTTAACTCAAATACTTCAAAATAAACCATTTTCATTTCAGCTTGCGTATTTTTATTATTTATTTTGGTGCGAGACAAAAATTTTTACTTGCACGCCTCTATCGGAGACACCGTAAATATTCTAAAGAGAATGAACCTCTAATGCCCGATCTTCACTTGCATTTATTATTAGAGTGCTATATTTTCAAAATCCTTAATTCCATCAGCAAAAACAAAATATTTACGGAGGTATAATGTTCGTTGTCCTTAAAAAATTGCAATACAAGAAAATTTGTTTTCTTCTTAAACGTAAATTTTATGCAAAATTTTTTATACGTATTTGCTGCAATTTATCTCTCCACAGCCTTTTTATACGTAATATATTAGAGGTAACAACCCGACTAGACTGTTTACACGGAATAAAGTCAATCGTATGTAATTCTTTTAGTTCGGATATAACCAAAGAAGTACTGAGCCTAGTGACTCTACTAAGTCTAGTGACATAAAAATCATGCAATTTATAGATAGTAACCTTGAGACCAACTTAGTTTTAGTTTCATTGTGAAACCTCAAATGGTTCCGAAATTTTCACGCTATTCTCTAGTAATCGGTAATGTTAATAACAACTCGATCTATGGTACTATGCGATGATATGCAACTTATTCATTCAGTTTTGGGAAAATGTTTCGAATAAATGTTGCTTGTATATTTATAATAAATTTTTATCCGAGGCTTTTTTTAAAAACCAAATGAATAAAGCACACATCAATTATAAAATTTTGAAAAATGAGCACTACCAAAGAATACAATATACATAGAAGCGTATAAGTACGATTTTTGTGTCACTTAAAATTTGTAGTGCGTATGCTGACCACTAGATGACAATAGCTGTTCGATTTCGGTTTTTAGTGCCATCAGCACAACCAACAATATTAATATTAATATTTTATACAGCTTGTAAAAAAATAAATAAAAAAATTTTGACTAATTCTAAAAATTCATAAAAATTTCATCAATATTGGTGGATTCCCTTTTAATATAAATTTGAAGTACATCCCCGCTTCGATGTGATCCGGGCAATTGGTACTAAGTTCTGGCAAAGTACAGTTGGTTGTGCTGATAATGGCACTAAATACCGAAATCGAACAGCTATTGTCATCTAGTGGTCAGCATACACACTACAAATTTTAGGTGACACTTCTATGTATATTGTATTCTTTGGCACTACTCTTGAGGGCATGTGTACTAGTACGACGATTTCGTAAACATTAGTTTATTATGATAGATAATCATAGATGGCAACTAAGTTTAGGTATACATGCATTTATTCTGGGAATTCATAACAGATGGCATGTGGTTATTTACGCTTGCGAAGGTGATAATGGGTCAGTTAGTTTTATATAAAATTTGTTATTTAAACTAGATTTTGTAATTAACACTTGAAATAAAATTAGGATTATCAAACATTTATTATCGTATGATGTTAGTAATTCGAATGTAGTTTTCCCATATATGTAGTACTGTTTGCCTGTTCACCGATAGAGATGTGAATTTACTAACAAAACTTTCTCATCCAATATTAAAACAAAAACAAACAAAAATTTATAATTAGTAAAAGTAAAAATTTGTTGTACTTAGGAATGGATTGGAAGATCTCAACTTTGCACGACCATACACGAACACACAGCGATTATTCAATAATAATAATTCAAGTAGTAGTTTTATTATACTTTAAAAAAATATGTGTCGTCAAAATTTAAGCACATCTCATTTTTTGTTTAATTATAAAAAAAGTAATTAATGTAATTATTTATGATCATGGAATTAGTCTTTTTCACATTTTCTGTTCTGTGTAAAATCTTCGAGATAGAAACTTTAAATGAATGAGGTATCTACTTTTGGAACTACCGACTTCTAGGAATATACTATGAACTCCTTTTGAAACTGCTAAAAGCTTCTGTTCTAGACATTTTACCAAATATGGATTTTATACCGAACTAAAGATGCGAAGTATATTAATTCGTTATCAAAAAAGATCGTCAAAAAAGTATATATATATATATATATATATATATATATAGATTGATTATTTCTACGTAAAAATGTTATTTCCAGATATTCTCTCAAAGTATAACTGAAAAATTTTAGATGTACACTCCCGTTCATAAATATTGAACCAGTTGAAAAATTATTAAGTTTACAGTATGTAATATTATAAATATATTTAATAATATAATTGCTTAGAATGTGACTCAATTTTTATGAACAGGAGTGTATATGCAAAAAATAATTTGTAAATCTTGGTATTATTATTTTTAATACTTTTTGAAAAATCATTTTTAAATACTCAAAGCATATTGTCAACATGAAATCAAATTTATTGGAACTCACATCGGAACCAAAAACACTGAAAAATCAATATATATATAAATATGGTCTTAGAACTCCTCGTTAGGAGCATATGGTTCTAATTTTAGCGCCAACGGACTCGTTTTTGCGCAGCCATTTTTAGCTGCTCATCCAAATTCAGCTGTTCATTCCAGGATAATTCCGTCAGCGGAATTTCTTTTTCGAGGCTACAACGCCATGTTGCTAAGCTGCGGCCTATGTATAGACTTCCTTGAGGGTTGCAATCTAAAACTACTCTTGGTGGGTCTTCTGTGGATCTTAGAACATGGCCCAGTAACCTCAAGGAAATTTTAGCTATCAAATTTTCATGGGATATAGTTGGCTCTATCCTTGTCTAATAACGAAAACAGCAGAGTTGTGAAGACATTTTTAACTCTCCATTATTATGCCCTTGTCTAATGACAAAAGTAGTAGATTTGTGAAAACAAAGACAGCCTCGGTGGCATGTCTGTCCTTTTTATCATACTATGAAAATTTTAAAGTCCAATAAATTTAGGATTTAATAAAGCCTAGCAGAAATTCTAGGTGATTTATTCTTGGGTTTGTCAAATTTTTAATTTTAGTATCAAATTGAATATAACGAATCATAATACAAAATGTTTATTTAAACTTGTTACATGCATTATTTCATGTTATTATATCTATTAAATTAGGGGAAAATTCCCCAATTTGGCAACACTGCTGACAAGTTAGTAAGTGTGTCCTGTGAAAAACACGATGAATTTAAATGTTCCGTAGTAAATTTTTTTAAGACTTAATTTCGATAAAGTTAATATTAACTTAATGGAATGTTTCGAATTTTTCCACAAAATTTTTAAGATACGCTTTTTTGTTCACATCTGTGATTTTTTTTAAATGTATTCTTTGTTGGCAATATGTGTAAATTTATTCTTAATGTAAAAAATCCCGACTATTATCACAAGGATATGTACCTAAAAGAAGGAGGGATTATATTATTATATTTTTTAGTATTAATTTTCTGTTTTGAGTCTGATATGTCTCGAATTAATTTTAGCAAAAAATAAATATTGTAATCTAGTACTATTTTAAGATAATTAATTTATTATTGTTAAAAAATTTTTTCAATTTATTCCATCGAATTAATAAGTGATTTATTATATTTATTATTTAAAAAAAATTGTATATTAAAAAAAAAATAGTTTTAATTTTATTTTTAAACACAAGTTCACAATATTTAATATTTAAACAAACAAAAAATTAAATTAAATATTTTTTTATTGTTTTATCTCGCTCCAATCGGCGTGTTTTAATTTAAGAAAAAAACATAGAAAAGTGAATCGTTAATCGTTATTTGCTTACGGATATTATTATGTTAATTTGGTAAACGGTTAATAGAGTGATCTAGTTCACATCATAATTATTGGACGATGACGTTCTGGTCTATACCTTCAACCAGGGTTGCCATATTGGGCTACTTATTGCAAATTGTGCGACATTTTACATGCATCTGCCGCTAAATTTAAATATTCCGCCACTACATTATAGTGTACTCTCATTGAATGATGAAGAATAAACTGTAAACTAATAGAATTATTTTAAAATGATTGAACGCACTGTCCAAGTATTTCGCTACTTTTGAAAATAAATGGGGCGATTTTGACAAAAAGTTTCTGGCAACCTTGACTAATAGTTTTTGTAAAAAATTGTTTGTAATGAAAATCAATAGGTTCTATTCCGATAGATAACAAGTCGATAAAATAAAAAATCATCCACTTCGAAGAATTACGACCTGTAGCGTTTCTTCATTCAACCAAATTCAAATTTTAATAAGAATTTTAAAATAATGGTATTAGCTTTTAGAGGAAGATGTCCTCCTTACAAAACGCTATCGAAAAAACTTCTATCGTCAGAGCTCGAGGCTGGCAAGCTGATCGATAGTAAAGTACACCCCTGCGGGGCTTGCAATATAAGCTTAAATTCAAAAGGCTTTTAAAATCTATATATTTAATAAAAAACTTTCTAATTAGCATATCAGTGGAATCGGTCTTTTAAAATCTCCTCGACATTGATCGTGTGCAGAACAACTAAGTCCTTAGTCTCTAGTAGAAAATTTTAGCGAATTTCCTGAAAGGAAATAGAGCTATTGATCTCATACCAAAGTCAAAATTTCGCAAAAATTTCTTCATATGTTCATCCTACTTAGTGAATTTCAAAAATCAGGTGTTGATTTTTTACTTACGGGACACCCTGCAAGGTATAACAGACACAACTCAAGGTATGGATAGAAAATTAAATTCTGAGACGAAAAGTCCTTTACCATTTTTTAATCAGACGCATAGGTAATTAATTATTACTTAAAATAAGACAGCCAATCAGGGGCGATAATAGATTTCTTTGTAATGGAATATTTTTAAAAGTACTAATGTAACAGCATAGTCCTATAAAAGCAAGAAAGACAACGAATAAAATACAATTTCGCTGACAACAATGCTAGTTATAATAATAATGATTTACAGTGACAAAAAAAATAATTTTAACTTGAGTGTTTTCGCGTCTCGCTTGCGCGGTAGCCTACTAATCTCTCGTCTAGCATTCTGCCGCTGTCCCCTAATTGGCTGTCTTTTTTTAATTAATAATTAATTATCTATGCGTCTGATTAAAAAATTGTAAAGGACTTTTCGTCTCAGAATTCAATTTTCTATCCATACCTTCAGTTGTGTCCGTTAATACGATTGGAATGAAATTAGGTATATGAGGTGCTGTTGGTATTTGAACGGTCGAGTTCGTAAATGGGCAAAATCGGACGAGGAAAAGGGGGGGGGGTTAGAGGGAGGGGGAAATAGAAAATTTGGTATATCTGTCTAATGTTGGAAAAATCGTAAAATGTCTAAGAAGTAAAGTTATAGATAATTAGTTTTACTATAATTTTGTTTCTTATCATTTTTTCTGTTACCCTAATATTAACAGGAATATTTACGAATTAAAATTGAAAGTTAAATCCTAAATATTTCTGTACACATTAGAGTTTTAGAAAAAATGATCAGATGATGAAATGTAGTAAACTTGATTTTCTACAACTTTACTTCTTATACATTTTTCGATTTTTATAATATTAAGAGAGATATTTAATATTTTGTGTTTTCGTTTTTCTCTACGTCCCCCTTTCCCCTTGAACTATGACACGTCTTAACAAACTTGGCTTTGCAAATACGAAAAGCATGTCAAATACGACATTTCATCAGACTAAAATTGTGACTGCTAGAAAGGAATTTATGTATTCTAAGGAAATTCGCTAAGTTGATGCAGCTCCTGCTATTTATACTCGATACTTGATGATGGCCTGAGAGAAAGAAGTAGTCTGCCTGACAAACTTAGTTGTTCTGAACACGGCCATTTATTTATGTGTTACATCGATTTTCATGATGTCAACTAGATCAATACTAATGATTATTAATGATTATAATACGTAGTATCCCAAGATTTCCAATTTAAAATTGCAAGGAAAACTATTCTATACGTTGTTTTAAAACAAAAAATTTAAGATAATTTTATGAATAGTTACTATATTGAATGCAACCTATTTAAAAAGTTTTCCAATTTTAAAACTATTCTCGATTTATTTTAACAAAAACAGCCCTTATATGAATGATCTACTATTCAATTTTTGGAATCGAAAGATTTTTAATGTATAATAAAAGCTCTCTAGATAAAATAAAAAGAGATATGAAAGATGAGATAATTTATGCCCCTTTTTATACGTGGAAGTTTTAATGAAAGTCTTCAATCGATTGTTTTACTAAACAAGCGTATTATAGTCTACGGAAGTGGACAGCCAAGTTAGTGGGGTGTGGTTTGTACACTTGCGTAAGACTATATATACAGGAAATATTAGAGCCAAAATCGACCCCTTGTAACTTTTTAACGAAAAGAGCTACAGTGGTGAGTTTTCGAATATAGCAAGAAGATTACGGAATTGTAAGATAAAAACCTCTCTTCGCTAACCGTTAAGAAATTAGTAGTTTAAAAGATATTTAAAAAATGTAGAGGCTACACCAGATATCCTTTAAAGTTGATATTTGGCATGCAGTTGTGTCGCCCGATAAATTATGAAAACCTGAAATTTCTATCCCAAAATCGGAAATTTCGGCATGTTTAGTTTTGATAAATTGCAAATGAATATAGTAATATACTGCACTCTGATTGGTCGAGACATTAGCCGCTTAGCATCTCAAAAAAGTATATATATTTTAATCAGCTTTGTTTGAAAACCATTAACGTATCAATACTTCAATGCACTAACATTGATTTATAATTTTTACAAAGTAATTTTTTCAAAAAAGAAAATTTTTCTGGATGTAATAACTATACTCGCTCTGCTCGCAAGAGGGGTACCCCCTTGATCCCCCGAGGTGGGTTCGACATTGGCTCCGCAACACAGAAAATAACATTGCATGAATTGTAAAAAAAGGTTTTGGGGGTGTTTTTCCAATTTTCCGGGGGGTTGCAATGAAAAAATTGAAGTTTTCTGATTTTTCTCGTCGGTTTGAAGCAATTTCGCGTTGAATGCAAAAAACCGCATCTTTCTAACATGTCTAGAAGTACCTTAGAGTTTGTATAGATCAGTCTGTCAGCTTCAGTTCTAGTTTTGTTAAATTATATTACACACACCATTTTTCCATACTATTGATATTATTTTCATTTATTTTAAAAATTATTAAGCTATTATCTATCTCATAAATAATTTCTTAATATAAAATATTTATTTTTCTGTCAATATTATTTTTATTCATAATATATATTTATTATTAAATGGGTAAAAATACAGTTAAAAAAATAATTTTCTTTTTCATTTTATAGATATTTTTAAGACCTTTCATTTAAAAATAGATTTATTCATCTATGATGAAATGCAACTTTTTTATTTATAAAAATCGGTGACATGGTATTTTATTAATTGTCGGGAACCTAATTTTTTTTTAGGGCTAAAATTGGGCACATTATTTTTAACTTATAAAAGGCATACTTTGCCGTTGTTCACAAAAATGAAGTAATTTTTAGATTTTTTATTTTAATTTAAAATTTTTGCGGTTTTCGAACTTTGGGAATTTTTTTCTCGAATTCGAATAAACCGATTTTAATGTTTATGGGCTCATTTGTTTGTTTTTTTTTAAAGAATGGAATAATATAAGAATGAAGAAAATACGCTTTTTTGTTATAAAAAAATTCAGTTTTTACCTTCTTCCGTCACGAGTCAGACTGTAAAAACTTAGGGTCATATTCAACATTATATTATCGAATGATAATTAGTGAGAACTCTAGATTTTTTAAATAAAATTTCAAATTCGCCTCTTTACCTAGATCAGTTTTTTTGTATTATAAATACGTATTTCGACTACAAAGTAGTCATCATCAGTATAAAAATAATAGGTAAAGGGGGCGAATTTGAAATTTTATATTCAGGATTTAAATACTGATATGAAAAAATTAACTCGTTAACCAGGAATCGAACCTCGGGCCTCTGGATATCTAGTCCAGTATGCTTCCGCTAGACCAAAAACTACTGTGACGTAACAGCCAACTTTTTCATATCATTCTTATTTTTTATTTAGACAGTATTACTTCTGTCGAAGTTATTATTTTATATATATTTATTTGTGTATACTTAAGCGTCAACAATACGATGTTTGTCCCTAGTAAACTGTTTTTAATGTGATTCAAAGCTTTCACGTGTAAAAAGGGAATATGATATTATAGGCCTACTATATTAAGCCTGTTCGGTATTATTGGCTAGGTTAATTTTCTTTTAAAAATATCATTGAAATATTATCAAGAATTATTGGATAAAAGACCAATATTCGATAATATCTAGAAACTTTTAATTTAAAAGTATGTCATGATTACTTAAGCGATTTTCTAGAAAAGCGTAACGTGGCTATTATTTTAAGGTATCAACACAAACCATATCCAAAGGGAGTCAAAAAAATCTAGAAATAGTTTCTTAATATAAGTGATTTTTAGAATGTTGTTTTTTATAAAAACGCAGGGCAAATCAAATTTCATTCGTAAGTTAATTCAAACGTAGTAAGCGAAGCCGCGGGTATGGGCTAGTTCTTTATAAAATTATATAATACAATACCTTCCCAGCGCTTTTCTCGGCACCAAATAAGTTTAAAGCTTTTATCTTTGGAGGTATCGTAGCTCCCAAACGAATTAACTGATTTCTATGCGATTTTTTTTTGTTAGAAATAATTTTATTATGTAGGATACTGTTGTTAATTGATATTTTCAAAAATTAGAATGAATTTATCTTACCTGTTATCGTTATATCTTTCATTCTATTTCTGGAAGGTGAAGACGATTCGAAATAGACTTTGATTGATTGTTTACAGCATCCTATAAATCACTTTAGGAAATTCTTACTTTAATTAAACAAATGTGCTGTTATTTTAATCAATAATTATGTTTTCTAAAAAAAATAGAGAATTTTAAAATGCTGTCCGTACTAAAATTGCATGTTTCAATATGTTTTGATAGTCGTTGATTTCAATTCCACAGTGTGCATAAATTTTGGACAGAAAATTGAGTTTGTTAATGGTGCCCAACAACATTTAAAATTTTCTATTTTCCTTATTTATTTATTTTAGTCATTTATTTTTATATCTACACCTAAATTTAATTTTTCATTAAAAATATTTCGCCGGAAATTCGAATTATACTAAAATAGATGAAAAAAATATGCTTCAAAAATAAAAATTGTAAAATTATATTCATACATTTGTTGCTACTTTCTCAATTCTATCTGTAATATTAATTAATAAAAATGCTTAATTAATGATTAAAAAAATATCCATTAAAAGTATAAATTAGTGTTTCATTTTCAAAAACAAAAAAATATTGTTTTCAATGTTCAAAAGAAAAAAGTAAAATATAACAATAATTTATGGTATATTACAAAAAAAGAAATTTATTTTCATAATCGTTTACCTTTTTGGATAGCTTAAGGAGTTATCTCTCAAAATTTGAGCAATGTTTACTCTACAGATTTTGAGAAAATCAATTTTGAAAATGGGGAAGGGCCTTTTATATTAATATTTCCCGTTGAAAAAATCACAGTTTAATAAAAAAAACTTATAAATTTCAGTAGCCATGTTTTAAGAATTTCCTTTGTAAATTAAAACAAATTCACTCAGTTTTTGAGAAATTTCCAAAATGAAAATACATAAAAATCATAGTCATTACTATAGTCATAAATGTCTGACAACATTGTACAAGTAATTAAGAAGCTCTTGACGAATGTATTATCGTAACATATACTGTAATGCTCCTCTAAAACGCAAACCCTCTTTTTTCTTATGGTCTATCGAATAATGCACACTTACATCCAAAACAAAATTAAAATTTTTGTCCGGTAATTATAGACAAACGTACGCAAAAACCCATGTATCGTATACCTTTCATAAAGTATGAATTTGAGCCAGATTTTCATAATTTTGAAGTCATTTCGAATTTAATTGGAAATTGTAGTAACGAGAAATTTAACCTTCATAAATTACCATTACAAATTCAAATCTAAAGCACGGTAGTGCGCGAGGCCGAGTTTAAGGGACACATTTGGACTTCTCCCTACAGTGCTATGCTATTACTTATGGAAATATCAGAAGGTGATCTGACCCCGAAATATCTTCTGAACGAAAAGAGCTACAGTGTTGATATTTCGAATTATCGATACTTTACGGAATTATAAGAAACCGTTTTTTCAATGGTCGTTAACGATAACTTATAATCAAAATTTTATGCCGTTTAGTGCATTTTTTAAGATTCTGAAAACAAGTTTTGGAGTATTTTCATCAAAAATTACTTTAAAAATTAATTCTGGACGATATCGGATTTGTATACTAATTTATTTATCTTTTTCTATTGGCCAATTGAATAAATTTCATTTTCAGAACACTTTCGATTCATTTTAAGCTAAAAATTGAACTCGAAACTTGAAAGTTGTTAATATTTTTATTAAAAAAAACTTTTAGCCAAAACATTTTTTGGAAAACCAGATAAATTCGACATATATCGATTGCAAAACAATCACTTTTGCAGCTGATAGTGCTTGCATTTCCCCCTAAAAATAACCTACAGTATAAATCAGTCACTTGTGTTCAATCACGGTCGCTGTAGTTTCATTTAATTTGAGTAAATTTTTTTCAACAGCTTCGAACAATTTAGAAGATAAAAAACGTTTGGAAAATATTTACGAATTAATCAACTCGCAAAAGCAATATTTAGATGATTTATTGTTGGTAATCGATGTTTTTGAAAATCCAATTGAACAGAGTCAATGTATCAACGTAAATTTAATATCAAAAATATTTATTAATTGGCGTGCCATTCTTTACTGTGATCAGTTATTTTATCAAGATTTAATGAATTGTAAAACTAATTATATTATTGGTGATGTTATTTCAGCTCATGTAAGTACACAACTCACTAACCTTGGGTTATAGATTATATGGTAGAGGTAAGGAGAACTATCTACTTGCAAAAGTGCCCATATACTAGTTTAATACTAGAATATCACTAATAGACAATTTATGTTAGATGTATAGATGTTAGATAACGGTACACCTGTCAATCAGAATTTTACGCATGATTTTACGATCACAATTATAATGAAGGCGTAAGTAGTCAAAGTGGCGATTGACCTGGAAATGTCAGGGAATTTAAAATTTTTGGAAAAGTCAGGGAAATTTGTGGTTTATTGTTTATTATCTCAATAGCATTCTAAAAAAATTTAAATTCAAAAACAAGACAACAAGTACGAACTACAACAATGGCGTTTCCATGACAATTTTTGTTGAAAACCGGGTATTATTTACATACACACTTTATTTTTAGTCAGGGAATTTTGAAATTAGTTTTCAGTCGCCACCCTAGTAGTGAAACTGCCTAGTCATAGATAACTGGTTACATTGACCGAAAAATGAAGAAAATGCTTCAATTGTTTAAAAACTGTGGAGTCAAATAAAAATAATGGTAAACTGGTGGCTCGCAATGATGTTATTCATAAAAATGGATTTACATGGAGGACTTTTGTATGCAACCAAAGAATTATTTCAACCGACTAAACAACTTGACAGTGTGTAATCAAATTGCTGCAGGAAAATCATAAGTTAATTTAGAAACTAAAGATGAAATAAATGCAGAAATTCGTTAAAAGAATTACAAACTGTTGAATATAATGAACACTTTTGAGAACTGTCCAAGAAAATAATAGATTTTATATTGTCATAAGAGCATATTTTTTTGTCAAAGCAAAAAATAAACGCTACGTAGATATTCAAGTTAAAGTTAAAATGCATCGTAAAATACTAAGTTATTATCGTGTTCACTAGTCATTGGTTTTTTGAGTTTTATATTTGTTCAAAGTCTGTTAAATATAGTACAAATTATTATCTTAGAAACTTGCCATTGGCTTAATTTTTATGTATTTTATTGTTTAAAATATATTTAAACTAGTAAAATGACTCTCCGTTGAATTCTGTCCTACTCTAACAACTTTGGGAGTGTTGCTATATAGTAACGCCATCTTATTACTACTCAATTTGACGGACAATTTGCATAGTCGGAGATAGTTCTGCTTATCTCTACTCTCCATAGGGGTGTCTGCATCATGCCTACCTCTATTTTTTACTCGACTACGGTGAGGGCAGGAGGGTTATGTGTTTAACCATGTTGTATGTATGATCATCTGTTCCCTCATAACTTCTATACTACTTATCATAATTTGACAAATGAGGTATCGTTGGAAGCGTCTTGATCGTTTGCTGGTTATAGGCTATGTGACATCACATTAAATTGAATATGTCGTCCTCTAGAGCAGAGGTGGGCACAGACAGCTCGTCTGAGCCTTACGAGCTCTCCATAAGCTGGGTGAGAGTAAGTAAAGAAGGTATGTTTTGAAGCAAGACGGAACGATGTTTCAATACAGGTTGTCCTACCGATTATTGCCCAATAATTTATTCAATCAATTTAGAAATAGTTTTATAAAATATTTATTGTTTAAATAATATCTTTTACAGTATGGAGAGATACACCAAAAAACATAATAATAATAATAATAACAATAATGATAATAATAACAATAATAATAATAATCTGAACTTATCCAAGACTGCTTGCGATGTCTTCTCCATTATTAAATTCACTACTTTTATTTTTTTTGAAAAACAAATTATGCGAAAAATAATTTCCACTACTACAAATAGTACTTTTCACTTTTTCAATTCAAAGTAGACTAACTCGAAGAACTCAAATTCCCACTTTATGTAAAATTTAACTTATTCATCAAATTCCCATGACACTATACTGAGCATACTCCATTCGAAGAAAAAATAATTAAATCAGGTAAATAATTCTTTATTAGTTCTCGGATATGAATAGTAAAATATTTAGACAAATCATTTGGAATTTCCAAAACTTTAATTCTATTTAAAATTATCCTTTGCAAAAATTTCCCTCTTTTATTACAATGGTCCAGTGGTAAACTTAAAGGTTCAAAAGATTTATATATATTTTTTATATATTTTTATTTTATTCATACACAAATATGATATATACTAAAAAGGTACATTTAATGACCCTAATTACCAGCCCAAAATTCCAGAGTATGTATTGAATGATTGCTTGTATTATTTACTTTGTATAATAGTGACCATAAAAAAGATTTGGTATTATTATATTTTTTTCAGAAAATGTTTTAATTAAAAAAAGAAAATATTAATAATTGGTAGGTTACCCTGTATTAACTCTATCTCTCTTCCCTACCTCTCACTCAGAGCTTGGCCGAGTCATCTCCTGCCCACCTCTGCTCTAGAGGCCATAAAGTCGTGGGGGGGAATTTTTTTTCAAACGATGTCGTGTTGGATATCAAATGAAAAGGCTTAACACATTTCAAAAATATATGTAAAGTTAGCTGTCGCTCGCGACTTTGCATGCAATTCGTAACACTACTGGAAAGTTAGTAAATGTGTTTAAGAGAAATACGCTAAACTTAGATGCTCCGAAGTAATTTTTTTAGACTGGCTGACTTACCTAGTTTATTATGGACTTGATGTTGTTCTGAACATGATCAATGTTCAGAACAACCTTTTAATTTCCTATTCTGATTTTTAATGATTAGTAACTTAAGTTGTCGCAATTTATACTGCCTGTATAATTGTTAAAGTAATCGTACAAAGGATAACAGTAAAACAGAAACAATTCCAGATCCGCCCTTGAAATCGCTTTATAAATATTTTAATGATTGAATTTTTTTCATGGCAGGTGAATCGCATGACACCATACATACAATTTTGTAGTAAACAACTGTCAGCCGCTTCTTTGCTACAACATTTATTAGAAACATCAATCCCATTTCGTAACGAAGTAAAAAAATGCCAAAATGATCCGAAAACAAAAGGCATGCCATTATCATCGTTCCTAATTAAACCAATGCAACGAATTACAAAATATCCTTTATTTATTACAAAAATTTTAAAACATACTGACGAAAATCATTCAGGTACAGTGTTATAATTGATACAATTATTAGAACCGAAAATAGACTATATAAAGGTTCGATGGATACTGGGATAATATGTTTTCATTTTCTGGTGTATATAGACGTACAATTAAGCGTCATCTATAATCAAAGTAAAAGATCATTCCTGAAGAATCCAGAACTTTTCAGATATATTAGTTTTTGTATCAAAATTGAATTTTTTGACTAAAATTTATTGAGTTTGAAAAAAATTTCACCAAAATCGGATGAAATAAACCTTGGATGGACCAAAAACCATTTTTTGAATTGAATTTTGATAACGTCACCAGATTAAAAAAATATTCGTCAAAATACACAGAAAATTTAATTATCTCTCAGAATTCAAACGGACCAAATGGAAATCTTCTAATGAATAAGTCTTATTATTTTCTCATCAAATTTTTTATTTTCGCTTTTCTAGATTATTATAAATTAAAAAAAGCTTTAGTACAAATGGAGAAATTCTGTCAAGAGGTGAATGAAAGCGTTCGACGTAGTGAGAATACAACACGTTTAAAATGGTTACAGAAACATGTTTTACAAAGTGAATCATTACATATTGTTTTTAATTCGGAAACTAAATCGTTAGGATCACGACAATTTATACATTACGGTATTTTAATTAAGGTAAGACTTTATTTTTATGATACGGTGTTATATTACAATAATTCTATTCAAATACACGGTATTTATATAATTTAATGGTAAGGCTTCATGATGTCGCTCGTCGCTCCATTTCAGCGACAAATTAAGTCACGTGGCACAATTTTAAATTTAAAGCTACAGCGACATGAAAAAATATTATTTTGTCGCTTGGTATCAAAATATCCACATATGATTTACACTTCTGATAATATTTTGTTTCGACTAATTTTTCGAATTTACGCTCGGCAAATAATTTGTGGACACTGTAGAATAGTAAAGAAGTGCCTTTTTTTCGAATTCCACTTCGCCGTCTCAGAAAATTATGACCAAGAAAAATTCAAAACATAAATAAAGTATTGCGACTTTAAAATTTAAATATCTTTTAAACTATTAAAGATACGACAAGATCACTTCAAGTCTTTTTTATTTTTCATTAACCAATGAACATATTGAACTTTTAAACGATGCTTTTACTCAAATATTTAATAAATAACGAATGAAAATAATGGATCATTACTTTATTTATGTTTTGAATTTCGGTTTGTTTATAAAAAAATAGAAAATCAAGTTTTTTTTAATTTTCCAACGGGGATCTTTTTTAAATCCTTGAAAGAATAGCTCCCTGAAGTAAAAAAAATTCCAGAATTTTATTTTTAAAATTATCGGGGTTATCCAGATTGGACAAATTTTTTAATTAACAAAAGCATAGTTAATGGCAAAATTGGGGTAAAAATTTGTTGCTGACGGATTATTGTTTGTTGAAGTATACAGTAAGTACGTGCATTTTTTCTTTCCTTAATATCCATATTTAATGGGTTAAAAAAATTTTTTTATTCAAGTGTCTGAATCAAGCTGAGTCGAATTACTCGTTTTCAATACCTATTATCTCTCAATTAAAATTATAAATATTAGTGGTACAGTTCCGGGAGTTGAGACTTGTTTTTAGGAAATTTCCTACTCCTTAAGAATTTTTTTTATTTCCGATATCTACAATAGTTTTTGAGATATAAGCAAAAAACGAAACCCCCTTTTTTATTTTTTACTAAATTGTTTATAACTTTTGCAATTTTTTTACGCGGGGCTTCAACTTTTTCAAAAACTTTCTAGATGCAATTACGAATCGAATGACATCTTGGTCAT
The DNA here is from genome assembly GCA_963920215.1 of Nineta flava. Classification (NCBI taxonomy): domain Eukaryota; kingdom Metazoa; phylum Arthropoda; class Insecta; order Neuroptera; family Chrysopidae; genus Nineta; species Nineta flava. Next base: position 51,276,018 of record OY986042.1, on the reverse strand, counting down.
AATTTTCTGACAAGGCGAAGTGGAATTCGAAAAAATCGCACATCTTTACTAATCTACTGCCAAGACATCACAGCAATTTATATAATAATCACGGAATCATAAATTACACTGTACGAAATTTGTTTTGATACAATTTTTTATCTGATACGCATTTGATAGAAGAAGTTTATTTTCAAATTATTCGAGTTTTTCAAAATTTTAATAATTTTGTTGGGTTGTGTTATTACTACTAAAGGAGGTTAGAGTCAATCGATCTAATTATCGATGTATAAACTTTCGATATTAATATTTCTGTTGACACTCATTCCAGCCATGTTACCGCTGCGAATTGTCGCTAAATTTTTTTAAGTAGCTTGAAATTAAAAATTGGATCACGTGACTTAATTTGTCGCTGAAAAGGAGTGACATCATGAGGCCATACTTTAACGTTGGCCTCAGTTCATAAAAACATGGATCTTAAAATACTTTGTTTTCGGATTAAAGTCTCAGAAATTAGTGATGGGTTTGTTAAAAATGTAATAATTGTGTAAATGTTGGATCGGTAGTGCTCTTCAAAGTATAATAAAAGTTCATTTAAATTGGACTCTAGCAATGATTTGTTTTGCGAGGTAATGGATTACTTATAAAAAAGTCATTTTTCATCTCTTTTTTAACATTTTGTATCTCGCAAAGAATTGCTGGATTCTAGTTCACATGAAAAAAACTTTAGAACGAGTAAGACCTTCTCTTGACTTCAATTCTTTTCTGCTATCTGTTAATAAGCCGAATGTAGGTATGGCTTTGAGTCACCTTTTAAAAGAATTTAATTGTACAGAATCATTGGCGCATGAAAATTTATGCTTGTCCGAATTTTATTGTTAAAATTTTTGTGTGGATATATTTATAAAAATTTTGTTTATGAACTCTAGGTAAAGAGTGGTAAAGAGCTGTTGGCCTTTTTATTCAATGATTTTCTACTGTTAACATTGCCGAGTAGGCCTATTAATAATGAACGCCTATCGTTTTATAGAGATTCAGATATTGAATTAAAAATTTATAAGCAAGTAAGTAATAAGTAAATTTTAAATATGGAATTTCAAGATAAAGGTATATTCGCTTTTTTAATTCACCAAATTAGAGTAAATAATTCAAAGAAATGGCTAAGCTAGTATGCAAATCTCAGTGCAGTTGTGTAATTAGGTTTAGAAATGTCCAGTGTTGTAATAGTTCTTTTTTGATAGTACCTAGATCAGTGCCGATTAGCTACGTAGCAAGAGTTAGCAAATGCTACTTGCCCCACGCCTTGAAGGGCCTAACTCCTATGCGCAATCAATCAAATAAGATAGGTATTAATGTTGTAACATCGAAATCGATTAACCACAATCGAGTTTTTTGGTTCGATAATCGATATTTTTTAATCGATTGTACGAGTTTCGATTAATAAACTAAAATCGATTTAATTTTTTCAAAACGATTTTTAAACATTGATTTTTAGAAACAGCCTGAATATAAGTTTAATTTCATCAACATTATTTCTAATAATATGTTATCAGAAAAATTTATTATAACTTTACGGGTTGACATAAACCTGAACCTATTGGACGACACATTTTATCTCTTTTAAAACTCAGTTATAACTAATAGTTTACGAGATATTTTAGTAAAACTGATTTTTACGACCTTTGACCTTCAGTAACTGTTTTTGCAAGCCCGATTTCGTTATGGACTTTTGCTGTTTTCAAAGGTTCTAAACGAAGAGAACTCTGTTGGAAAATCTTCTTGGATTTTTTAAGAGGTAAAAATACTATTTGATTCGGTCAATGACATTATTTATAGGTCACAGCTATAATCCGATCTGAAAGAAGTTTATTCTGAGGAAATTAGCTAAGTTGACGCGAAAGTTAAGTTGATAATAATTAAATTTTTTTGTATAAAATTATGAAATAAATTTTACTACTTTCAATGTTTTATTAATTACTTTTGCATTACTGTTTATTTTTGTTGATATCTAATCTTTTTGTCTCAAAATGGATTGTTGAGTTATCTTATCGATTGTACAACTACAAAGCTGATAAGAAAAACACTTTCTTTTTCGTTTCGAAAAAATCTATTTTCCGATTAATCGATTGTTCATGGACGATTAATTAATGATATCGATTGTTTAGTATCAATTGTATTCGATTGTGAATACCACCCACCGTCCAATGAGCAACATGAGCGGAAAATATAGCGGCTTACAAGCACGAATTAAGGTGATAAATAGGTAGGTGGAATTAATTCGTTGCTTCGTACATTTATTAAATTTGGTTTCCAAGTGTGCTGCAGAATGCTGTACAGAAGCATCCATTTTCTCCGATTTCGTTGAAGGCCTATATTCATTTTTTTCCACTTCAACCTATTGATGAAATCATTAAAAGATACTAGTTCAATAATTCCAATTTTGAATAGATTATCGGATACTGGGTGGTCTGCCCGAGCTGATGCGACAAAGACCCTTTTATGTGGTTTTACGATTATTTAACAAGTTTTGGATGACATATGTAATAACAAAGATCAAAAGGTGATGTTTAAGACAGTCGGGGAAACGAACTGGTGCAGTTCGCTGAGCTGCCAAAACAGATGTGGCTGCTGCTATTGATAGCAAAAAGCACGAGGCTTTGTAACTTCAATTTTATATTTATAAACTTTCAACGGAAAATTTATTGGAATCGTGTTTCCCAAATGTAGAAATCGTGTCACGCATTTACTTGAGTTTGATGATCACCAACTGCAGCGGAGAACGTCTTTTTCAACATTAAAGTGCATTAAAAATGAGCTAAAGAACACCATAGGACAGGAACGTCTAAATAATATAATAAACACAGAAATATTGATTTGACTAGTGTTATCTCTAAATTTGCTCACATTAAATTACGAAATTTTTTTTTTGTAAATGTGCTATTTTATTTTATATCCTAAACTTTAACCTAAACAAGCCAATGGCCTCTTATTCGCATTTGCTAAAGGCTCTGCACTATTTTAATCCGGCATTGACCTAGATACAGACTGGAAAAGTTATCTAGGTACAGGTATAGGTACTTATTATAGAAAATACCGTTACAGGTACAATAAGTAACGTTACATGTACACTTCCGTTCAAAAAAAAAATGAACCGACCTGAATCAAATAAGTCTCTTTTTTGATTATTCTTGTAGTAAATGTTTTTTACAGATACAACATATTATTTAATTTGTATATGTAAGTGAAAGACATAACACTTTAAATGTATTTACTTTACATATATTTTTTATAGGCTTATTTGTTTACCACACACAAGATATCAAATTTATGTGCTCTAAATTCTAAAAAAATATAAATACATGTTTAATAATTCCATTTCTTTTTACACAATTAAAAAATATACTTATCTTTGTTATATAAATATAACACACAAAAAACATCGAACTTTTGATTTATATATTTCATATTTTGAAATTTATACAGAATGCTTATTTTAAATATTTTGGCACGTAAATATTTCTTCAAGGAAATTTGAATTTCGTTTTTGGTAAAAATGATCTGAATGACTTTTCTACTTAACCATGACCTTCAAGGTTATTTGAAGATCAACTTGTGCTTTTCAAAGGGGAGTCCTTTTTGACGAAATCGGATAGCTGACGAAAACTGAACACATTAAAACTGGTTAATTAAGTTTAAAAAAATATGTTTCGAGTCCTTAATAGTAGTTCTTTAAAACAATACCCTATGCGCATCCCTGTTAAAAATTGACAACAACACAATTTTAGAATCTTTAAATTTTGAAGAAATATACCGCCATCAACAATATCCTATATATACCAATTCAGTAAACACATCAGTTGATTCATAAAAACCTTTTAAATAAATAAACAGGCTTTTTAAATTATATGTGATCAATTTAGTCCAGTATTATCAGTCCGAAATATAGTATGAAAATTTATTCTGATACTATTTTTGATTGAATTTTGTTGTTATTGTTTGCACTCATTGTGAAAAAATTTGTGCACAGTTAAATTTGATCCCATTATTTTAAAGCAAAATTGCTTAATTACTCTCAAAAATGGTTGTTTTTGGACGGAAAAATTTCTTTTCATATTCCGTACAATAGAAATATTCGGGATTATAGGTTTATAATGTTGAATCTGAAAGCCCTTCATGTTAAAAACGTTTTTGGTGTATGTTTAATGGATAGAAAATGATCAAATTTGTGACTTTTTTAAACTTAATTTTACATTCTAAAATATCAATTTTATTTTAAATATTCACAAAATCTTTTATATTTGAATGTAGCCAAACACTTTGAAAAAAGTTTGATCCGTTCAAAAACAACAATGTTTAAAAATTTTTTAACAAAATTTTCATTAAAAAAGTGGGAATAAAAGTTCTGCATGGTAAAATATATATCTATAATCAGTACAAAGAACATTTTTTTACATGTAGAAAGAACTAAGAAAAAAAAATTGCAACAGAACAGTTTTTGATACTTATCTGCCAATTATACCTGTACTAAATATTTTTGTTATATACCGTCTGTTTAATTTACATCTTCGTATCATACGAGTATGAGAGAGTATGAGATCCCACGAGTATGAGAGAGTACATATGTACATATTAGTGATGTAACGAATATTCGTTTGGCGAATGTATTTTACAAACAAAAAGGAAGATACATATGGATGGATATGGAATTATAATACTGATAATTATAACTGATATTTGAAAATCAGTTAGAAGACCCCAAAATAAGTATAGGAACACCATCAATGGCAGAAATAGTAGCAGCACTCAACGAAATAAAAAATGGAAAAGCTGCCCGTGTAGACTGTATTACTCCTGAAATGTTAAAAACAAATCCAAACCTTACAGCAGATATTTTCTACGGATTAATGAAGGAGATATGGGAGAAGGAGGTAATACCAGATGACTGGAGCAAAGGGTTGCTGATTAAGCTGCCAAAGAAAGCAGACACTTCTATATGTAACAATTGGAGGGGTATTACCCTGCTATCCGTGGCAAGTAAAATTCCCACTAGAGTAATTCTAAACCGAATTAAAGATACAATCGACTCTAAACTACGGAGAAAACAAACAGGCTTTATGAAAGGCCATTCTTGCGTTGATATCATCAACACTCTGAGGATAATAGTCGAGCAATGCTCAGAATACCAATCGCCAGTGTATCTGAGAAATCTATAATCAAAGAAATTTATAGAGGCTACAGATGCCAAGTAATCCATGAAGGGAAACTCTCAGACCCAATTGAAGTTGGAGTTGTTGTCAGACAAGGATGTTTATTGTCACTGATACTCTTTTTCATCGTCCTGGATAACGTCATGAAAAAGGTCACAAATTAATCAAGAGGTCTACAATGGGGATTGGTAGAGAGACTCGAGGATATAGATTTTGCAGACGATCTATGTTTGATGTCTCAAAGCCTTAAAGACATGAAGGAGAAACTTCAACATTTCCATACCCATGGGATTAGTTTAGGTCTTAAAATAAATTTTGAAAAAACAAAACCATGAGAATAAATCCCAGGAACAACCAACCGTTAGAAGTGAACAACAAAATGATTGAACAAGTTGACCAATTTCAATATTTAGGAAGCATTGTGTCAAAGACAGGTGGAACGGACGAAGATCAGCAATCAGAATAAGGAAGACCAAAGGAGCATTTGCACAACCTACACCTGTTTGGCGGTCAAGCCAAATAAGAAGAAAAACTAAATTAAGAATATTTGAAACAAATGTAAAGTCTGTACTCTTATATGGTTGCCAAACATGGAAAGTATTATTGATATTAATTATCTCGCGTTCTAAACGGTCAACAATTCTGAAACTTCGGGATTTACTAGAAAACATTTTTTTTAGCTTGTGAAAAAAAAAATGAGCAAAATCTGTCGAAAAGTGGTGGTATGCTGAAACATCCTTTTGAAAATCAACATTCGCATTCGCGAATATTGGAGATAAATATTCGCATTCGCGAATGTGAAAAATCCAACATTCGTTACATCAATAGTACATATACATTAAGCAATGTGTGTTGGTTGTTCTGTCGAACGATATACTTTAGATGACGCTTGTGGAGTGGGGTTTGTGATGTATGCACTGAAGCAATCATTAGTATGTGAATGCTTTTCGAGAATACGTGTTATTTTATTTTTGGTATCTCATTACAACAATGGGATATCATTTTTTAAACATTCAACATCATTACAAACCATTCTTCATTGACGGATTACAAACCATTACAATTACATTACATTAACCATTACAATTACAAACCATTTTTAAAAACCATTTTTCATTGACGGATCTTTAGATTCTCGAAAATATTTGAGTTTGTTACAAGATAATATATTGCCAACTGTTAGAACTCTTCCTAATTTAGACCTGGAATCTGTATGGTTGCAACAAGATGGTTGCCCTGCACACAATGCCATGATAGTAAGGCAGTTTCTGGAAGAAACTTTCTAGGAACGTCTTATGAGTGGTTTTGGAACCATGAAGTGGCCACCCAGATCGCCAGATCTATCTCCTAACGACTTTTTTTATGGGGTGTTCTCAAAACACAGATCTATTTGCGGAATAGGCCTGAAAATTGGCAACAATTAAGGCAAAGAATTGTTGACACTTGTGCGAATATTTCTCCTCAAATGCTAGAAAATACCCGGGCAGATTTCTACAATCGACTCGGATATTGTTTAGCAAGTGATAGAGGAATATTCGAACCGTTGGTTTAACATTTTTTTTTGGTCGGAATTCTATTTTTCTTTTCTTTTGAGGTTTTATTTTTCTTTTAATTTGTGTGGATTGTTAAATGTTATACCGTTAATAGAATACTATCATTTATTTTCAAACATTCCACATACAAATAAAAAGGGATATTCAAAAAAGAATTTTCAATTGTTAGAAGTAATGCTATACTTAAGAATACAACAGTGAACTTATTTAACGCACTCTATTAGATGTTATAGCATACTAAACTACACCGTGTAGTTACTACAGAACTTTTAACAACATAACAACTGATCTGTTTCTACAGACACAAACCTCCAAGACCTCTTTCTCATACACACTTCTTCATACTATGATACGAAGATGTAAATTAAACAAATTGTATAAAAAATTAAAGAAGGTAATATTATATACACTGATCAATACAATAAATAAATAATCCAGTCAAGTTAAACATGGAAAGGGGGTCGTGTTTGCAAAAGGTCCGGTCGTTCTGTATTTTTTATATGTTGTTAGGACCTTAACCAATATTAAAAAACCAGATTTGCAATTTCCAAAGTGCTGTTCGAGCGGCGATGTACCCCAAAAACCATGAAAATTGTTGACTTTTTTCAGTTTTTGTTCAATATCTTAGGCCGGTATTCACAGTCCGGTCTTAAATGTAAGATCATCTTAAGCATGATCTTAAGACAGCGTTTAGATTCATAAACGAAATCTTGAGGCTTGCTTAAAAGTTTGATCTTAGCTAAGATTGTGTAGTTGTATAAATATTCACAGACATTGCTTAAGACGATCTTAAGAATTGAAAACTGTTTATGTATTCACAGTCAAATAAGACCATCTTATAATTGAAGTTAACCTTATTTTTTATTAAAAAAAGAGGTTTTTATTTAAGTCAACATTTTAGTCGACTTAAGACGATCTTAAATAGTTTTGTTGTAAAAAAAGTAGTGAAGATAATGGATTTTTTGGGTTAACATAATATCATTATTTATGATAATATTGGTATCGATTTTGATTCGAAATATACAAAATTATTTTGATTTTTATTCAGACATCGAATTTAAAGAAAGATGTAGATTCGACGATATCAGTATTAAATTTGGAATATTACCACTAATAGAACAGAATGTTTCAATTATTAATATATTTGCGATTCTATTCAACTGGTTTTCAGGTAATTATAAATAATTATTATAACTATAAATTTATTTTTAATAATAAACTTTCATTACTTTTAAATAATCTCGTTTATCTGCAGTACATATATTTTTTAATAAAAAGAAAATAAATATTTTTACAGCTTATTTTGGGTGATACTATATGATATTATCACAACCAACAGTTTCTAGAATTTCGTGTAAGCGTTTGACTTGCAAGTTTGCTTAATGATTTAAACTCAAGAAGTTAGATCAGCAAATCAGAGACTTTTTGGAATACCTGGTGTTGATGGGAAATTGATTGTACTCATATCCGATTAGTTCACACAAAGTTTCAAAATGTCGACAAAAGTTAATAACAAATATTCATCAGAGTCGTATCAAAATCTTGACTTTTTAAATCTAAAAAAACCAAAAGATGATTTAAAACAGGTATTGCTCATATTTTATATAAATTTACGAAAGATTTCCTTTTGTTTGTATGAAATAAAATATTTATATAATATACTTATTAAGTATTTTACGAAAATTTCAAATTTTTGTTTTATATTTATAGAATTTGAAAAACCACAAGAAAACAGATATTGTTGAAATTAATATAAGATATTATTTTCATACATCTTTAAATTATTTATTTTTCTTTCATCTAAAAAGTCATTTCATTATTTTATATGCGTTTCTATAATATTTTATACACTCTTTAATTAAAAAAAAAAATTATATTGATTACATTTTTTAATCTGTTTTAGGTTTTGCCTTATAGCAGGCTTCTTTAAAGGGGTGGAAAACTCGCAAGGAGTTCCTCAAATCAGAGAGATCTATGTCGCAGCGAGTTGGTGAATTACAGCGAACTAATGAGCAAAATATTCAATAAGCAAAAAAATAATCAGCAATCATTATTAAAAGAAACAAAGAATAATATTAGAAAAATTAAAAATATTATGTAATTCGTTATGAAAATTACGTTTTTTTATATTTTTTATTGTAGTTACATAATAACAAATCAATAGATATTGAATTTTTAGAACTATGAAAAATACTTTTTTTTTAATGAGTTACCTATTCCGATATATAGCTGACCATATATGATTAGAGATGATTATATATAATGAGATACAATTACACCTGGTTAATTTTTGGATCTGATAATATATAAACATATCTGTTCATGTATGATCAGATCGAATTATATATGACTAGGCCTGGCCAATTTTTGAATCTGGTTTTATATAAACATATCTGTTCATGTATGATCAGATCTAATTATGTATGACTAGACCTGGCCAATTTTTGGATCTGATTATATATAGATGATTATGCATAATCATATATAATTAGACAAAACTTTTTTCATCGTGTACGTTGTTTGGAAACGAAGATTTCCTTGTTTATCAAGAGGACTGACAACTAAACTTCTTTATTCAACCACAATTGTTGTAGCCTGTGCTGTATTACATAATATGTCTTTGATAATCTATCAAGATGAAGAAATGCCTGTACTTCAACCAAATTGGCAACCTGATGGTTTTGCATATCGTGAAGCATTAATTGAACGTATATTTAATGCATAAGACTATATAAATTTTTTCATATTTAATACACATGTTTTTCTACTTTTTATTAAAAAGATATAATTTTAAGTGATGGAAAATTGTTAATTGAAATGGTTAATTTGTCTCTAATGAATTTATAAATATAATGTATTTAAAAAAAATGAATTGACCTTCTTAAACAGATTTAGTTTGATTTGGAATTGTAAATTAATAAATAAAAAAATTGTATAAACAATTTTTTATCTAAAGACAATTTTTTGAATTCCCTCCTTTTTTGTCTTATGAAGTATGATTGTTTATTTATGACTGACAGGAATATGATTCATTTCTTAGCCAATCATATCATCGGTTACATGTGAATTATTACGAAAATAGACGAACACAATTTAAGACGATCTTAAGATTCGTCTTACGTAAGCTGATCTTAAACCATATAAGATCATGCTTGAAACCATCGTCTTACGAAAGATGATCTTAAGTTCTATCTATGAAATCATCGTGTCTTAAAACAAATAAGACGGTCTTCATGAAGATGATTTTAAGCAATTGCTCAAGACTGGACTGTGAATACGCGCCTTAGTGAAGGAAGGCTCTGACCGGTATAGTTACTCTACATACTTTTAAAGTAGACTAATTTTGCTACAATTTGAGACCAGAGCGAGCTCTATATAGCTATTGGTTCCTAAGACACAGTTCTTCGAAAATAGGCTATTTTTTCCGAAAAGTGAAATTTTGTCGAAATGGTCACTTATTTTGTGAAATATCTTCTAGAATACGCATCCCACGCCAAATTATATGAAATGAAGTTGTAAATTTAATTAGCTTTCGAAGTTGTAAATTTAATTAGATTTGAGACCAGAGTGGTACCTGTAGGTCCAGCGGTTCTCTCAAAAACGGCAGATAACCAAAAACAGTCATATGTGGGTTTTGGGGGGAAATACAAATAAACTGTTCTCACGTCTTTTTATGGTTTTATTTACCAAACAGTTAAAATTTATTTATTTTTGTTATTGTTAAAAAAATTCATTTGAGACCTGATGGGTAGACTAACTAATATATGGTAGACTATAATAATAAAATGACTATCATAAAATGGTAGACGTACATATATTACATATTATATTATATAAAAGTTATTTTTTGTATACAATCCATGTAACTAATAACTTCATAATTTTACATGTTTTTTGTAACAGAAACAATTGGGAACAGTTTCAGACAAATGAAGGACCCCGTGGCAATAACTTGGATTGTGAAAATCTGCTAATCTTGCAAGGAAGGCTCTTTTAGGACGCGTAGTAGATCCAGTCCTAATTGTTCGTACGGGTGTGAGAAAGACAGATAGGCGACAGAGAGAGGAGATATCCCCTCGCAGGTGTTCCCGCCTCAAAGGAAATTCCTCAAGTGTTTTCGTTGTCCTCTCCCTTGACCTCCCTACCCGCACCCGGCCCTTCCAGGGCAGCTCTCAGTTTGTTGCGAAATGTCTATCCATCCGGGCGTGTGTTTCGTGTGTCGTGAGGACTTCGACACAGGTTCTGTTGTGATCATCAAAGAACGAGGAATTCGAACACTAATTGAAGTGAGTCAAAAACGTGGTCTCGCAGAAAATAAAAATTTCCTCCAAAATTGCAACCAAGTCAGCGTTCATGATGCATGCAGGAAGAGATATACAGCTGTGTGTAACGTTGAAGCCTCAGTTTGTCGAGGAGGGGATTCTGCTTCCCAACCGAAGACTTCATTGACAAGATTATCAAGTAAACTGGCTCCTACCTTATGAGGGATTTGCTTTTTGTGTGGTGATGCTATCACTGAAGATTTTTTCCAGCAACAAAGTAAATTGCCCTTGACAAGACGGAATGTCCATACAGTTAAGAAGTTGGGTATGAGGCAAACTGTTTTAGATGCAGCTAAACGCCGAGGTGGCGATTGGGGAAGGGTCATTAAGGAGCGCCTCCTCACCATTGACGACCTGGTTGTTGCAGACGGGACGTACCACAGATTGTGCTACAGGTGCCTGTTTAGATTACCACCTGCTACTGGAAATAAGAGAGGGTATCGCCCAGCCAGTAATACTGAAGAAGCGATGGAGTGTGTACGATTACCTATTGGAAAACAGTGATGAATGACAGTTTTCTTCATCACACCTTCTGCAGCAAATTAAGAGTGATTGTACCCCTGATGTCAGAACAGAGAAAATTCAACTCCAAAAACGTTTTGGCGATGACATAGTCATAGTGGAGATGGGCTCCAACAAAGGGCCACTCGTCTGCTTCAAAAACACCGACCATAAAATTTTGTATCATAGATACTACACAAGGATACCTAACTCCATGTAAACAAATAATTGACAAAAATATGATGTCAGTAGTGTCTCTTATATGCCAGAAACAGTGGTGAGAGTGTAAGGCGCGAGTTTTAATTGAAAAGCATTACGCGTTTATAGTATTTTAAAAATTATTTGCAGCCAAAGTATTTTTTCAATAAAATACTTTTTTAAATAAATGATAAGTAATTTCAATTTTTCAATAAGGAATTAGTTGAAGTTGAAGAGATAGTTAAAAATTCGCAAAATAATTACATAAAAAAAAAAAAAATCAAATAATTAAATAGTAACCTGTAAAGTTGGAATTGTAAAAATGAAAATAAATTATTGAATCAGATATTAAATTAAACTTTTATTTATTAATAATAATGCTGAAAATTAATATTTCATATAATGTCATACAATTTAATTAAGTAAATATTTTGGAATATTTATACTCACTTTTGGTACTTTAAAAAGTCCTGGTTTTTTTCAACCCAATTGATCCCGTTGCTTATTGTCACAAGCACTACGACTTTTACAATTGTCTACTGCACATACTCTTCCCATTTTAAATGTTTTTTAAACAGTTTTTTATTTAATAAATTTTTTTAAACAAATTGCATACTTCAAAATAATCACTTTGAAATAAAACTAGTTACTTGGCTTACTTCACTTCTATTTTTTATACTATATTCACTTCGGTACGGATCAGTATCGATCAACAACTAGCGACCCTAGCGGCATAACAAGTAAATATAATTTCTACCATTTCGTTGCCATATTTTGTCAATTTTCCCGTTTAATTTCGATCTCCTTGTGTAGTCTCCATGTTTTGTATGATCATTGGTACAAGGAACAAAAAGGCGATGCGCAACAAGAGCGTTTAAAGAGTTGTGAAGGCAGCAGCAGAAATCATCGTGGAAGATATCCGCACACAAGTGTATGACACCAGTCAGTATCCTCCCTCGGACGGTTTCTTCAGCAATGTTGATTCTGTCATCCCTGAGTCAGTACAGCTATTTTGTGAGACTGTTGTTGTCACAAACAAGCGTGGCCTCCTGAAGCATGGAAGAAGAAGTGTGTGTCATTTTCTTATGTTCTGATAGTTGCTGTACGACCTCGATCTTTTGTTTCCTCCCTTCTGATTGGAAATGGTACCTACTTTTACTGAAAATATGGATCCAAACATCTGGTAAATATGTGCGCTGCGCTGGTTAACTTATGACTGTTTTTGGTTATCTGCCGTTTTTGAGAGAACCGCTGGGCCTACAGGTACCACTCTGGTCTCAAATGAAAGCTAATTAAATTTACAACTTCATTAATTTGACGTGGGATTAGTTTAGGTCCTAACAACATATAAAAAATCTTGACTGGACTCAAAGAACAATAATAAAATTATAGATTATACAGAGAGTTACAAAAGTGAGGAGTTTTATGAAATGTAAGAAAATTAACATTTCAGGTTGGTTCATTTTTTTTACGGGAGTGTACAGTATAAAAGTACCTAAAAAATTTGCTACAAGTTAGGTACTTCTTGAAATTTACTTTTTACATTTTCAAAGTCAATTTATCTACTATTGATCTTACATCTTATAGTCATCTGATGAATCAATAAATGTTAGTTGTAGTATTCTTTGAATCTAATCATATTTAAAAACGAATATATCTAAATCTATAATCGAAATTCCAAGCCAATATAATAATTATTATTCGTTTTTTTAGCCTTTTCTAATTGAGGATATTACTTTATACAACGATATTAAAATGTCATCAGAAAATTTAAATAATATGATGGATAAAAAACGTTTAATAGTATTAAAAACACCAAATAAAATTTTGTATTTATTTGCTGTATCATCGAATGATTGTATGCTGTGGATCAAACAAATTACGGAAGCAAAACACAATATGGAACAAAATAAAGTAGCAATACAAGCAAAAACTAATTTAAATGGTAAGCAAATCCTCGATGCTAAGTATCGTAGAATACTTACATAAAATTACAAGTTGAGATTTGTTTAACTTTCCCCCCTCTGAATTTAAGTACCTACTGCAATTTGCCTTACCCTATTTTATCTCAATGATTTCAGCATTTTAAGTCCCGATGTTTGTTATTTTGACATGGATGAATCTGTCAGTCAATTTAAAACGGGTGCTAGTTTTTGTAATACACTTTCTGAAAATCCAAACTATTGGGAAAAAACTGTGAATTCTGACTTTTGCTATTTCTGGAGCGAATGTTGTAAAAATAAAGTTGAACAAAAACCGCACAATCCTGATCTTAGGGAATGCTTACCATCAAATGGACGTCCTGTTTTTTTAACGGATGACCTTTCAAGTGAAAACTAGAGCTAATTTTTGCCACTAATTTTTGTATTTCTGTTTAAAAATATAAAAATAAACTATCTTGAGTATCTTCTTTTTTTAACCCGACTTCAAAAAAGGAGGATGGTTCTCAATTCGTCTGTATTTTTTTTTTTTTTTAATATGTGTGTCACCTCAGAACTCCGTCATTTATGAACCGATTTTGAATTTTTTTGTTTTTTGTTTTAAAGGGTTTTGGTTATCGCATTCTGATGAGGGGATCTCCGGGAAATCGAGGAAAATCCTAATTTTATATGTGATAACCGATTTCTGCGAAATTTTTTTTTGAAAGGATATACTCATTCATAATGGGAAAATAAGAAAATTTTTTTAAAAACCGACTTCAAAAAAATTTTTTACAAAAAAAAAACCGACCCCCAAAAAAAAAATTTTTACAAAAAAAAAACAAAATGCTTGTAAAAAAAAACTGTTATAAAAAAATGCACTAAAAATTACAAAAAAAAAAACGGGTAAAAAAAAAGTGTTATAAAAAAATTTACTAAAAATTAGTTAGTCGTTTAGTAGATCTACCCATATGTAGACAAATAAAATCAGTTATAGAACTTCAAAGTCACTAAAAAGCGAGAAATAAAACCTATTTTGACAAAATGGAAACCCGACTTCTAAAATTAAATAAACAAAAGATGCACTAAAAAGTAAAAAATAATTGCATATTCTTGTGCCAATTTTAGTTCACCAAAGCAAAAATTTTTAAATATATATGTACAATTATTGTTATTTTTGGAGGCGGTGTCCAAAAGTTATGTGAATTTCTCTATGCTGACACCGCCATCAAAAATAACAATAATTGTACATATATATTTAAAATTTTTTGCTTTGGTGAACTAAAATTGGCACAAGAATATGCAATTATTTTTTACTTTTTAGTGCATCTTTTGTTTATTTAATTTTAGAAGTCGGGTTTCCATTTTGTCAAAATAGGTTTTTTATAAGAATGACTGTATCACTGGGGTTATCCATAAACCACGTATCCTGTATCTGAATTACAGTAGATACAGGATATTCGGTACATCTCACCCCAAATATATGAAACTTCGGGAGAACCTGATAAGCAAGTTCCAGGCTATTGCTAACATATGGGAAAAGCGAGTCTCGTCAGACTGAAGTAGAAGGGGGAGCACAATGGACCATAAGGTCGAAGTGCAATATTTTTTTAACCCCGATATTAATCAATCAATCAGTATAGGCCATGGATGTTGGCATTAAGTTCTCCCCGCCCCCTCCGCGCCCTACTTATTTTGTGTTACATAACTTTTTAACCAATAAAATTTTCAAAATAGCAAAATGATGAAAGATAAATAATAACAGCAACTTGAAAAGCGGTTTTAACGTGTATGAAATCTATACTTTGCTAAATTAACACTAATTTCAGTGTATTTTTTCCATAGATTTTAACGAAGACAATGTTGTTCGATATCAAGGCCGTTTATTAATCAATGTGATGCATGGAATGCATTTTCAACGACAAACTGGTACGATGCAAACAAGTAAGTTATCAACAAACTTAAAATTAAAATGTTCGTTGTGATCTGTTGCAGGTAAAATTGTATGCGAGAATGTATTCTGTAAAGTACAAATGGATAAACAAGAGTATAAAACAGAATGTGTCAATGCTGTATTACGAAATAATATCAATGGAAAAATTAGTGATATCAATAATGGATGTTTATTAACGAATACAATATTCGAATGGAATGCACCGATGCAATTTCATACACATGATCTGAAATCGGATTCTTTAAAATTCTTTGTTTACGAAAAAAGTACATTTACTCCAGATTGTGAGTAAACAAATATGTTTTATTTAGGGATGAAACTTTCAGTTCAATTTGCTGACGTTATTCAATGAATCTTCTTCACTAAAATGAACTAATATTACTATTATTATAGTTCAGTAATTCATTTAGTTCAGCGCTCAGAATGTAGAATACTTCAATAGTTGGACACTCGTCTACTCCCACCACTTTAAATTTTAGCATTAGCGATTTGGGGAATATCTATGACTGCCACTGTATTAAATTTTCCACCGTTAATTGCCCATACCTATGCCCAATTATATAATGTTCCGTTTGGACGCTTTAAGCGCTTATAAGCATTACAATCATCGTTTCATTTGGCACTGTAAGCGCTCACAAATACATTTGTACGTCATAATGATAGTGTCACTTCGACTTAATTTTTTATTATGATTCTATCCGGTTTATATATCCTATCTCCACGTAGTAACTTGTATAGTGAATGTAAAAAGACAGTATAACTGAAACAGTAGTAGCGAAAAATGTTTCGATCTTTATAGAAAAAATGCTTCATCCGGTTGTGAATAAAAAACTATGGTAATTTAAGGCCCCAAAAAAACTATTGGGTAATCTGGCCCTGCTTACATTCAAATGGGACGCCTTACAAAAGCAATTGTGAACGCTTATGAGCGTATAAGTATCCAAAATTTGAACACATCCATAGTCAATATAGACATTGCCTATTGGGTAATTTGACCCTACTTACATCTAAATGAAACGCCTTAAAAAAGCAGTTGTGATCGTTTAGGAGCGCTGAAAGCGTATAAGTATCCAAATGGAGCAAAGCCATATTTTTTACAATACGTGTCGTAATCCTTGACTTTCAAATCAATTCAACCTTAAAATTTTGTTTGAATAATTACCACTATTTGAAGCTGAATACTTCAGCGTTGCAAATCAGGCTTGTCGAATAACATCTATCGTTGATAATTTAGCGACCGACATAGTATATTTATTATAACGTTTAAATATACAGGAAATAGGCGCTTATAATCATGCCGCATGTTTCAAACTTTTACAGACGAATTTTTGCAGAATCTATTTGGTTTTCAAAAAAATGTTTCTAATAAAATTTTTTTTTTTGTTTAAAAGAAATTTTCTGAAACATTGATAAAATCAAACAGAAATTGTACTAAATCACCCACTCCCAGAGCAAAATGATCCACGCCTATGTATACGTATTAATAACACAATTTTTGTTTGTAGATTATTTAGGTAAAGCTTCAATAAAATTATGGGATATATATAACGATACAAAAACATCAAATGGACCGCTTATCAAACAATTAATATTAAAGGATACTGAAGTGGGTGAAATTGTTATTAAATTAGATATGCAAATATTTAATAATTCATTTTTAAATTAAGTTTTCAACTTTTTTGTATAATTGATAAGAATTAATAATTGTTAGTTACAATCATTTTCTCGGTAGCTTTTTAAATAAAATGTATATTCTTATTTTTTAAATTTTTATTTTGTTTTACTTTAAAAAGAATAATACCCGTCATTGGTTCTGTTCAGAACTACTTACGTCCTTAGTAAACTAAGTAAGTTACTAAATATATCTAGTTTTTTGTCAGGACACTTGGCAGATACTAAGCAATTTAGATTATGACGCTATTTTGCTTAGTAAGTGCTGTCAGATTGGGGTTTTCCCCTAAATTTTGTGGATTTAAATATGCTTGGTTGAATCAGCACGCGTATCATGTGGGAAAATCCTGTGAGTTAGCCCTTCACAAACCACCTTGTGCGTTTTTCTTGGCATAGAGGGAGCATTTGACAATGCCTCTTACAATTCCATGGTTGATTCTGCAAGTCGGCACGGAGTAGAAGACACCTTTTGCAGGTGGATAAACTCTAAGCTGATTAGTAGCAGAATACAAACTTCCCTTCTTGGAGAGTCTGCCACTGTGAGAGCTACATCGGGATGTCCACAGGGTGATGTCTTATCCCCACTCCTGTGGAGCTTGACAGTGAACAGCTTACTGACGAACCTCAACACACAGGATACTACACATAGGAATATGCGGACGACATTGTAATTGCAATCCAAGGACCCTGTGAAGACACAATCTCGGAGCTTATGCAAAATGCTCTAAGATTCACACAGGAATGGTGTATCAATGGTGATTGAAAATAAATCCTGGTAAAACCACACTAATTTCATTCACTCGGAAAAGGAAGGTGGATAACATGCAACCATCCATCCTCTTCGGTGAGACTACAGATCGCAAGAGAAACCAAATTCTTAGGAGTAATGTTGGACTCTAAACTAGCATGGAACCCTCATCTGGAATACATAACAAATAAGAGCAAATCTTCTCTCATGCTTTGCAAGAGAGCATGTGGAAAAGTCTGGGGTCTAAAACGCAAAATGATTCATTGGTTTTATACAACTGTAGTTAGGCCAATTATAACCTATGCTGCTCTAGTGTGGTGGCCAAAAGTTAATCAAATAACAGCATGCAAAAAGCTACCCAGGATCCAAAGGCTGACCTGTTTGTGCATTACTGGATCCATGAGCAGTACAACCACAGCTTCCATGGAAATCATTCTAGGGCTGATTCCGCTAAACATTGTAATAGCTAAGGCGAGATCCAGCGACTATAGACTGTCTTGCAATAATAACTGGATTAAAAAAAATCAATCCGTGAAAATTTATTCTCTCGGACAGTCAAGCTGCTCTAAAGCCTTGCCTGGGTCACCTCAAGGGTAGTCAAGGATTGTCTGGAGGAACTGCTGGACCTGGCAAAACAACAATGTTAAATTGATCTGGGTGCCGGGTCACAGTGATTTCGAAGGAAACGAAAAAAACATACCTTAGCAAAGAAGGGAGTCGGAATACCCTTCATAGGCCCAGAGCCTATTTTAGGAATTCCAAACACCGTGATCACTGGGAAAAAGTACCGCGGCAGGAGCTCGGGAAAATACTGTTTCAGAGTGCAACTAAGAGGCTATATCTCGATGCACTGAAGCTGAACAGGATGCAACTGCGGAAGGTTACCGGATTCATTACCGGGAATTATCCCCTGCGCAAGCATCTGCACACAATGCGACTCCATAACGGGTCCATTGTATTGTGTGGCGAGATGGAAGAAAAATCCAGCCACATTATCTATGACTGCGAACCTCTGGATTACAGCAGATACAGGACATTCCGTGCATATCACCCCGAATATATGAACCTTCAGGAAGACCTGATAAACAAGCTCCTGGCTATTGCCAACATATGGGAGAAGCGAATCTCGTCGAACTGAAGTAGAAGAGGGAGCATAATGGACCATAAGTTCGAAGTGAAATACTTTCTTAGATCCCGAGATGTATCTATCTATCTATGTCTGGTTGAAAATCTAGGTGATGTATTCTTGTAATCGTCGTAATTTTTAGTTTTGTATTTTGAATTAAAATGTTTATAGCCGTGACTATTCGCCCGATCCACGGGATCGGGCGAATCACATTGCGTGCGGTGAATTAACACGGCTGTGAAGTACCATACTATTTTTATTCATCTTTAGAATACAATCAATTAATTTTTAAAATGAAAAAATATCATTATAACAAATGTCATTAATATTTTTCATAATTATAAAATTTTCAATAAATATAATTATACTGAACTAATATACTTTTTTTCTTTATTTAATATAATTATCATTATAAAATTATTTTTTCACAAATTATAATTAGTAACTCTATTTCTTATAATATTTAATTATGGAAATAATTATAATTTTGATAATCTTTAATTGTTATATAAAGTTCCCGTGGACCGGGCGAATAGTCACGGCGAATGTTTATTTATACGCGATATATGATGGCATCCATTATTTCATGTTATTAAATTAGGAGAAATTATTCCAATTTGGCAAAACTGCTGACAAGATAATCAGTGTATCCTGAGAAAAACGCGCTGAACTTAGATACACAAAAGTAATTTTTTTTTAGGCTGACTGACTTAGTTTACTAAGACTTAGTTGTTATGAACATGACAAGTGTGTCAAAAATGTCCGCCGAATGTCATGTTAAAGCGAAATATGTGAACAAAATTAGTCAAAATAAAGTAGAAATGCGAAATAAAAAATCGAAATTATTTAATTTATTTATGTAATACATAAAATATCCCCTGAAATTAGTTTCAAATAAGTTAACATACAGAAATAAAAATACTACTATTTTTACCGAACAAAAATTTATTTACAAATTAAATACAATATATATTAATTATGCATAATTAATAAAATTCTACCTAAATATGGAACCATTCTATTTACTTGATAGCAAACGATGCTCCACACGAACAACCTTCTTGCGATTGAGGATTATTAATTATTCTAAATGCTGATTTTATTAACTCTTCATGATATTCAAGAGTAGATCCTTTGATGAAACCTAAGGATATGTTGTCTATAACTATTGACACACCATCTTTTTCAATTATTCTGAAAATCCAAAAATTAATATACTTAGAGCTGGCACCTTTATGCTCAGATTCCTATAGCTTAAATTTTGTGTATTGGGATCTCTGGCGGAATATTTCAACCTACTAGCAGTAGTTACTAAGTTGTTTACCAGAGCGTGACAAGGAAACTCGTAGGCCGAAGGGTATGCCACGAGGGTTGTGGCAGGAAACATAGATCTACAAGCTCTAATTTAAAATTTACCCTCCAGAGAGCATATCTAAGCGCTAGAGTTCCCAATATATTTAATTTCATGTATTTACCTTCGACGACGGATTCTTGTAAAAAGAACTTCACGAGATAAATCGAAAGTTAAGAATACAATTTTTCGATACCTTGCTTAGTTTTCGAGACATCGAAAAATTTTATTATTTTCTATCGATTTGTCTTATTCACTTCTGTAAGAATCTGTGATTAGAATTCTGTAAGAACGTGGCGCTCCGGTAACCTTAGTTAAGTATATGGAATCTCGAAAGTTAAGCGAGGTACCGAAAAATTGTATTCTTTACTTTCGATTTGTCTTATCGAGTTCTATAAGAACCGGCGGTAAAATCGTGGGGCCCCGATTTGATACACCTTTTCCGAAGGGAAGAATAGAGACTAACACAGCTGTCGGCAGCATCCAGTTTTTTGTTATTTAGGGTCTCTGGTAGTCGAATCTGAGCATAATTGCCGGTCCTCATATTTTGCACACTCAAATTTCTTGTCGCCCGCTCTATTATATAATTAGTTTGAAAACTCAATTGAGTCTATTATTCCCATAGACAACTTTTCCTTTTTTAAAATAGACAACTTTTGTTAAAAACTTTTTTCATAAATTCAGTGTATACCGGATTTTGAAGCAATTTACTCAGTTAGTTGTTATTTTCACTTGTTTAGTTTATTTATCGTTTTAAACAGATAGATAGGGCAATGCAGAAATAGAGTAATTAGCACATTCTATTTACTTATGACCTTTCATTCCTATTTATCAAAACTTTTTTCCAAAAGCCGTATTTTCTCGAAAAATGCAATGCTTACGTTTGAAAATCTATGCAGTTTTTAAACGACTATAAAATTGCTTATTTATTTACCAAAATAGACTTTTAACCAGTTTTAATGTTATTTCTTTCTCAACTATCCGATTCTGTCAAAAAAATTAGTTTGAAAACCCAATTGAGTCTATTATTTCCATGGATGTAGCTTAAAATATATAGGGATTCATTAGGTGGTGCATTTTTAGAATAAAAGTTTTCAGTATCATTTCTAAAATTGAATGAATTCAGCACAAGCGGACTGTAAAAAATTTAAAAATGTACACAACTCATGATTGCAGTAGGGGGCATATAAAAAAATTCTTATCAAAAAGAGCCGCGCTATTCGGACACAGGCGAGTCTCCAGCGTGAATTAAAATTTAGATTAAACTAACGTTCAAATATTGTGCCATAAACTATTTAAATTAAATAAGGTAACTATTCCAACCGAGTACTTTAGTTTTTGTCGCAATTTATGAAATATATAGAACGCCTTTTAGTGTGGGGGCCTAAAAACACGCAAACCCGATCAACTCGAGGTATGGCCGATGCAAAATATATTATAATGGCTTTAAACGCTTGTGTCCGAATATCCATGTATCAAAAATCAAAATAAATTTGCTCGCACAAAATTGGCATTTGTGGAGTCAAAAAACCAGAGGTGATTTCAAAGTACTACTAATCGTTAACTTACATATCTTCCTTATTGATATTATCGTCTAATTCGAATTTATATTGAAAGCCAGAACACCCACCGCCTTCGACAGCTACTCGTAAATACTTTGCACAAGTTGGATCTTTATGTAATTTTTGTAATTGTTGTACACAACTAGCACTAATTACAATATTTTCTAATTTAGTCGAAAATAAACGTATATGATTCGGTCTTAATTTTCGTAATGCTGGTAATAAGTATGTCATAGTTGCCATTATTGTCAAATAACGCTGTCCAAATTTTGAATTTAAGTTAATGCTTGTTGAGAATAAAAGTTTTATTTACGGTTCATCAAAATGACATATTTATTTCATCATTCATTGGTCTATTTACGTTTAAATTTTAGGTTATGTTATTAAAACAAAATTTTATTTGTCAAATTAAAATCACTCATACGACCTCTATATTTTATAATATAAAAGAAAGGTAACAATTTGAAATTATCAAGTTAATTTCTTAAACACCCGGTATATACTGACTTTATGAATAAAGATTCTAAGATTCTATGGCCGGTATTCACAGTCCGGTCTTAAATGTAAGATCATCTTAAGCATGATCTTAAGACAGCGTTTAGATTCATAAACGAAATCTTGAGGCTTGCTTAAAAGTTTGATCTTAGCTAAGATTGTGTAGTTGTATAAATATTCACAGACATTGCTTAAGACGATCTTAAGAATTGAAAACTGTTTATGTATTCACAGTCAAATAAGACCATCTTGAAGTTAACCTTATTTTTTATTAAAAAAAGAGGTTTTTATTTAAGTCAACATTTTAGTCGACTTAAGACGATCTTAAATAGTTTTGTTGTAAAAAAATTAGTGAAGATAATGGATTTTTTGGGTTAACATAATATCATTATTTATGATAATATTGGTATCGATTTTGATTCGAGATGTACAAAATTATTTTGATTTTTATTTAGACATCGAATTTAAAGAAAGATGTAGATTCGACGAAATCAGTATTAAATTTGGAATATTACCACTAATAGAACAGAATCTAGCTAAAGTCAACCGTCATGGATTATTTATTCACCCAATGTTTCAATTATTAATATGTTTGCGATTCTATTCAACTGGTTGTTTTCAGGTAATTATAAATAATTATTATAACTATAAATTTATTTTTAATAATAAACTTTCATTACTTTTAAATAATCTCGTTTATCTGCAGTACATATATTTTTTAATAAAAAGAAAATAAATATTTTTACAGCTTATTTTGGGTGATACTATGATATTATCACAACCAACAGTTTCTAGAATTTCGTGTAAGCGTTTTACTTGCAAGTTTGCTTAATGATTTAAACTCAAGAAGTTAGATCAGCAAATCAGAGGCTTTTTGGAATACCTGGTGTTGATGGGCAATTGATTGTACTCATCATGAAGAATAGATATATTAGGAGATTGAACGACATAGGCAATTCGTCTGTTTTTGTGTCCTCAAAAACGTGTAGAGATCATAGTTATTATTTTCGCCACTAGCGGCAGTGCGAATCTGCCCGTACGGAATTATTATTATTATTACATATTAAAATCAACGGTTATCACATCTTACAAATAAAAATTGTAAGTATAAAAATTGTTTAATTTTATAAATGCGAAAAAATGGGACGATGTTGTACAGGGAAAGCATAGATATACTGTTATATATCTATGAGTGGAAGGTTGTTTAAGGTTAGGAATGCGTGTCTGCATTTACGAAAGGAATATGGTCTGTAATTACCGGTTGTCATCTTTCTTTATCTAATATATGTTAGTATTGTAAACATATATTTGTAATTATTAATTGCAATTATCACTATGATTCTTCATCTTTTAATTTATTGCAGATTATTAAGAATTATCTATTATTAATATTTATTTAATTATTACTTGATAATCGAAAACAATTTTTTATTATCTATAAAACTAGAACTTCTTATTAACTGAATGAAAGTGATTTCTTGGCGCCTACATTTAAACATTTAAATTCCGTACGGCACTGAGACCAGTGACCCCTACTGATAAAAGATAGTTACACCAATTCTTGACCGTTTTTTTAACATTACGTTCGCTCTCCTAATATATCTATTCTTCATGCCCCTACTGATAAAAGATAGTTACACCAATTCTTGACCGTTTTTTTAACATTACGTTCGCTCTCCTAATATATCTATTCTTCATGGTACTCATATCCGATTAGTTCACACAAGGTTTCAAAATGTCGGCAAAAGTTAATAACAAATATTCATCAGAGTCGTATCAAAATCTTGACTTTTTAAATCTAAAAAAACCAAAAGATGATTTAAAACAGGTATTGCTCATATTTTATATAAATTTACGAAAGATTTCCTTTTGTTTGAATGAAATAAAATATTTATATAATATACTTATTAAGTATTTTACGAAAATTTCAAATTTTTGTTTTATATTTATAGAATTTGAAATCCACAAGAAGACAGATATTGTTGAAATTAATATAAGATATTATTTTCATACATCTTTAAATTATTTATTTTTCTTTCATCTAAAAAGTCATTTCATTATTTTATATGCGTTTCTAATAATATTTTATTCACTCTTTAATTTAAAAAAAAGTTATATTGATGACACTTTTTTAATCTGTTTTAGGTTTTGCCTTACAGCAGGCTTCTTTAAAGGGGTGGAAAACTCGCTAGGAGTTCCTCAAACCAGGGAGATCTATGTCGCAGCGAGTTAGTGAATTACAGCGAACTAATGAGCAAAATATTCAATAAGCAAAAAAATAATCAGCAATCATTATTAAAAGAAACAAAGAATATTAGAAAAATTTAAAATATTATGTAATTCGTTATGAAAATTACGTTTTTTATATTTGTTATTGTAGTTATATAATAAATCAATAAATATTGAATTTTTAGAACTATGAAAAATACTTTTTTTTTTATGAATTACCTATTCCGATATATAGCTAACCATATATGATTAGAGATGATTATATATAATGAGATACAATTACACCTGGTTAATTACCATCTTACAATTTGTGGGAAGAGTTGGCAAATTTTTAGTAGAAAAATTTACAATAACCTCCCCAAGGAGCTGCTGGAAATGCAAAACAAGAACATGTTTAAAAAGCACTTAAAAATTTTTTTAATTAGAAACGCCTTTTACTCCATAGATGACCTTTTTGTTTAACACTAAATTGATTTTGATATTATTTTATTTGTTGATTTTGTACTAAGTTTTCTATTAATTTCTAATCTTATTTTATACATTGTTGACTATTTTTATTTTAAACTGAGTTGATTTTTAAATTGATTGTTTATATTTTATTGTTAAATATTTCATATTTTATTGTTAAAATTTTTATTTTATTTTTTTCTATCCAATGTTGACTATTGTTTTTATCTTATACTGAGTTGATTTTTTTAAATTGTATGTTTATATATTATTTTAAATATTTCATACTTTATTGTTAAAAATTTTTTATTTATTTATTGTTGACTACTGTTTTGTTTTTTTAAATATTTTTCTGTTACTGTTTTTTTGTTAAAATTACTGTTTCAAGTTCGTTGTTTTTATTTCTGTACTTGCTTTTATGCATGTTTATATTTTTGACGTAGCAAGCATATCTATGTATATCATTTGCGAAATAAATATTATTATTATTATTATTTTTGGATCTGATAATATATAAACATATCTGTTCATGTATGATCAGATTTAATTATGTATGACTAGGCCTGGCCAATTTTTGAATCTGATTATATATAAACATATCTGTTCATGTATGATCAGATCTAATTATGTATGACTAGACCTGGCCAATTTTTGGATCTGATTATATATAGATGATTATGCATAATCATATATAATTGGACAAATCTTTTTTCATCGTGTACGGTGTTTGGAAACGAAGATTTCCTTGTTTATGAAGAGGACTGACAACTAAACTTCTTTATTCAACCACAATTGTTGTAGCCTGTGCTGTATTACATAATATGTCTTTGATAATCTATCAAGATGAAGAAATGCCTGTACTTCAACCAAATTGGCAACCTGATGGTTTTGCATATCGTGAAGCATTAATTGAACGTATATTTAATGCATAAGACTATATAAATTTTTTCATATTTAATACACATGTTTTTCTACTTTTTATTAAAAAGATATAATTTTAAGTGATGGAAAATTGTTAATTGAAATGGTTAATTTGTCTCTAATGAATTTATAAATATAATGTATTTAAAAAAAATGAATTGACCTTCTTAAACAGATTTAGTTTGATTTGGAATTGTAAATTAATAAATAAAAAAATTGTATAAACAATTTTTTATCTAAAGACAATTTTTTGAATTCCCTCCTTTTTTGTCTTATGAAGTATGATTGTTTATTTATGACTGACAGGAATATGATTCATTTCTTAGCCAATCATATCATCGGTTACATGTGAATTATTACGAAAATAGACGAACACAATTTAAGACGATCTTAAGATTCGTCTTACGTAAGCTGATCTTAAACCATATAAGATCATGCTTGAAACCATCGTCTTACGAAAGATGATCTTAAGTTCTATCTATGAAATCATCGTGTCTTAAAACAAATAAGACGGTCTTCATGAAGATGATCTTAAGCAATTGCTCAAGACTGGACTGTGAATACACGCCTATGTCTTACGGTTTCAAAGGTGGATATTTCCCCGGCGGGGGAAAGACACTATTCAGAGGCATGTTTTCGAATTAAATATGATAAATATCGCAAGTTGTCCCCTGAAAATAAGAAATTTTAAATTTGTTTATAATTGATAATACATTCCTTTAATTATTTTTTACTATAGAAATCGAATTTTCTCTCCAAGAAATTTATATATCCGGTATATATGATATATACAAGGATATAATAAGTTTAGTTCGAACTTTGTAACGGTGGTCGTAGAAAAAAATTTTTGGTATTGATCATGAAGAATAGATAAATAGGAGATCGAACGACATAGGCAATTCGTCTGTTTTTTCGTCCTCAAAAACGTGTAGAGATCATAGTTATTATTTTCGCCACTAGCGGCAGTGCGAATCTACCCGTATGGAATTATTATTATTATTACATATTAAAATCAACGGTTATCACATCTTACAAATAAAAATTGTAAGTATAAAAATTGTTTAATTTTAAATGTGAAAAAATGGGACGATGTCGTACAGGGAAAGCATAAATATACTGTTATATATCTATGAGTGAAAGGTTGTTTAAGATTAGGAATGCGTGTCTGCATTTACGAAAGGAATATGGTCTGTAATTACCGGTTTTGTCATCTTCTTTCTTTATCTAATATATGTCAGTTATTGTAAACATATATTGTATATTATTATTATTAATTGCAAAATTATCACTATGATTCTTCATCTTTTTATTTATTGCAGATTATTAAGAATTCTCTATTATTAATATTTATTTAATTATTACTTGATAATCGAAAACAATTTTTTATTATATATAAAACTATGATTTCTTATAAACTGAATGTGAAAGTGATTTCTTGGCGCCTACATTTAAACATTTAAATTCCGTACGGCACTGAGACCAGTGACCCTTACTGATAAAAGATAGTTACACCAATTCGTGGCCGTTTATTTAACATTACGTCCATGAAGAATAGATAAATAGGAGATTGAACGACATAGGCAATTCGTCTGTTTTTTCGTCCTCAAAAACGTGTAGAGATCATAGTTATTATTTTCGCCACTAGCGGCAGTGCGAATATACCAGTACGGAATTATTATTATTATTACATATTAAAATCAACGGTTATCGCATCTTACAAATAAAAATTGTAAGTGTAAAAATTGTTTAATTTTATAAATGTGAAAAAATGGGACGATGTTGTACAGGGAAAGCATAGATATACTGTTATATATCTATGAGTGGAAGGTTGTTTAAGGTTAGGAATGCGTGTCTGCATTTACGAAAGGAATATGGTCTGTAATTACCGATTTTGTCATCTTCTTTCTTTATCTAATATATGTTATCACTATGATTCTTCATCTTTTAATTTATTGCAGATTATTAAGAATTCTCTATTATTAATATTTATTTAATTATTAATTGATAATATCAAGCAATTTTTTATTATCTATAAAACTAAGACTTCTTATTAACTGAATGAAAGTGATTTCTTGGCGCCTACATTTAAACATTTAAATTCCGTACGGCACTGAGACCAGTGACCCTTACTGATAAAAGATAGTTACACCAATTCTTGACCGTTTTTTTAACATTACGTTCACTCTCCTAATATATCTATTCTTCATGCCCCTACTGATAAAAGATAGTTACACCAATTCTTGACCGTTTTTTTAACATTACGTTCGCTCTCCTAATAAATCTATTCTTCATGATTACGTCGATCTCCTAGTATATCTATTCTTCATGGTATTGATGTTCAAAATATGACTTAATGAGTCCATTTCCGCCACTGACCTGTTGTATAGAGGTCAGCGATTTTCGCATATTCGCCTTTCCGACACCAAAGAATACAATATACCAAAGAATACAATATACATAGAAGCGTATAACTACGATTTTTGTGTCACTTGAAATTTGAAGCTGGTACCTTGACCGCTAGATGACAATAGCTAGTGCCATTATCAGCACAACCAAATGTATTCTTTGTGTATATTGTATTCTTTGGTAGAACAATATACTCAAAGAATACAGTTGGTTGTGCTGATAATGGCACTAGCTATTGTCTTCTAGCGGTCATGGTACTAGCTTCAAAGTTCAAGTAACACAAAAATCGTAGTTATACCAGAGATTAGTTAAGAGATTTAGTATTCCTATGCACGCAGATAACATCCTTGTTGCTCTTACGCGGGACAAATAAATTTTTTTCGTATTTGTTTACCTTATAAATTAATTTAAATTATTTTTTAAATTAAAAATATATACTGATTGTATTTTAAAATACACCCAATCTGCAAACAATGTATAGTGTATCCTATCCCTGTCTATATGTAGTGTACTATGATATGATAAAGATTTTTAAAATAATCAAAGAGAACTCTAGGTTTTTTGAAATTACATTTCAAATTTTGCCCCAATTCCTAGAACATTTGTTTGTATTTTATAAATACGTTTTTCGACTACAATGTAGTCATCATCAGTATGAATTAGCTAATCGTAACTATCTCTGGGATATGGATTCAGCGATATGTTGCTTGTTACTAATTTGATGCGTGTCTCACGGGGTCTCACCAAATTAGCAACAAGCAACATATCTCTGAATCCATATCCCATACTGATGATGACTACATTGTAATCAAAATACGTATTTATATAATACATAAAAATGTTCTAGGAATTGGGGTTAAATTTGAAATGTAATTACTATGATATGGTTTACTTTGTTCTGCATTAAAATCGGAGGCGGGTTTGATACGTTTTCACCACAGACATTTGTCATAAGATCAGTCTTTGGTGGGGACGTCTGCCTATAGAGTAGTAGAGTATAATGGTATACTGTTAACTGTGCATAGACAGTGATTGATGCACTATACAATGTTTGCAGATTGGGTGTATTTTAAAATACAAGCTGTATACTTAAATAGGATTTCTTTTTGTAAGAAATCGACAATATTTTTTGTTTTTCGTTTTGATTTTAGATCACATAATTTGACCTCTAAAAATATATGCCAAAACCGCCCAAAATAATAAAGAAAGGAGAATAAAAACACGGCAAAAGTTCACATCTGTAACCAATAGAAAATTAAATGTTTTACAAAATTTATAAATATTTAATTTTATACTAAAAATGAAAATAAAAAAAGAGTGTTTTACAAATATTTAATTTTATATTACAAATAAAAATAATAGTCCGGTCAAAATAGACATAAAAATAGTGATCAAATAACAAAAACTCCTACAGAGCTGAATTTTGGTAGAGACTTTGGTAGAGGAAGAAGAAGAAGAAATCGAAGAAGACATGACTGTTAAAGTCGAATTTGAAGAGTATGAATCAGATTAAAATATTAACAGAAATCAGAACTACAGTTTAAATCAATCACCTATATCAGCGTTTCCCAAAGTGTGGGTAACGACCTGGCACGGGCTCGTAGAAAAATTTAGCCGGGTCGCGAAAAAAATTTTTTTTTACATATTATTTTTTTTACATCATTAGACACTAGGAATAGTGGCAAAGTCGGTATTTGCACTCTTTCATATAGCTTCATTGTCCGCGCCTGCGCGTTGTGCTGCTGACGTTGATAGGTCTTCCTCTTCCCGCGCACGCACATTACCTGTTGTCCACATGCTTGCGCATGTTTGCTGCGAATTCGTCATTTGCCTTCTCCGGTACGTGTACCGCAAACTCAGGAGTATCCAAGCGTAAGCGAAAAAGCGATATAATTTTTAATGCCTTTTGTTCCCACTTGTACGTGTGAAGCTGCGTTCTCAGCCTTGGTGTACTTAAAAAATAAGTATCGAATCGATTGGATGTCGAACCTAATTTGAGAATAAAATTAACATCATTATCTCCTAATTTGAAATTGTTTTGTGACAAACAACATCATCCTTCGCACTAAGGACAAAATATGTGGAAACAAAGTTTACTACATTTACTAAAGTTTTAAATGAAAATAACTGTTAATTTTTTAATTACTTATATTTTTTTATATAATTATATTGCAATTTTTGTGTATGAAATAAACAAACAAATAACTTGATTTTCATTAAAAAATAAAATTTATTTTGTAAATAAATGGTTTTTTTTTTCATAAGGTGGGTCGCGAAAAATTTTAAAACCTCATACCGAGCCGCGGTCAAAAAAGTTTGGGATACGCTGACCTATATCAATATCAAAATCAATAATCATCATGCAGTAAATACATTATTTTCCCATAAAACTCCGTCATAACAGATCGTGGAATAGGCCTACCGGGGAAACCACGTTAAAAAAAACGCGCTAAAAAGTACACTACCTCACAGGTGGTGTGGAAATGTGTGCATATCATGTAATGTAACTCCTTCAACTTTTAGAATGACGATATCTTAGGAATGGTGATTCTTAGGAAAAAAAGTATAAGGACCATTTTTGTTGATAACAATTGTTGTTATGGTCTACAATTTTTGTTTTGGCTATATTTTTGATAAAACTTACCGTTTCCGAGAAAAATCCAAAATACCGAAAATTTTTACCTTTGACCTTGAACAACTTTTTTATCACACGTGGAATCTATGGGGTCTTTTGGCACTTTAATTTTACTGGTGTACCCAAGGTCTCTACCAAAAGTCAGCTCTGCTAGAATTTTTGTTATTTGAAATGTCTATTTTTACCGGACTATAAGAAATGTTGCTACTAGCATACATAATATAATTGCTAGAATTTCAAATCAAAACAAAAACAAAATATATTCATTTACTTAATAAAAACTCTTTAAAATTTAAAAAAATACTTTTTATTTATAATCCAAGAATATTTTTATGTAAAAAACAATCTATTATAAAAAAAATTAATTGTTATAAAAAACATTAATTAAATTTTTTTTAAAAATTGCTTGAAAAATAATATTTAAATGTTAATAACATTTTTTTTTTTAAATTAAAAAAAAACTAAAATTCCTCATAAGAGTGTCTCTGTCACTCTCACATAATAATCCCTATATATCGCAAGTGACAAACAAGGACACTGTTATATGAGAAGACCACGTGCGTTACCGCTGACAACGTAAAGCAAAAAACGACATAAGAGTATCCTTGTCACTCACATAATATTCCAGTATGTTGCCGTACAGTAATAAAGTCAATTCTTATATATTTATTTGGAAGGAGAACCGATGGCAGCATATAGGAAAAACGCATAAGAGCATCTCTGTTACTTTAACGCTCGATTCCTTATAAGAGCTTCCTTCTCGCACTGGCAGTGAGCCGCCGACTTTTGCCGCTAAGGTGTCGCTCTTTTCAGTGCCCAAAACTTGCCTCACATTTTAGTATAGGCATGAGCAATCTCTTAACTAATCTCTGGTTATACGCACCCCCTGAAAGTTGGCCCGACACTTTGGAATTTCCCAATAAATAATAGACCAAATAATTGCTTCCGATTTGCTCCTAATTGCTCCGCAGTTTTTATTATTTACTCCTTCATAGATTTTGAAAAAAAATCAAATAAGAAAATGTGAAAAAAAATTAGATCCTAGGGACATTTTGAAAAACCGATGTTCAGCTGAACCAAGACACTTGAAAGAGTTTTTTATGAACCAGGCAATTGCTCCCTGTTTACTCTTAATTTCTCCAGTATTAGATATAACAAATTCACATTCGTTATATGAGAAATAATCGAAAAACATGAAGTGGCTATGGAAGTGGTGGGGGGTAGGCCAACTTCACAACCCGAATTTGAATGAATATAATAAACGAAACTTAAAATAATTGAACTGATCAATTGCTCCCGTTTTGCTCCTAATTGCTCCGCAGGGTTTATTATTTGCTCCTTCATAGATTTTGAGAAAAACTCAAAAAAGTAAAATTAAAATAAAACTAGATCCTAGGGACATTTTGAAAAATCGATGTTCAGCTGAACCAAGACGCGAAAGAGTTTTTTATCCATCCATCCTTATTTTTAATTGCTCCGCGGTAATTGCGAAGTTATTCGCTAATTAAAATGAATTTTTGTACAGAACATAACCTCACTTTTCTGATTCGGCGGAAGAGACACTGCTGGCGGATGACGCGAAGCAGAACCACCAAAATAAGGCGCCAATTTAAAAACACAAAATAAATATCGACTGCTCGAAAATCATTCGCGAAAGCTTGATTCCGACTCTAATTCTAATTGCTCCTTCATAAAATTATTCAGGAATCATTTGCGAGAGCTCGTTCCGACATGCTCCCATAAACAGTTTCCATAAAATATTAATATTTTATACAGCTTGTAAAAAAAAATAAAAAAATTTTGACTAATTAATTCTAAATATTCACAAAAATTTCATTAATATTGGTGGATTCCCTTTTAATATAAATTTGAAGTACATCTCCGCTTCGATGTGATCCGGCCAACTGGTACTTAGTTCTACCAAAGAATATAGTTGGTTGTGCTGGTAATGGCACTAAATACCGAAATCGAACAGCTATTGTCATCTAGTGGTCAGCATACACACTAAAAATTTTAAGTAACACAAAAATCGTACTTATACGCTTCTATGTATATTGGGTATGTTCCAATTTTTGCTGCCAGCGCTGTGAGTGTTAACGCCATGAATCACGGTGCGAACAGCGTTCCAAAATTGCAATCGCACTGCTACTGCTATTGCAGCCGTGAAAATTGGAACGCGGTTTACAGCACTTACAGCACGCCACCATGTTCATTGCATTCACTACTTCACCTTTTCAGCGGTAGCAGTCACAGCACAAAATTCATGACGTCATTTTTTTCACAGTACTGCTGCAGCGTGCTGTCATGAATTCGGGAACGCGCGGTGAAGCACTACCAGCGCTCGCAGCAAATTTTGGAACTTATTTTTTGAGAACCATCCTCCTTTTTGAAGTCGGGTTAAAAAGAGATAACGATCGGAACTAAAATTTTGTGTGTGTGTGTGTGTTCTAGAGCTAAAAAGTAAGGTCAAGTTCGTGAATGAGCAAAATCCTATTTGATCACCTTGGCCTATCAAGATTATTTGAAGATCAACTTGTATTTTAGAGTTAGCCGACACGAAGCGTCAGTCGATACGACGCACTAGCTAACGCGAAGAAATTAACGCGGAGCGTAAGCAAGTTAACGCGAAGCGTTAGTAACATTGATAAACGCAAAGCGATAACCAACGCGAAACGTAAGCTAAAGCGAACCTTAAGTCTGCCAATGCGAAGCGTTGTTCAATGAGAAGCGTTAGTTATTTGCGAAGCGTGAATTCACGCGAATCGTGAACCAACGCGAAACGTAAGCTAAAGCGAACTGTAAATCACCCAACGCGAAGCGTAGGTCAATAGAAAGCGTTAGGTCAACGCAAAGCGTTGCTAAACGCTTTGCGTTTACCAACGTGAAACGAACCACAAGTTAGAAAACGCGAAGCGTTGGTCAATGAGAAGCGTTAGTCAATTAGAAGTGTTAAGTAAACGCGAAACGTTAGCGAAAGCGAACCGTAAGTCAGCCAACGCGAAGCATGATTTCACGCGAATCGTTAACCAACGCGAACCGTAAACTCAAACGAGCCGTAAGTCAGCCAATGCGAAGCGTTGTTCAATGAGAAGCGTTAGTTATTTAAAGCGAAGCGTCAGTGATTTCACGCGAATCGTGAACCAACGCGAAACGTAAGCTAAAGCGAACTGTAAATCACCCAACGCGAAGCGTAGGTCAATAGAAAGCGTTAGGTCAACGCGAAGCGTTAGTAAATCAACGCAAAGCGTTGCTAAACGCTTTGCGTTTACCAACGTGAAACGAACCACAAGTTAGAAAACGCGTTGGTCAATGAGAAGCGTTAGTCAATTAGAAGTGTTAAGTAAACGCAAAACGTTAGCGAAAGCGAACCGTAAGTCGGCCAACGCGAATCGTTAACCAACGCGAACCGTAAACTCAAGCGAGCCGTAAGTCAGCCAATGCGAAGCGTTGGTCAATGAGAAGCGTTTGTCAATGGGAAGTGTTAGGTCAACGCGTAACGTAGTCTAAAGCGAACCGTAAGTCAGCAAACGCGAAGCGTTGGTCAATGAGAAGCGATAGTTATGCAAAGCGAAGTGTCAGTCATTCGCGAAGCGAAATTTCAAGCGAATCGTTCGTGATTCAAAGCGAAGCGTGATTTCACGCGAATCTGAATGCTTAAAGTAAACATAAAAAGTTAGTTAAATCGTACCGATAGTTAACGCGAAGCGAAAGCACGCGTAAGTTATACAACGCGAAGAGTTAGCTGACGCGAAGCGTCAGTCGATACACAGCACTAGCTAACGAGAGGAAGTAAACGCGGAGCGTAAGCAAGTTAACGCTGAGCGTAAGCAAGTTAACGCGAAGCGCTAGTCAATCAACGCATAGCGTTGGTAAACGCAAACCACAAGTCAGCCAACATGAAGTGTTGGTCAATGAGAAGCGTTAGTCAGTTGAAAGGATTAAATCTATGCGAAGAGTTATTAAATTAACGCGAAGCGTTAGTAAACGCAAAGCGTTTACCAACGCGAAACTTTAGCGAAAGCGAACCGTAAGTCAGCCAGCTCGAAGCGTTGGTTAATGAGAAGCGTTAGTCAATAGAAAGTCAAAGTCAATAGAAAATTTTGCGTTTACCAACGCAAAACGAAAGATAAAGCGAACCGTAAGACAGCCAACGCGATAGGTTGGTCTATGACATGCGTTAGTTATGCAAAGCAAATCGTCAGTGATTCGCGAAGCGACATTTCAAGCGAATCGTTAACCAACGCGAAACGCGAAGCGTTGGCCAATGAGAAGTGATAGTTATTCAAAGCGAATCGTGCGTGATTCAACGCGAACGTGATTTCACGCGAATCGTTAATGCTTAAAGTAAACGTGAAAAGTTAGTTAAATCGTAGCGATAGTTAACGTGAAGCGAAAGCACGCGTAAGTTACACAACGCGAAGAGTTAGTTGGCGCGAAGCGTCAGTCGATACACGGCACTAGTTAATGAGAGGAAGTTAACGCGGAGCGTAAGCAAGTTAACGCTGAGCGTAAGCAAGTTAACGCGAAGCGCTAGTAAATCAACGCATAGCGTTGCTAAACGCAAAGAGTTATTAATCAACGCGAAACGATAGCTAAAGCGAACCGCAAGTCAGCCAACGCGAAGCGTTGGTTAATGAGAAACGTTAGTTAATCAAAGCGAAGCGTTAGTTAATCGAAGCGTGATTTCACGCGAATCGCTAACCAACGCGAGGCGTTGGTCAATCAGAAGCGTTAGTGAATAGGAAGTGTCAGGTCAACGCGAACCGTTAGTAAATCAACGCGAAACATAAGCTAAAGCGAACCGTATGTCAGCCAACGCGAAGCGTTGGTTAATGAGAATCGTTATTTATTCAAAGCGAAGCGTCGATTTCACACGAATCGTTAATCAACGCAAAACGTTAACCAACGCGAGCCGCTAGTCAGCCAACGCGATGCATTGGTCAATGTGAAGCGTTAGTCAATAGGAAATGTTAGGTCAACGCGAAGCGTTGGTAAACAAAAAGCGTTTACTAACGCGAAACGAAAGCTAAAGCGAACCGTAAGGCCAACTCGAAGCGTTGGTTAGTGAGAACCGTTAGTTATTCAAAGCGAAGCGTCGATAATTCGCGAAGCGTGATTTCGCGAGAATCGTTAAACAACGCAAAACGTTAACCAACGTGAACCGTAAGCTTAAGCGAGTAGTAAGTCAGTCAACGCGAAGCGTTAGTTAATAGGAAGTGTTACTTTTTTGTTCTAGAACACACAAAAAATTTTCAGCTCGTTATCTCTTTTCGTTCTTGAGTTATCGTGTTCACAGACGGACGAACAGACGAATTAGGCCATTTTATGAATACCTTTGTGAAGCATTTTTATCAAGAATTAATATTTTCAAGCGTTACAAAGATGGGACTAAACATAATATACCTTGATATTTACATATACAGGGTATAAAAATGTTTAAAAGACTTTTTAGCGAATTTCCTCCAAAGACTTTTTAGCGAATCTTCTACGGTTTCAAAGATATAATTTCTCCGTCCTGGTGGGGGGAAACACTTTCCGATTTTGAGCGTTAACGAACTTGACCTTACTTTTTTAGTCTAGAACACATAAAAAATTTTCAGCTCGTTATTTCTTTTCGTTTTTGAGTTATCGTCTTCACAGACGGACAGACGGACGGACGGACGGACAAGTGAAAATGGCCGAATTAGCCATTTTATGAATACCTTTGTGAAGCATTTTTGTCAAGGATTAATATTTTCAAGCGTTACAAAGTCGGGACTTAACTTAATATACCTTGTATATTTACAAATATACTGGGTATAAAAACAATACAGGGTGCATTCGTCTTGGACGCTCACACGCTTTGAGCGCTCACGCTTATAAGCACAAATTATTGGTGTTCATGTTGGCCTACGAACGCTTAGAATCAATCAAAAATATCGTTCGTTTTGGACGTTGTGAGCGTTAGTTTGTATCAACATGGTGATGTTTTATTTCGTCGGAAGTAACAGAAATAGTATACGTTTTACCAGATTCTGAATCATTTAAATCGATCGAATATAATCTGGGTAAACAGTTAGCCATTTTTACTGATTTCTCGACAATTTTAATTTTAAGTACTTAAATATGACAAAATAAATAAATAAATATGACAAAAGTTTGGTAAGCTTACGCTCACGTAGCATTCGTTTTGATAAATAGTAAGATTTGGCACTTACGGTTTTGCTGCCCTACCTCTGTGGAGTAAGCGTCTGTGAACGTGAGATCTACCTCATGACTTAGCCGCAAACGTGATTTGTGACACTAACAGCGCCAAGTCGAACGATGAAATCGACGATTGAGCGCGCTGAAGGCGTGTGAGCGTCCAAGACGAATGCACCCACAGTATTTTAATCAGAAATAAAGAAAATATTTAAATATATTTATTTAATATATATTCAAACATTCGGAAAATTTTACGAACTTTTAACTTTTTAGAGACTTGAAAATGTCTGCTATATTATTATTGGTTTCAATATATTCTAATTCTATTAAATTCTTTGAAATTAAATCTTTGATAAAGTGATATTTAATGTCTATATGCATGAAGAATAGATATATTAGTAGAGCGAACGTAATGTTAAAAAAACGGTCAAGAATTGGTGTAACTATCTTTTATCAGTAGAGGCCACTGGTCTCAGTGCCGTACGGAATTTAAATGTTTAAATGTAGGCGCCAAGAAATCACTTTCATTCAGTTAATAAGAAGTCTTAGTTTTATAGATAATAAAAAATGTTTTCGATTATCAAGTAATAATTAAATAAATATTAATAATAGAGAATTCTTAATAATTGCAATAAATTAAAAGATGAAGAATCATAGTGATAATTTTGCAATTAATAATAATATACAATATATGTTTACAATAACTGGCATATATTAGATAAAGAAAGATGACAAAACCGGTAATTACAGACCATATTCCTTTCGTAAATGCAGACACGCATTCCTAACCTTAAACAACCTTTCACTCATAGATATATAGCAGTATATCTATGCTTTCCTTGTACAACATCGTCCCATTTTTTCACATTTATAAAATTAAACAATTTTTATAATTACAATTTTTATTTGTAAGATGTGATAACCGTTGATTTTAATATATAATAATAATAATTCCGTACGGGCAGATTCGCACTGCCGCTAGTGGCGAAAATAATAACTATGATCTCTACACGAATTTGAGGACACAAAAACAGACGAATTGCCTATGTCGTTCAATCTCCTAATATATCTATTCTTCATGTCTATATGACTGGTTCATAACTTTCTACTATTTTCATAACTTTCACAAATGTTTATTGCACTTTGATTATCAACGTAAATTAATGGCACAACAGAACCACTATTTAAACACACTCACTATTTAAACACTTTTAGAATGCGTTGGAAATACACTACACCCATAGCTGCCGCTGCACATCTATACCAATTATATAAAGAGGAAAGATTTGATTGTTTGTTTGCATTGAATAGGCTCCAAAACTACTGGACCGAATTAAAAATTATTTCACCGTTGGGAAGCTACACTATCCTCGGGCACAGAGGACCCCTTGGTCTAGGTGCTAGGGACCCGTATACGGTACCCCTCTCTCTTATTATTATCCTCGGGTGACATAGGCTATATTATATTTTCAAAAAAAATTAGGGATCCTTATTAAAACTCAAATAATGTAACCCGAGGTGTAAAAAGATGGAGGTTCTGGGAAGCCAAATAACATTTTAAATCTGAAAGCGGAAGTGTCGGTAAAAATTAATAAAGTCGAATAATTCAGTAGTACGCTATCGATACCAAAAGTGCCGAAGTAAATCTTGGAGTTCCACGGGCAACGCCGTGGAATTCAGCTAGTGCTATATATTCTGATTGTGCTGTCGACTGGGAAACACAAAACTGTTTTCTTGAGTAGCATGAGATTGGATTTCCACAATGATATACAACACACCCAGTTGTTTGAAAAGTGAGACGGAGATTTTGAGTACCTTTCAAGTAGCTCAAAACTCTTTTTGCTGCACTCCACAACTGTTTCGTCGGTTTGTCGATGTATCGGCTAAGGAGTTTCTCCAATGAACCTAGGGTCCACATAAGTGGAACCAGGTTCTTTAACAGACACCGAAATCTCGCTGAATCTGCAGGCGTTACAGCTGAAAGCTCAACGGCTTGGAGACGCACAGCGAAATCGGTTGGCTCGGCAGAGAGCAATGGCTCAACAAGCAGTTGCAGGAAGTGAAGTTCCAAGCTCACCCCAAACTGCAGCTGGCAAGACTATGGTGGAGTCAACCCCTGTCCGTCCACAGAAACGTGGTAGGACAGAAGGGGAAACACCACCATCTGTCATACAGATACAGAAACGGAGCAGGATGATTGACCATCCCTTCGCTTCGGTTGCGAAGAATCTACCTCGTGTCGTCATTCGGGACGAGGCCTCGACGATCGAGAGATCGGCGGAACTGGCCGGAATGATCCGCGATGCGCTTGAATGGGTGATCGACGAGTCCCTAGACAGGAACACGACCATCGTTCCCCGCTTTGAAAGCTTCACCTCGGGACCAAATGGACTGGAAGTGATAGCTACGGACGCTGTTTCCAGGGACTGGCTTATAAAGACAGTACCGGAAATAGCTACTTGGGAGGGTGCGAGGTTGAGTGCATCCATTCCTCCTCCTCGCATCGTCCTTAAGAAGATGTTCCTCTGGATCCCAGGGGTGTCGGCATCTAGAATGGAGGACGGAATTATCCTAAAGAGGATAACCCGCCAAATGTGTACGATCGGACTTAACACCCAAAGGCCTCCAGGCTGGTACTCGGGGTGCCGGCCCGATTGCATGCGGAACTAGCCGCAAAGAGTTTTCTCCACTTTAGTCTGGTTCGTGCCTCCCTGTCTCAAACAAGGAAGGCGCCCAGCAGGAGTGGGAAGCCACCTAAACCAGAAGCACAGTACCCGACAAAGCCAGACACTTTTGGCAAAGCCAAAGGTGCCGTTGCTGCTAAGGTTCTGGAGAGGTGACACCGGTAACGGCCTCAACACTTGGTGCAGTTGCGGGAGTCACCTTCTCCGACCTAAAGGAGAAGAAGGCTGTCATGGATGAGGCGGTGGCTGGTGCTAATGAATCTGGAACATCTGCTACTGCTCCTTCTGCCACAGTTTCCGTAGAGGCGGACTCATTACCATTAAAGTCCGCACGTTAAGATGGATGGTCCACAAAGAAGATGGGTAAGAAGAAAAGCGGGCCTAAACCACCACCAATAAAAGTAAGCTAATTATGGTGAGTTTCATCCAAACAAACTTACATCACAGCGAGCAATAGGCTAGCTTCCGACAATATTAACATTGCTCTGGTGCAAGAACCATATATATATGGGAACGGCATTAGAAGTCTAAATGGGTCGGTGGTTAAAGTTATTTGCGTGACTAATAATCCCAGAGCTTCCCTGGTGTACAGGGGTCTTGACTCAATACCTATTCCGCACCTGTGTGGTAGAAATATTACAGGGCCTCGGTTCAGGTTAATTTCCTGGGACAAGAGAGGGAGGTGATTCTGTGCTCAGCGTATTTTCCATATGACTCAGAATCACCTCCTCTTCCAACAGAGGTGGAAACATTGGTCTAATATTGTGAATCTCGGGGTCTGCCATTGATCCTTGGCTGTGACGTAAACTCGCACCACACGCAATTGGGCAGTTCCGGCGTAAATGCTAGGGGTCGGGCTCTTCTGGAATTCTTTTCGGCCAACGGTCTGGAAATTGTCTATAGACTCGTATCTCCAACCTTTATAAACAGAATTAAGTCAGAAGTCATTGGCATTACTCTCTGCTCCTCGAGATTGTTACAGTTTTACTACCGGTTCTAGGGATGTTCCGTGGTGCCGTTCACTAGACCATCCTTCAACAAAGCGAAAATGACCAGCCTGGACTTGAACTGGCTAATCTTTAGGGATAAGCAACAAGAGTATAGAAGGTCAGTGAAAAATTCAAAAAAAGTCTCCTGGAGAGAGCTTTGTGGTAACATTAACGCGATGTCCGCTCTCTTTAGAATGCAAACGGTAGTATCCAAGGATAATACTGCAAAGCTGGGTTGCCTCGAACTAGCAAGTCAATCACTTACAGTGTCTGAGACCATGACGCATCTACTGTCCACGCATTTTCCTGGATTTACCATTGGAGAAGGCAATGGGCTTAGGGGTCTTCCTTGACATCGAGGGAGCATTCAATAATACAACGGTTGGAGTGATAAGTACTGCATTGATTGACCGCGGGGTAGAGGACATTTTGGTAAGATGGATCTGCAACATCCTCGAAGTGAGGTGCATGCATTACCACAACTTTAGGGGGACAATCAGGTAGAGGTTTTGTGGGTAGGGTGTCCGCAGGGTGGAGTTCTTTCGCCCTTACTGTGGTGCCTCGTCGTGGATGGCTTACTAACGGGTCTCATGGAATCAGGGATATTTGCTCAAGGTTATGCTGATGACATATCCATACTTGTCAAAGATAGAGACGAGGGCACTATCTATGATCTGATGTAACAAGCGCTCTCATACGTGGAGCGTTGGTGGATTAACAAAGAACTCTCTGTCAAACCGAAAAAAATGGGCTGTGTACTGTTTACAAAGAAACGAAGAGTTGCTCAACGGATGATCAGCATATCTGACATTCAAATTACATAAACCAGAACGGGTAAGCATCTGGGAGTCATCCTGGATGCAAAACTTAACTGGGGTGATCAATTGGATTGGAAACTAACCAACGTTAACTTGTGTGGTATCCACTTGGAAGTTGTCTTCCATAGGTGTATCCACAATTTTTCCTTTATCCATGCCGAATTTTTTAATCACTTTTTGTATAAAATCTTCTTGAGAAATACTTTCATTTTCTTTATTGACAGTGATTTCTGTTCCCAGAAAGTTTTTGATGGTTCCGAAATCTTTGGGGTTAAACTCTTTCTTGAGAGAATTAATAAGCCTAAAGCACTCATGTTTATCGCCTGTAATAATATATCATCGACCCATATTAGTAGAAAGATATTATTGCCTTCGTATAGACTTAGGTTTCGTAAAATTTTTCGTTCCATTTCCTTGAAGATGAACGCAATCCATATAAGCCTTGCTTTAATCTTAGTGTATTGCTTGGACATATAACCCATGTGGGTAATTTTATGTATATAGGACTTTCTAACTTTCCGTTGAGAAAAGCTGTTGGAATATCTAATTGATTTATATCCCATCCTTTTTGTAGTGCGGTTGATAACAGAATTCTAATCGTTGAAAATTGTGCTCGTGGTGAATAAATGTTGGAGGTAACTTCTTCCTGGAATCCCTTTGCAACCAAGCAAGGCTTTTTAGTACCATCTGATTTGAGTTAAAAAATCCAACTTTTGTCAATTGGTCTGTTACCGTTTGGTGGGTTTACTGGCTCCCATGTATTATGCTTTTCCAGTTTTTGAGAAGGAGTATATATTGGAAAGCATATCTGTGCCAATTTCAAAAATGGGGTCTAAGATAATTGATGTTTCCACGATCCTTACATGGCCAACATCCTTCCATGTCCTTTTTTTAGCCAGTTATTATTGCAGTTATTATTAAGACAGCCTATAGGCGCTTTAGCTATTACTACAATGCTTAGCGGAAGCAAACATAGTATGAATTCCATGGCAGCTGTGGGTGTACTGATTATGGGTCCAGTGATGCACA
The DNA here is from genome assembly GCA_963920215.1 of Nineta flava. Lineage (NCBI taxonomy): Eukaryota > Metazoa > Arthropoda > Insecta > Neuroptera > Chrysopidae > Nineta > Nineta flava. The sequence continues at coordinate 51,233,091 of OY986042.1, read as the reverse complement.
AACAGGCAAGTCTTTGGATCCTGGATAGCTTTTTGCATGCTGTTATTTGGCTGTCTTAATAATAACTGGATAAAAAAAGGACATGGAAGGATGTTGGGCATGCAAGGATCGTGGAAACATCAATTATCTTAGACCCTGTTTTTGAAATTGGCACAGATATGCTTTCCAAAATATACTCCTTCTCAAAAACTTTCACTGTAGTCTGAGAACATCTTTCAGTGTGGAAGGAGAACCACCCTATCTCAATAAAGGAATCGTCTGGTATAAAGACGGATCCGAAACTGAAGAAGGGGCCGGGGCGGGAATCTACGGTGAGAGACCTAAAGCAAACATAAGCCTCAACTGGAGGAAATATGCCATGGTCTTTCAAGCAAAAGTCTACGAAATACTGGCTTGTGTTCGTGAGAATCTATAACGTAGAGGCTTCATAAACCAGAACGCATGTATTATCTCGGAAAGTGAAGCTGCCTTAAAAGCCTTGTCTGGAACTGAAGTCACCTCAGGGATAGTCAAAGATTGTCTGGAGGAACTGCTAGAGCTGGCAAAATGGAACAATGTTAAATTGATCTGGGTGCCGGATCACAGTGGTTTCGAAGAAAACGAAAAAGCATGCTGAAGCTCAGTTGCAGTAAGCTCAATGTCCAATTCTGTTTTAACATTTTTCGGGATTGCTGTAATAGATTTGTCTGTGATTCGATGCAGACGGTTCATCGGATACTAGCCATTTCTGGATTTTTCCACTGATTTCATAAGTACTCAGTGTTACTTCAATGACTTCCTTCCGAACTTTGTTAATAAAAGTCGGCTTGTTGCCTTGATTAACTATACATAAGTTGTTAGCTATAATATAATCAAAGAGGCACTCACCTCTTGTATTTGTATTAGTACTCCCCCATGCAGTGTGATGAGCGTTTGTATCGTATCCCATGATCAGTTGGTGGTTTTTTGCCTCAAAATACTGTATCAGGTCTTCCATCTCTGTTGTTGGTGGTGGAGTAGATGTATCATAGGGTAGGTAGACCGAAGCAATGATTAGCACTCCAGTTTCGTTCCCCATGGTGTATTTTACTTTTACCGCTGTAAGATCTCTCTGACAAAACTCTAACAGCGGCAATACATTGATGCCCTTTCTTCAATTTTTGTGTCTCTCTGGGGTTGTATCGTAAATAATTTGTCTTCCAGCATCTCCTAATCCAAGAATCTTATAGCTCACAGCCCAAGGTTCCTGGACCAAAGCTATGAAAATTCCCCTTTTCAGCACATTTTGACAGAAGACAGCGGAGGCCGCCTTACTGTGCTGGAGGTTTACCTGAAGCACCCGAAGATCTGACATTCTTTTTACCCTCTGGTGTTTTCAGTGGTCTAAGGTTGACTTGACCAAACCCGAGGTATAATTTGAATCCTCGGTCTTGAATCAACCCCATAGCCGCTACACTCACATCCAGCACGATGGTGTGTTCCGTATCGGCCTTCGTGTTGTTGATAATTCACCACTCCTTAGTGCGCAGGTTTGTATTTTGCGCTCCTAGAGTTTTGAATATTTTGCCCGTTTCAACGGAGTTATAGATCTGGGGAGCATACAACAGAACTTTTGATGTGTTCATGGCCTGATGTTCGGGACGTTCTCCATGAGCCAGTTTATGGCTGTTGTGCCTATGCACTGCACAACGAGGGCCCCCTGTCCAGATAGCAACCCCGATACTGTGGGCCCTCAACGATCTCTTGGCTAGTGAGGATTAGTAGCATCGAGAGATGCACACTTTCGGATTGATCCTGAGTCATTTTGGTATTTATAGCCCTTGCCTGTTCCCCCTTCCTCTATGTTTTTTCCAGATCTGTTTCGGGGTTGGAGTCCCCTCTTCAGATCTCGACCTTTTTTCTGTGGGTTCTCCAAGGGTTGATTCCCTGAATGAGACCCCGCAGGTATCACTTTTTCTGAAAATAGGGCTGTGGTGTTTTGTCCGGATTTTCCTCTTTGTCGGAGGAATCGGTTTCCCCTCAGCCCTAGCTTTCTCTACTGCTGCTTTTCTCCGGGCTGCACCCGACAGATTTTTCTTTTTCACCTTTAGGAAAGGATTCTGTAGTTTATCACCCAGATTTTCTGCTGGGCTGGATGCACCTGCAGTTTTTTGTGTCTCGGCGAGGTTAGCTTGTGCAGCTGCCGTTGATTCACTTTTTGAGGAGATTTGAGCTCCAGAGTTGTTATTTTTTTACTTTGTTTTACCATTTTTGGTCCCACGAGTAAATCGGGTCGTGTACTACCCCATCGGTCCCTTGATACAGTGGAGTTTGCCAGTTGCTCCAAGGGGATTGTTTATGACTGCATTTGACCCTGCTGCGCTAGCGTTTGGCTAGTTCTCTAGGCACAATGCCTTGCACCGTAGCTTGGGTTCCCCTCCTCTTCTCTCGACCAGGCTTGGAACCGGCTATGGCTGAATTCGTCATCTGATACTTCATTATCTTTGTACAAAACGTAATCAGTCTTGAGTTTTTCTGGAATAGTTCTTGTTCTCCCACTTCGACGGACTATTTTTTCGTTGCATCGACGAGCTGTTTCTTCGTTTTGTGGATTTGTTACATTTCTAGATTCAGTGTCGTCATTTTCAATATGGTCGAATTTTTCATCTTCTTGACTTTCAATTTTTGTATACGTTTGATGCTCTGTTGAAAATTCCTGATGCTTATAAACATAATTATTTTCATCGAAAGTGACATCTCTTGAGAGAATTATTTGATTACTTTTTGGAAGCCATTATCTATATCCATGGCTTGCATATCCTACCATAATGCATTCAATTGCTCTGGTATCCAGTTTATTCGCTGGAACTGGTAACTTGTATGCTCACGCTCTTGATCCAAAAACTTTAAGTTTTTCGTAATTAAATTTCCCAAGGTAAATTTTTGCTGGTATTTTACCTTTTAAAGCGTTTGTTGGAAATAAACGATATAATGGTATGGAAGTGTATACTGGGGCTGTTCGGCCGAACTAAGAAGTTAGTAATCTTAGTAAAATAGTCAGATTAACTTACTTAGTCGTTGGCCGGGACACTTTATACTTACTAAGAAACTTTTCTTATGCCGCCATTTTACTTAGTATCTACGTCACGGGCAGTGTTGCCAGATATCCCGTTTAACGTAAATCCCGTAAAACGGATCTACCGCTTTTTTAGTATTTCTACCGTTTTTTTGAAATTTTTTGAGTAAATAAAAAAATTTTTGAATTTGTGTCATTTTTTCGATGTTTTATAATAATTAATTTAAAACTCCCCAGTCGTACAAATACAAAATCAGTCATTACAGACCATATTCCATTATTTGAAATAATGGAATATGGTTCTGTAATTACTTTAAGGTGTTATTTTATAATGTGATTTTGAACAATAAGTAATAAAACATATGATAAATACAAAGAATTAATATTATTTAATATTTGAAGAAAAAAAATTCTATAATATATTAAATACAAATGTGTTATAATTTTAATTAGTCTGAATAAAAGTATTTATTTCAAACTATTTAAATTGGAATTTTCACTTTTTGAATCTACCGGTTTTTTTTTTAATCTTCCGCATTTTAAGAAAAAAATGCATTTTAAGAAAAAAATTCCGGCTGAGTCATATAGAAGTTCCTCCATTAAAATACTCCTTATAAAATTATCCATTTTATTAAATTTTTATCTCACTTATTACAATAATAACAAATTTCTTAAAAAGCGGTAGATCCACCAAAATACAGCGGTAGATTCAAAAAGTAAAAATTCCAATTTAAATAGTTTGAAATAAATACTTTTATACAGAATAATTAAAATTTTATTACATTAGTATTTAATCTTTATATATATAATTCTACTGTACGTGTGTATGTCACTGAACTCCTCCTAAACGGCTGGACCGATTTGAATGAATTTTTGTGTGTGTGTTTCAGTGGATTCGAGAATGGTTTAGATTCACAATTGGATCCGGTCCTAAACGTCTGGACCTATTTGGTTGAAATTCTATAAAAAAATTTTTATTAATTCTATAAAATTTTGTTTTAATTTTGAAATGTCAATTTTGATTGCCGTTTCCATAGTAATATATCGTTCTATTTTGGCTATTCATAAATTTAATTTTTGCAAATACTAAAATCATAAAAATTCCAGCACTTAGACGTATAAAGATCTATGTAATTCGCAGAACTCGAAAAGCTAGAAGTGAAAGATATACCGCGAAACGCGGAATAAAGTTGAACGGAATCGATGGAATCGAAATCAACAACATAGAAATGTTGCGTTTAACCAATATCGAGCTGCATTTAATTATAATATCGAAATCGATTACAGTTCTCAGCAAATCGTTGCTATTGGACCAATGAACGTTGTGTGTCAATATTGAGAGGCATTTAAGTTTAAAAATGAAGCCACTGGATTGTGTTGCGTGAGCGGTCAAGTCAAATTGGCGCGATTTGTACCGCCAGAAGAGCCACTACATTCATTGGTTTCGGGAAATGGGCTCTAATTCTAAACATTTTTTGTCTAATATCGAGCAATAAAATAATTGGTTTCAAATGACGTCATTTGGCGCAACAAAAGTTTTCGAGAAAAATTTAAGCCAAGTTTCAAGGTAAGTATATTGAAAAACAATAAACTTTTACCACCACGTGCCTGACGCAAAATACGTTATCAGCTTTCAATTGAAATAGTGTATCAATTGAAATGGCTTAAAGTACATTTGTAGCTCGGTAAATTGCCAAAAGCAGAAAGAAGTGAGTATGTTTAAAAAAGTTGATGGTGGAATGGGAGTGCTGAGAAAGTATTTTGAGAGCAACATGGGAGAGCCACATGGTGGTACAAAAAATTCGCTATGCAATATCCTATATTACCTCTATGTATTATCTGTTTACCTTTGCAGATTCAGGGTCAAATATATCATCTAATATTCCTTATTGCGAACCCGGAATAGTGACTAAAAATTTTTGCAGATTTATTTTATGGGAAATTCAGCAAGTCGGTCAGCGTTGTGCACTCAACACTTCGGTGAAAATACCAATTGTGGAACAACTCCAAATGTTTTTCCATCAGCACAACGAATTGGTTTCATTATTCACGACCGCATTATACCGCATGTCATCAAAGCCGATAAGACGCCTGCAGGACAACACGCAAGACGTTTTAATGCGCCAAAAATTGATAAAGGCGCTAGAAAATAAAACTAAGAATGTTGTGTATCATAAAGCATTAAAATAATAAACAATATGTTTTTGGAATAATAATAATTTTTTATTAATTTTACCAATTCGAATTCAATATTCATAGTTAAGACAGAACAACGTCTGTCGGATCAGCTAGTATATTATAGAACTTTTTTTTCTTCAAATATTAATAATATTAATTCTTTTTATTTGTTATATATTGCATTACTTATTGTTTAAAATTCCATTATAAAATAATACCTTAAAGTAATTACAGAACCATATTCCATTATTTCAAATAAAGGAATATGGTCTATAATGACTGATTTTGTATTTGTACGACTGGGGAGTTTTAAGTTAATTATTATTATAAAAAATTGAAAAAAATGACACAAATTCAAAAATTTTTTTATTTATTCAAAAAAAAAAGGTAGATATACTAACAAAGCAGTAGATCTACTGTTAAACGTGTTCGGCTACAACGATGGGCAGAAAATATGGAGGTGGACATCGACACGTTGACGCCATATTTCAGGCTTTGTTCGGACCACTTGACAAAACTCAAAAATTTATTTTCTGCTTCACTGAAAATAAATATAATCATAACCTACTAAAAATCTGAGAAAGGTATTTCGATTTTAAAGTTTCCAATGAAAAAACCTGAATTACTTGGAAGATGGAAGACAGCGATGAACAAATCGAATTTCGAACCAATTGGTAGCAGCTTACTGTGTTCAGACCATTTAAAAAAAATTGTTTTCGCCAATTTGGAGTATTGAAAACTGATGTGGTACTCACCATTTTTTAAGAAAAGGAAACAGCTGCAGATTGAAATACACGAGAAATAATCCTAAAAATACGAGAAAACTCAATAACATGATGGGGGAAATGCAGACCAGGATTTTAAAATTAGAACTTAAAGATGTACATTTTTCAGTTTGTTGTTTAGAACGTAAAATATCATATTTATTTATAAAATTAAAAAAGTTAGTAGACAACACAACATTTAAAGAAATTAAAATTAATTTTTCTAAACGTTCAGACAAGCAATCACATTCTAAAGAAATTGTTCAGATAAACAAAATTGATAAATTATTTAAATCTAGAGCACGGTAGTGCGACAGACCGAGTTTAAGGGTTTTTTTGCCTTGGCGCTTACCGTACTATTACTACAGGAAATATCAGAGCCAATCTGACCCCGAAATATCTTCTGAACGAAACGAGCAACAGTGCTGATTTTTCGAATATAAGCTATTTAGGGAATTATAAGAGACTGTTTTTTCAATCACTGTTAAGAAATAAACGTTAAAAAATTATTCGCATTCAAAAGTCGTTAAAAAGCGGGAACGCCCACAATTCTTGACCATAAATAATCATAATTCCAGGGCCTAGACCATAAGTCCTTAAAGTAGATATCATCATAAAGTAGATATCATATCATCATATCAGTTAGATATAGTGACCAAACCGAAAGGAAAATTATCAAACCACGTAATTTATATCGGGAAATGGGAAAACTTTCGCATTTTTGTTTTGATAAAATTAACATAGGAAATATTGCTGCTCTATGATTGGTCCATATTTCTATATTTATAGTAAAATGTTAGAACATACCACTTGTGAGATTTGTGCACGATTTTTTAAAACTTTGTTGCTCCACTTCCAGAAATGCTAGAAGGTTGCGGTTTTTTGCATTCGACGCGGAATTTTTGACACCTTAAAAAGAATCTTTGGGAAAATATAATTTTCCCAACGGAACATATGGAAAATTAAAAATTAAATTTATGGGTTTAAGTATAAGGCATTTCCAGACATTTTATAAGGATGCGAGTTTTTGCATTCGACGTGGGATATCTCAAAACCTATTTGTAGATCGAATAAATTCAATTTTCCCAAAGCAACATTCGAAAAAATGGGAAAAAAACAAAATTTGTTGATGTAATTTATAATATTTAATAAATTGTAAGATGTTAGGTATCAACCAATATCAACCGATAATACCGATAATATTACAGTATTATACTAAGCCAATCAGCTTACAGCATTCGCGTGTATTGTAAAATCTGTTACCATATATATATATATATATATATATATATATATATATATATATATATATATATATATATATATATATATATATATATATCGTGTCGAGGAAATTGAACATCATTTATAAACTATAATTACTTTGTGAGAATATCGATTGTTAACAAATATTTTTAATATTACAATCAATATTTCAGTTTTTTTTTTAAATTATTTAATTTTTTATTTTCAAATTATTATTATTTATTTTGTATATTTATTTATATTCGAAATCCAGTATGGCGGCCGCCGCAAATGGATATTTACAATTTCCACATTAACCCCTATGATATGGGTATCAAATGAAAGGGTTTGATGAGCAAAACACAATAAGTAAAGTGATGTCATTCTAAATCTAATATGACGGCCGCAGCAAATGGAGATTTATAATTTCCACATAAACCCCTATAATATGGGTATCAAATGAAAGGACTTGATGAGCGAAACACAGTGTAAAAAGTGACGTTATTCTAAATCCAATATGGCGGCCGCCGCAAATGGCGATTTATAATTTCCACAATTAACCCGTATGATATGGGTATCAAATAAAAGGACTTGATGAACGAAACACAGTATATAAAGTGACGTTATTCTAAATCCAATATGGCGGCCGCCGCAAATGGAGTTTTATAATTTCCTCATAAACTCCTATGATATGGGGATCAAATGAAAGGGCTTGATGAGTGATATATATATATATATATATATATATATATATATATATATATATATATATATATATATATGTCTTACATTCTTACTAAAATGTAAGAATGTAAGTGCAAAGTAAAATGAACAAAAAAATTTGGTTTGAAAAAATTTATTTCGTAAGTTTTCTCTTAGTATGTTTTTAAAATTTTCTTTTGCTTCAAATATTTTAAATTAAAACTTGCCGCGTTATAAAATTTTAAAAACATACTAAGAGAAAACTTACGAAATAAATTTTTTCAAACCAAATTTTTTTGTTCATTTTACTTTGCACTTACATTCTTACTCGGCTGTTTAATTGGGATATCATCACTTTTTAAGGAGCAACTATTATATGAAGTATCTCCCCGAAAACTTTGCCCTTTTTTACATTTATGTTTTTGATCGGTTAGAATATAACAAAGAGATAATTAATAGAAATTGGATATTAAATGTTTAAAATACTAACATTCTTTAAGAATATTTTACTAGAAATAGAATAGAAACTTTTAAGAATATTTTACAATACGGTCCGAATTATAATTTAAAAGTTGATAAAACAAATTTCAAAATTTTTGATTATATTACTAAGTTTGAAAGTAGCTTATATTTAATTGATGAGAAATTTAGAGAAGAAACAAGAGAACAATTTGTTTTTGAGTTAACTAATGCAAAAGATAGAAGCAAAAAATCAGTTGAAAATAATAGTAAGAAATTATCTTTTTTCATTAAAAATAATCCAGAATTAATTATAACTAAAGATGATAAAGGTAATATTACAGTCATTTTAAATAAAACTGACTATATTAACAAAACACAAGATTTGCTAAATGATAATACAACTTATAAGAAAATTACTAAAGTACAAGATTTCAATAGACAGCTACAGGACAGGAACAATAATCTGGTTTCAACTTGGTTTGAAGAAAATAACATAAATAAAGAAATTAAATTACAATTAATGTCTTACAATGGAATACTACCTCGAGCTTATGCGTTACCAAAAGTACGCAAAACTGGCATACCATACAGAATAATAGTTTCTTCAGTCAATAGTCCTATTTATAATTTAAGCAAATACATTGCCAGAATACTTAAACAAAGTTAAACTCATAGAGAATGGGATGTTAAGAATAGTTTTGAGTTCAAAAAATTCATTAATAACAATAGATTAATTCCTGATAATTATAAATTGATATTACTGGATGTGACTGCGTTGTTCACAAATATTCCTTCTAAACTAGTTATGACTTTAATCAAAAGAAATTGGAAACATATAAAAAACATACTAAAATCTCAAAAGAAAATATTCCTGGCAGCTTTAGATTTATGTTTAAATCAAAATTAAATCATAATTATTTTACGTTTAATAATATTGTTTATTTACAAATTTTTGGTACCCCTATATGGCTCACCGTTATCGCCTATAATAGCAGATTATGTTTTAGATTGGTTAATAGAAACTTGAATCACACTTTTTAATTTTAACCTTTGTTTTATTAAAAAATATGTAGATGATTTTATTGTTTGTTTACCAGAAGACAAGATTGATGAATTTTTTAATATAATGAATAATTGCCATTATAGAATTAAATTTACTATTGAAAAAGAAAATAACATGAATGAGATTAGTGTTTTAGATATAAAAATAATTTGGAATGATAAATATTTAGAAACCAATATGTTTAGAAAGCCAACAAATTCAGGTAGATATTTGAACTATAACTCAGAACATCCAATTCGCCAAAAAAAAAAACAGTAATTTATGGCATGGCTGATAGAGTTTTCTATTTAGCTGATAAAAAATTTAACAGTGAAAATTTATCGTACATTAAAAAAACTTTAATAAATAATGATTATCCACCAGAGTTTATTTCTAAAGAGATTGATAACAGATGGAAAAAATTAATTAATAGTAACAACATTTCGACAAATCAAGATATTAATACTAAGTTAAATTATAAAAATACAATTTCATATCCTTATTGCTGATTTTTAACCCTACTTCAAAAAGGAGGATGGTTCTCAATTCGTCTGTATGTTGTATTTTTTTAAATAGGAAATTGAAAAAATTATATAAAAAACATGACATTCCAGTCATTATAAAAAATAATAATAGTTTAAAAAGATTCTTCAATACTAGTAAAGACAAAATAGATAAGAAACTTATTTCTAATTGTATATCTAGAGCACGGTAGTGCGAAAGGCCGAGTTTAAGGGACACATTTGGACTTCTCACTACAGTGCTATTACTACAGGAAATATTAGAACGTTATTTGACCACGAAATATCTTCTGAACGAAAAGAGCGACAGTGTTGAAATTTCGAATTATCGATACTTTACGGAATTATAAGAAACCTGTTTTTCAATGATCGTTAACGAATTAACCGTTAAAAAGTTATTTCACTTCAAAAACGTAAAATTCGCGGTATACGCCTTAAAAAAACGTGTACATCAAAATTCTACGCTACTTCCAGATATCTTGTAAAGTTGATATTTGGCAAACGGGTAGATCTAGTACCCAAACCGAAGGGAAAATTGGAAATTTGTATCGGAAAAAAGAACATTTTTACAATTTTCGTTTTAATCAAATTAGCATTAGAACGCATATATTCATCTTATTTCATCTTATTCGTTGATATTTTTATAGAGTCCTATCTGATTGGATGACACTAGCTATTTAAATATTGATTGGTATTAGACCATATCATAGTAAAGAACCATGTAGAAAACACAATGAACTATATGATCCCTAAAAATTTCTTTAACCGATGGTAATGGCAATGGCTTGTTAAATACAGCAGTTTTCGTCAAGTGTTTGGAGTTAAGCGACATTGTTGGAAGTCAGTACTTGGATGGCTGGACATTGTTGCTTTTTTTTGTAATTTTGTAAACATTAATTTAGATTCTCATTTTAACTTTTTTATTATATTTTGCATTATATTTTGCATTGATCAATTATTATTTATTACTATTATTTATTACTAGCATTACTCGTTGCAGCTTCGCCCGCAAAAATTTTGTAAAGTCCTTATAACCAAGTCTAATATACTATAAAGCTGAAAGTGTAGCTGACTGACTCATCTATATAAATTTTTTATCAGCTAAATAGAAAACTCTATCTGAATCAGAATTGGTAAATTTAATAATGGAATTGAAAAATAAGAAATCTTGTGGATGGGATGAGGTTCCAACTACAATAGTTAGCAGTGTGCAATTCAGTTATTAAAACCTTTGCTGGACATCATCAACAAGACATTGTCTACTGGTACTTTTCCAGACGCTCTTAAAAAAGCTATTATTATTCCGGTTTTTAAAAAAGGTGATTCAACAAATTTAAGCAATTATAGACCAATTTCACTGCTACCTACCTTTTCAAAAATATTTGAGAAATTAATTTATAACAGATTAATATCCTTTTTGGAAAAATACCATATAATCTCTGACGAACAACACGGATTTACCAGAGGTAAATCAATTGATCAAGCAATTTTTAAGGCGTTCTCAGAAATTTTTGAAGCTTTGAACAACAACGAAATTACAGCAGTCGCTTTCTTAGACCTGAGCAAAGCATTCGACAGCCTAGATATTGATTTACTGTTACACAAGCTTAAATTTTACGGTATAAGAGGTAAATCATTGGATCTGATTACATCATATATGACTAATCGTAAACAGTGCGTAAAATTAAGATATATTGTCAACAATAATAAAAAAGAATCTCTTTCTGACTATACAGCAATGGTTAGAGGCGTACCGCAAGGGTCTATATTGGGCCCCTTGTTGTTTATCTTATACACCAACGAGCTTCCTAAAAAAACCCAGAACAAAATAGTCTTGTTTGCCGATGATACCACGGTACTTCTTCGAGGGCACAGTGCAGAAGATGTTAAACGAAATATAAGCCAAACTTTTGTCAACCTGAATAAATGGTTTGAAGAAAATTCCTTAAGTTTAAATATAGGAAAGACTAATATTCTCTGCTTAAAAAATAACATTAAACATGTAGAAATTGAAAACATGACTACAATAGATGTGTCCCAACATGTGAAGTTCTTAGGTCTGTATTTGGACAGTAACTTAAACTACAAAACACACATAGATTATTTAACTAAAAAATTATCTAAATTAGGATACCTATTGTACAAATTAAGGGATGTCGTATCATCGGAAACAATATTGCAAGTTTACTACGGACACATCCATTCAAACTTAAAATATGGTATACTGTTCTGGGGGAACTCCTCGGCAGTCGACAAAGTTCTGAAGGTCCAAAAAAGATGCTTGCGAATAATGGATAACGCCAAATCGAATGAACACGCTAAACCTATTTTTAAAAAATTTGGAATCCTGACAGTGATAGACACATATATCCTGGAATGCATGTTATTTGTTAGAAACAACCTTAATCTATTCAAAAACCACCACTACGAACATCCATACGACACAAGGAATAACGAAAATTTAATCGTTATGCAAACAACCAAAGGGTACATTGATAGCGGAACTCTGAACACATCCATTCGCATATACAATAAGATACCAAAAGAAATCAAAAATTTAAATACACGCAACTTCAAAAACGAAATTAAAAAACTGTTACTAACTAAAAACTATTACGCCCTCAAAGAATTTATGGCAGAACATCAATGGAAACCTTTCTAATTAACTGTCATTGTTTGCTTTTTAGTAATCAAAGATCTAAAATTTTCTTTACTTATATTTATTTGTTACTTATATTATTGTTAATGTTTTAAATCTATATTATTGTTATTATTGTTATATCATTGTGATTGTTTACATATTTATATTCCATTGTTATTGTTATTATTATTGTTGTTGAAATGATTAGTATCATGTTTATTATGGTTTACAAAATTTGTTTATATTTATTTGTTACTGTTTATTATGGTTCTCAAAATTTACTTATATTTATTAATGTTTATTATTGTCAACAGAATTTACTAATATTTACTATTGATTGTTACCATTACCGTTAGGATTTGTCTACTAGAATTATTATTACTATTCTTGCATACTAAATCTATTATTATTATTTTTCTAAACTTTAATATTGTTTACAAATTTATTTTTGTCAAAGATGACGCATTCTATGTACTATGTACGTTTTTAATTTTTTAAGAATAAAGTCGATTATTATTATTATTATTATATAAAACCTAACCCACTTCTAGACATGCTAGAAAGTTGCGGTTTTTTGCATTCGATACGAATTTGCTTGAAACCGACGGAAAATATCGGAAAACTTCAATTTTTTCGTTGCAATCCCCCGGAAAATCGGAAAAACACACTCCAAAATTTTTACGTTTTTCTGTTCTATATATGCTAGAAAGATGGAATTTTCCCCAATAGACCCGAAATAATGTCAAATTAACAGAAAACTTCATTAACTCTATCGCAACTCCCCGAAAATGGGAAAAACACCCCTAAAACTACCCCATTCACTTCTATTCATGCTAATATTATGCGGTTTTTTGCGTTCGACGCAAAATTGATACAAACCGGCGAGAAAAATCGGAAAAACCTCCTCCAAAATTACGTTTTTCTGTACTTTACATGCTAGAAAGATGGGATTTTCATTAATCGACCCGCAATAACGTCAAATTAACAGAATATTTTGAAAAATTTCTACATCGCAATCCCCCCCACTCCCGAAAATAAGGAAAACAACCGTAAAATTGCCATTTCACTTCAATTCTAGTTAGAGAGATGGGATTTTCTTTTTAAAGTCAAATTAACAGATTACTTTGAAAAATTTCATTACCTACATCGAAAATCTCTGAAAATGGGAAAAACACCCCTAAAACTACCCCTTTTCTTGTATACATGCTAGAAAGATGCAGTTTTTATATTTGACGCTAAATAGCTACAAATTAAGAAGGTTATTCAAAAAACTTAAATACTTTCATCGCTTCCTCACAAATAAAATCTGAAAAGCACCCCCGAAGCTACCCTTTTAACTTCTATTCATGGTAGAAAGGTGGAATTTTCACCAATCGACCCAAAATAAAGTCAAATTAACAGAATATCTCGAAAATTTCATAACCTACATCGCAATCCCCAAAAAGAGGAAAAACACCCCTAAAACTGCCCTTTTCACTTCTTTTCATGTTAGAAAGACCGGGTTTTTTTATTCAACGTGGAAAAAGATTAAATTAACAGTATTATTTTATTAGAGTAAATTGTCCAATCACAACCATTCACAAATGGAAAAAACACCCCCAAAAGCACCCTTTTCCCTTAGTCCGCTTTTAAAATTTTATAACGCGGCAAGTTTTAAAATATTTGAAATCATTAGAAAAAATAACTTGCCGCGTTATATAAAATTTTAAAAACATACTACGGGAAAACTTACGAAATAAATTTCAAACAAATTTTTTTTACATTTAATCAATTTACCCCTCATTAATTGTTTTAGTTAATAGTTTACCGAGCTATTTACTTTGTAAATATAGCTCAGGTCTTTAATGGGAATCATCACTTTTTAAAGAGCAACTATTATATGAAGTCTAGAGCTATTTACTTTGTAAATAACTCGGTCCTTTCTTCCGTATCATCACTTTTTAAGAAGCAACTATTATGTGAAATCTAGAGCTATTTACTTTGCAAATACCTCGGTCCTTTCTCCCATATCATCACTTTTTAAGAAGCAACTATTATTATATGAAGTCTAGAGTTATTTACTTTGTAAAAAGCCCGTTCTTACTCTCATATCATCACTTTTTAAGCAGGAACTATTACATTAAAGATTTTCCCGGAAACTCGGCCCTTTCTTACATTTATGTTTTTGGTCGGATATAAAGTATATATAAAATCAACTGCAAAGATTGTAGTAAAATTTATATCGGACAAACAAGTAGATATCTTAAAGAACGAGCATATCAGCATAAGTACAATGCTAGAAGACCATATTATGAACACACTGCGTTAACCTAACATAGAATTGACAATGACCAGATACAATAGATTATGACAATATCCAACTAATAGTAGGGCAAAACGGAACGTGTTTCCCCCGCTAGGAGGGGGGATATACGTCTTTGAAACCGTAAGAGATAGAAAAAAAATTTGTTAACAAAAAATCTTCTTCTCTTTAAAATAAACAACTTTTGTTCAAAAGTTTTTTTGTACATTCAATAGATTTGTCATAATTTCGGTCGGGTCAAACAATATTGCCCTCCCGGGTTGGGGAATATACCGTGTGTGGTGGACAGCTTTTCCTATAGAGAATCAATGTTAAATATTATTTATTACTGGTTGGCCGTGTGGTACTGTATGAAGTCAGTCAGTACACATGTAATGAGAGTCAACTCATACATACAAACATCTGGATAGTCTATGTTATACTGTATTCGTATGATTGCTTGTTTGCCATTTAAGAGTGGGAATTTTGTGATGCACATACTAAAGTGTACTCTCATTACATGTGTACTGACTGACTTCAAACAGTAACCACACAGACGCCAGTAATAAATAATATTTAACATTATCCAACACATACGGTATATCTTTGAAACCGTAAGATATAGAAAAAAT
Organism: Nineta flava; assembly: GCA_963920215.1. Classification (NCBI taxonomy): domain Eukaryota; kingdom Metazoa; phylum Arthropoda; class Insecta; order Neuroptera; family Chrysopidae; genus Nineta; species Nineta flava. Next base: position 51,217,589 of record OY986042.1, on the reverse strand, counting down.
ATTTTAGGACAAGAAATATTCTGTTCTTAAAAATTAACTGGTTTCGTTTGAAACTTTTTTACGTAAACTGAATAGATTTGTCAAAATTTCTGTTTAAACAATGTGAATGTACACTCCCGTTCAATAAAATTGAACAGACCTGACATGTTAATTTTTTTACATTTCATAAAACTCCTCATTTTTGTGATTCTCTGTATAATTATTCATTTATAAACAAAGATAAGTAGTATATATTTTAAGTGTGAAAAAAGAAATGGAAGTATAGTAAAAAACATTTAGTACAAGAATAATAAAAATCGTGAGAGACTGATTCGGTTCAGATCTGTTCAATTTTATTGAACGGGAGTGTGCATCTAACATGTATCGCAATGTACAGTATAACATGTTATCAGAATATTTCTTGTCCTAAAATATTTTTTCTATATCTTACGATTTCAAAGACGAATATCCCCCTCCCCTCCACTTATCGGGGGAAACACGTTCCGATTTTGCCCATTGACGAACTTGACCTTACTTTTTAACTCTAGAACACACACAAAATTTTTCAGCTCGTTATCTTTTCGTTTTTGAGTTATCGGCTTCACGGACAGACGGACGGACATGCGGTAATAGCCGAATTAGGCCATTTTATGAATACATCTGTGAAGAATTTTTGTCAAGGATTAATATTTTCAAGCGTTACAAAGTCGGAACTAAACTTAATATACCTGGTATATTTACATGTACTGGGTATAAAAATGTTTAAAAGACTTTTTACCGAATTTCCTCCAAAGAAAATGCAGCTATTGTTTTTGTACCAATGTTGGAATTTTGTAAAAATTTCTTCAAATGTCCATCGATCCTACCTACTCGAAAGGATTTTACATAAGAGCTTCTCCCACTAGCAATCAATCAAGGCGCTTGTTGTCAGTAGTTCTCTGTTACTCTAATATATTGTACGCATAAGAGCGCTCTTGTCATTCTTACCATGTGTGGGAACGAAGCTATTGGCAACATATAAGAAATAAACATAAGAGGAACAGAGACACTCTTATGCGATATTTTCTATATGTTGCCAAACGTCTTGTATTTTTTGGCATAAGAGTGTCTTTCTCCCTAAACGGCAACATATACGAAATAAACATAAGAGGAACAGAGACACTCTTATGCGATATTTTCTGTATGTTGGCAAACGTCATGTAATTTTTGGCATAATCGTGTCTTTTTTTCGCAATGGTAACATATAAGAAATAAATATAAGAGAAAAAGAGACACTCTTATGCGATATTTTCTATATGTTGTTAACAATTTTTGCATAACTTTTTTAAAAAAAATTTTTTACTTTAATTATTTCATTAGTAATAGTTTTATTTTTTATAAAAGATTTTTTTTTTTATAAAATTTTTTTTAATTCATGTAATTGTATTAATATACTCAATTGCCTTTTTTTCAAATAAAATAAAAAATAAAATACTAAATTTAAAGAAATTTTAACTTTTGCTATAATGTATTTTTTCAATTTTTAGCGAATTTGCTCCAAAGGAAATCAGCTATTCTTTTTGTACCAAAGTTGTGGAAAATCATGTTTGCTACAATTCATTACCTTATTATTTTTCTCAAACCCTAATGTGTACGGAGAGATTTACAATTTTAACTTTCAATATTAAATTGTAAATATTAGTGTAACAGAAAAAATGATAAGAAACAAAATTACACTAAAACTTCCATTCATACCTGTATCAACCATTCATATCTGTATCAAAAATAATTTTATAGTTTTAAAGTTTATCGGTTTATTGCAAATTTTATTACCTTTCATTCATAATTTAAAAAAAAATAATATTATATTGGCCAAGAGTAGGCAAAGCTATTCCTAAATTGGTTGATTTCGCTTTTGGAATTTCAAAACTCAAGTTCGTTCATGGGTAAAATCGGATAAGGGGAAAGAGGGTTTTAGAGAGAAGGGAAACACAAAATTTGGCATATCTCCCGTAATATTTGAAAAATCGAAAAATTTTTTAAGGAGTAAATACATTTGTTTTGAATTTCAAATGTTTACAATTTCGAAAGAGTTGAATAAGTTAAATAATAAGTTTAATAAAAAATTAAAAATGTGTACAACAATATATCTAAAGTAATATAAAATATTCTTAATAGAATAAAACTTATATTTAAAGCGTATTCTTTTAAAATAGCAACTGAAACTACAAAAACAAATATTAATATTTTATACAGCTTGTAAAAAAAATTAAAAATTTTGACTAATTATTTCTAAAAATTCATAAAAATTTTATCAATATTGGTGAATTCCCTTTTGATATAAATTTGAAGTACATCCCCACTTCGATGTGATCCATCCAACTGGTACTAAGTTCTGTCAAAGAATACAGTTGGTTGTGCTGGTAATGGCACTAAATACCGAAATCGAACAGTATTGTCATCTAGTGGTCAGGATAGGTACTAAAATTTTCAGTGACACAAAAATCGGACTTATACGCTTCTATGTATGTATATTCAGCTCCATTCATTTAGCCCCTCATTAACACTAAATCGAATTGTTTTTTATCTCAATCGTTTGTTGGTTGTTTGATGGTTAATGATGGTTTATTTAAATCGTTTGACGGTAATTAGTTTATTTATAAAAAATTGTTTTCTAATCGACCTAAATTTTTTTTTTAGCCCCTCAATTACAAAATTCTTGAGATTTTTTTATTTCAATCGACATAAAGACGTTTGATGGTGATTGATGGTATATTATTTTTATTGAAACAATAATATTTTATTAGTTATTCATAATTTACTATATTATCCATTAAATACTCCCATTAGTGCATTCATTTCTCGCTGAGAGAGTTACCTGTATTCGCCATAGAGATAATATATATAGAGTAGGCAAGTCGAGTCAAAAGTTGTCCCTCAGATAGAAAGAGGAAGAGAATCGCGTAGGTTGAGCTAGAATAGAATAGAAAATATTTATTTTTTAAGAAATATCTTTTACAATATGGAGAGATACACCTTGAAAAAAATAACAATAATAATAGTAATAACAACAATAATGATGATAGCAATAACAATAACAACAACAATAATAATTATCTTTAACAATAATAAATATTAACAAAAGTAACAATTGACTCTCAGGCGAAGATTCAGAAATCACTAACATTCGCTGGAAGAATCGTTAAGAATATTAACAAGGAAATAAAATATCTTATTTAATTGTTGGATGTTCCGGATCCAAAATAAATGCGTAATTGCGTCTGAATCAGCAAGTGTGGATGAAATATATCTTTTTAAGCACATGAATCTGCCCTTATTATATTTTGGACAACGCAAGAAAACATGAGCTATGCTTTTTTCTTCATTTAATTCGCAATTTGTACTCACATCATTCCGATTAAATTCAATAACTTTCAGCTTATGAAATTTTAGCGTAGGTTGAGCTATCTCTTTTTAATGACTAATATATAGCATAGATAGAGATAATATATACTCTATAGGTATAATTATAATCATTATATATCATAGAGAATATATCATAGAGAATATATTTGATCACGCATGGCGCTGAGAATGGTGGCGCTCGGTGCGAATAAGCGCGGTATTTTAGTGCAATGGCTCCAGCAGCTCGAGTCTCTGTTGAAAATGCTGTTGCTGTGATTGATGAATTTATGGATAATTTTAGAGAAGGAAAGTATCCTAAGTATTCTTCAGAAGTATGGAAGCAGATGAGCAATAAATCAAATAATAAATGGTCTGCAGATAATATTTACACCAACGTTACACAAAATAGGAGGAATGTAATGAACATAGCATGTGCTAATGCCGGTATACCATCTATTCCTTTAGTCTCTACAAGACAAACGGAAATTAATGATGTCAGATGATTCGATAAATGATTTAATTGATTCTGACAGTAAAGACGAAACGTATGAGTTTGAAGCCGAAGTAACTGGTTTAGACAAGTTTGAAGTTAAAATAACGAATGAAGAGTGGAAATTAATACAATCATCAGATGTTAAATACAAGCATAATCGGAATAATTATATTTTATGTCGAGGCGTTTGGGCTAATATGCTACCTTTAGCTATATTTCGAGGTACCGAACTTCCTTGTGCATTTAGTTTAAGAATATGAAAATTTACAATACGCCTGAAAGTGTACATTATTTACGAGGTTATTGTAAAAGGTTATTGTAAAAGCAAGAATTGTGGAAATACGTTATTTTGTTATTTATATGAAAAACCATCTGACGAAACTGATATGTTTTTACGATAAGGACACGTGAAACTTTTTATGATCAACACGATCAAGTAGAGCATCAACTAAAGGGTGAGAGACGACAACGTATTGGAAAAGAAGCTTTACATGAAGGTGCTGCAAATTAATTATATCCATTATAATTATATCTATAGAGTATATATTATCTCTATGTTATATATTAGTCATTAAAACGTGATAGCTCAACCTACGCGATTCTCTTCCTCTTTCTATCTGAGGAACAACTTTTGACTCGGCGCTTGCCTATTCTATATATATTATCTCTATGGCGAATACAGGTAACTCTCTCAGCGAGAAATGGATGCACTAATGGGAGTATTTAATGGATAATATAGTAAATTATGAATAAATAATAAAATATTATTGTTTCAATAAAAATAATATACCATCAATCACCATCAAACGTCTTTATGTCGACTGAAATAAAAAAATCTCAAGAATTTTGTAATTGAAGGGCTAAAAAAAAATTTAGGTCGATTAGAAAACAATTTTTTATAAATAAACTAATTACCGTCAAACGATTTAAATAAACCATCATTAACCATCCAACAACAATCAAACGATTGAGATAAAAAACAATTCGATTTGTGTTAATGAGGGGCTAAATGAATGGAGCTGTATATTCTATGTATATTGGTATAGTAAGTTCAAACTTAAATGAGACACCATTCCCCTTTTGCGCAGAAATAAAAAATTGGAATGGGTAAAAATACACTAATGCTATTTAATATATGAAAAAGGGGAATTTAATATAATAATTCAATAAAGGGAAAAGATACACTTTATCAATTATATAAAAAGAAATGGAATTATAATAAACTTATCTTATATTTTATTTCTATTGGCTATGGCCATCGACAAAGATATTCACATATGCAACCATCATAGTAAGAACGAGATGGCTATTATCAATAAAAGATTATATTTATTTATATACCAGTGGACATCAAACAAAATGCAAGTGAATCAATGATGTAAATAGTATGAAAATAAATTATAGAATTGATATTCAATAAAATTTTCGGATTTGTTATTAAATAAAATGTTTTTGAACAAGCAATTAAATTAATACTATAACTGTGCAGACCTCAGGCCTACGTTTAAGTACAAGTACTTAAAATTCTATTACATTACCTTTAAATTATTATCATAATTTACCGGGCTTTAACCCATTATGATTGTCGGCTATATTAAATAAAAATCGGCTAGCCAAAATTATTCTTTGATAAATTTCAATTCTTTTATTAAGAATTTGTTAATCCTGTTGTAATATAATAGAATTTTAATTACTTGTAATAAAACATAAAACCGAAACATATGGTTGCTTATTGACCTGAGGTCTGCCCATGTTTTTGTAACAAGGAAATATAATTCTATTATATTATATTATATGACAGGATTAAAAATATTATTATTATAACAGGATTAAAAAATTCTTAATAAAATAATTAAAATTTATTAAAGAATAATTTTGGTTAGGCGATTTTTATTGAATAAAGCCGACAATCATAATTTAACCTAAAAATTATGACTACAAATTTTACCTGAATTAAAGAAAAATAATTTTTTTTTTTGAAGCGGAGTATAAGTAAAAACAAATGTTTGAATTTTTCAAACATTCATTAAATTCATTAAATTTTATTTGATAATTATTATTATTAATTATTATTTTAATTTTATTTTTTTGTTTATACGGCGGAAGCCGCGTAGTACCATAAATGCCTTAAAATCAAATGACAACACAAGAGACCCTATCATCTGTGACATAAAAAAATTGAGTGAGCAGCTCTTGGAACAGGGCTATGAATTGGTATTTGCTTGGATAACAGGCCATGCAAGTATACATGGAAATGAGGAAGCTGACCGATTAGCCAACGAAGTTGTAGATAATGGACAACTTATTTTGCAGATACCTATAGAAGATGAGGTACATAACATAAAGAATTTGCTCAAGAACTCATGGCAAGAAAGATGGTTGAAATCCAATGAAAAATTAATTGAGATTAAAAATACAATTGGCGAATGGGAGTCATCATACATACGTACAAGACGAGAGGAAGTAGTATTAGCTAGACTAAGAACCGGACATACATGTTTAACACACAAATTTATTTTTGAACGCCAGAACCGACCTCTTTGCGAGAAGTGTCAAGTGAATTTAACTGTCAAGCATATTCTTGTGGAGTGTCAACTAGTGAAAGTGATTTGAAAAATCTTATTGGTGATAGTGTGACTAACGTGAAAATAGTATTTAGAAATTTAGAAATTAGTCAAGAATCAAATTGTTAACTTTAAAACACAAATAGCCTCAGTAGCTGAAGCGTAAACAGAAAAAAAAAATTTATTTGTGGATTCACAAGTGTTTAATAAAATATTATTAGTCAATCTCACTATCACTTTCCGACTCATCACTCGATTCGTCACTTTCTAGCGATATGACTATTTTTTCACTCACATCATCCACAATATGTTCTTTTGTGATGAAATCTTCTTCTGTTTGCTTGCAATGATTACAAATGCGTATCCATTCTTCTTGACTGACATTTTCAAATTTGGTTTTAGCCAGTTTCTCAACATCGTCAAGTTTAAAGGTTACATTATGTGTCGCTACCCAATTTTTGACTAGAGCCCAAATTTTTTCAATTGGATTTAACTCCGGGTGGTAAGGTGGTAGCCTCAAGGCGGTATGACCTTAAGCCCCAAACAAAGTATCAATGTTATACTTTATACAGCTCGGTTTATGTAACTTGATCAAGCCGTATAGCTCGATCTTCAACATTTTGCTGTCGAAGAAAATATTTCTGTCAGATAACCACCGTTGCATTTCTTCTTAAAAAACTTACACTCTCTTCAATATTTTGATTCGATTCTTCAAAAGAAGTAGATGCCGTACATTCCATTGTATTTAAATATTTAAAAAAATATATAAACTTCCAAAATACCACACACACGAAACTGTTTGAGATTCACTGGATTAGTTGTTAACACACAGAAGTGTAGAATGATAATGATATACTACTTCACCTTAAATATCATATAGACTAGGTCCAAAAAAAATGTGTTTCTGCGACTGTCTCATTTAGGTTTGAACTTACTATACATAGAAGCTTATTAGTCCAGTTTTTCTGTCCCCATGAAGAATAGATATGAAGATATGAAGTGGACATGAAGAATAGATATATTAGGAGAGCGAACGTAATGTTAAAAAAACGGTCAAGAATTGGTGTAACTATCTTTTATCAGTAGGGGTCACTGGTCTCAGTACCGTACGGAATTTAAATGTTTAAATGTAGGCGCCAAGAAATCACTTTCATTCAGTTAATAAGAAGTCTTAGTTTTATAGATAATAAAAAATTGTTTTCGATTATCAAGTAATAATTAAATAAATATTAATAATAGAGAATTCTTAATAATCTGCAATAAATTAAAAGATGAAGAATCATAGTGATAATTGCAATTAATAATAATATACAAATATATGTTTACAATACTAACATATATTAGATAAAGAAAGAATATGACAAAACCGGTAATTACAGACCATATTCCTTTCGTAAATGCAGACACGCATTCCTAACCTTAAACAACCTTCCACTCATAGATATATAACAGTATATCTATGCTTTCCCTGTACAACATCTTCACATTTATAAAATTAAACAATTTTTATACTTACAATTTTTATTTGTAAGATGCGATAACCATTGATTTTAATATGTAATAATAATAATAATAATTCCGTACGGGTATATTCGCACTGCTGCTAGTGACGAAAATAATAACTATGATCTCTACACGTTTTTGAGGACGAAAAAACAGACGAATTGCCTATGTCGTTCAATCTCCTATTTATCTATTCTTCATGGTAGTGGATATAAACGTTAGTAATGAATACAATCAGAATTAACAGAATAATAAATATCTTGGAGAATGTATTGATTGATATATAATTAAAACACTACAGTATTATAAAATGTCTTTTAATTATATATCACTCAATACATTCTCCAAGATATTTATTATTCTGTTAATTCTGATGTATTTGTATTTAACAGGATTACACAATAATTCCGTAACAGTCACGAAAAATTAAAAGTTCAAAACATACTGTTCGTAGCTAGAAACAATGTGTGTGTTCGGCCGAACTAAGAAGTAAGAAATCTTAGTAAGATAGTCAGAATAAATATAATTTTGTTCTGAGCATCTGAGTCAGCGAGTTTCGGCCTGGACACACTTTCTTTTGCTTCTTAATCAGTGTTGCCAGATATCTCGTTTAACAGTAGATCTACTGCTTTGTTAGTATATCTACCTTTTTTTTTGAATAAATAAAAAAATTTGTGTCATTTTTTTCAATTTTTTATAATAATAATAAATTTAAAACTCCAAAGTCGTACAAATACAAAATCAGTAATTACAGACCATATTCCATTATTTGAAATAATGGAATATGGTTCTGTAATTACTTTAAGGTATTATTTTATAATGGGATTTTAAACAATAAGTAATGCAATATATGACAAATAAAAAGAATTAATATTATTTAATATTTGAAGAAAAAAAATTATATAATATATTAAATACTAATGTAATATAATTTTAATTATTCTGAAAAGAAGTATCTATTTCAAACTATTTAAATTGAAATTTTCACTTTTTGAATCTACCGCTGTATTTTGGTGGATCTACCGCTTTTTAAGAAATCGGACTGGAGACACTGATCATAACCTATTTGTTTATGTATCAAATTCAGAACATTTCTCATGTGTTGACAATTTTTATTATTGTAATAAGTGAGATAAAAATTTAATAAAATGGATAATTTTATAAGGAGTATTTTAATGGAGGAACTTCTATATGACCCAGCCGATTTCTTAAAAAGCGGAAGATTAAAAAAAAAAGCGGTAGATTCAAAAAGTGAAAATTCCAATTTAAATAGTTTGAAATAAATACTTTTATTCAGAATAATTAAAATTATATTACATTAATATTTAATATATTATAGAATTTTTTTTCTTCAAATATTAAATAATATTAATTCTTTGTATTTATCATTACTTATTGTTTAAAATCCCATTATAAAATAATACCTTAAAGTAATTACAGAACCATATTCCATTATTTCAAATAATGGAATATGGTCTGTAATGACTGATTTTGTATTTGTACGACTGGGGAGTTTTAAATTGATTATTATTATAAAAAATTGAAAAAAATGACACAAATTCAAAAATTTTTTTATTTACTAAAAAAATTGAAAAAAAACGGTAGAACGGTAGAAATTCTAAAAAAGCGGTAGATCTGCCGTTAAACGGGATATCTGGCAACACTGCCCGTGACGTAGATACTAAGTAAAATAGCGGCATAAGAAAAGTTTCTTAGTAAGCATAAAGTGTCCCGGCCGACGACCAAGTAAGATAATCTGACTATCTTACTAAGATTACTAACTTCTTACTTCGGCCGACCACACCAATGTTGACAAGATTCTAACTAAAGTTATATAAAAACTGCGATTGTTTTTTAAGTTTTAGGTTAAAATTAAATTTAATAATTTCAATTATGAGAAAAATTAAGTTAAGTACCTGCTATCGCCGCCTATTTTCAGGGCACTAACTAATATATTTGTGGGCACAGAAAAAGTGGACTTATAAGCTTCTATGTATATCTGTATGCTTTGCATATATATATTTATATCAGTCCATATTAATATTATAAGTCTGTGGTACAAGCAGTGGTCGATAAATAAACTTACTAGTTTATCGCATTGCACATGCGTATTAGATTCGTAGTAGGCCGTGACGCTATTCAATGTTTGTAAACTGTTTTTATGAAAGTCAACAAACACGTTAAAACTGTAAATCAATAACCAAATTAATTACCATGGAAAAGAAAAAAATGAATCCCGTAGATCGTATAAATCTAGTTGCAATGCAACAAGATCGAAAACTACATGAAAAAAGATGCGAAGTTCGAGGTAAGTCATACAGCTCAATGATATTAATTATATTTAGACGAAACTTACGAGTGGCCTTGTATTATCTTGTACACTTTCGAATTTTAAATTTAGGGATAATGCCATTCTAGCGACTCAAAAAAGGAAACTTTGGGTTGTTATTAATAAATAATAACAAATGTAATAAAAATCTATTTGGAGAAGTTTATTGTAGGTACTTGCTTTTAAGAGTATTCAAAAATTTTGGTGTTGAATTTCTTTTCAAGATCGAAGTTGCTTAGTATCTGTCAAGTGTCCTGATAAAACTAAATTAGATATCCTTAGTAACTTAGTATACTATGGACCTAATTATTCCAAACAAGACCAATAAATCTTTCCTTAATATTCATAAAATCTTCCCTAGGTAATTTAATTTGAGTCGATTGAAATCTGTTGGAAGTTATATTATATCTGTTGAGTTTAAAAAATGTAGTTTCGAGATAAATTAATGTTTTATATTTTATGTAAACTCCTTTCTACGAGGTTTAGTAAATGTTCGGAAATAAGTATTATAAATCTTGTTCCACCTATAACCCGTATATCTACATTCTAAGGCATTTTTTAAGACAAAAAAATATTTTTTTTGGAAATGTATAGAATTATATTATTTATCCCTTAATTTTTTTTTGGGCACAGAGGACCCCTTGGTCTAGGTGCTAGGGACCCGTATGCGGTACCCCTCTTTCTTATTATTATCCCTTAATTCAAACAGATACATCTAATTTTTAAAAAAAATTTGATGATTTGATAGAATTGGAAAAAGTAAAAAAAGAACTAGAAAAAACTTTAAATGATTTTAAAAAAGCGAATGAGGCAAAACAAAGAAAATTGGATAAGAAAAGAGAGCACAATCAGAAAATGAGAAATATTAATGAAAGGTGATACAATTCCTTATAATTTAGTTTTTAACATATGGCTATTCGGACACACGCGGGTCTCTTGCGTGTCTTCAGCGTGAAGCGTTTAAAGCCATTATAATATATTTTTAATCGGTCATACTCCGAGTTGGTCGGGTTTGCGTGTTTTTTGGCCCTCACACTAAAAGGCGTTCTATATATTTCACATATTTAGCAAAAACTAAAGTACTAGGTTGGATTAGTTACCTTATTTAATTTCAATAGTTAAGCATTATCTTAACTATTTCAACCGAGTACTACAATCTTTCACTTCATCGGTCATATCCCGAGTTGGTCGGGTTTGCGTGTTTTTGGGCCTCCGCACTAAAAGGCGTTCTATATATTCCACATATTGCGGCAAAAACTATTTAGTTTCAATAGTTTTTGCTATTTATTTAGTTTCAATAGTTTTTGCGACAAATCTGAACGTTAGTTTAATCTAAACTTTAATTCACGCTGGAGACCCGCCTGTGCCCGAATAGCGCGGCCCTAACCTCAAAGTAAATTTACCTTCGACAATTTTACTTTCCGTCGGACGCATTTGATCTAACACAGCCACAGGGCTGCTATGCTGTGTTTCCACCTGGTATTCCCAGTAACTGTTTTTTCGGCCTACTCTACGCAACCCTTTCAGTTTCAACTTAACCTTCATTACAAAAAAGTTATTTACGTTTTATTAAGTTAAGTTCATTGCGCCCAATTTCGTGACATTTATGAAGGGGGCCCTATCCTGGAAGATTTGGTGAACCTATCTTGGAAGATTAATAAAGATATAATTACTGTGAACATTTTTCACGAATTCTTACCTCTACTCTTTTTTCCTAACGATTTTTTTACTTTTATATTTTTTACTTTATACGACTTTTGATAGTAGGTCAAAAATTTTATCAACATTTGTTCAACTAATTTTATGCCAAAAAAACATAGTTTTTTACAAAAAGCTTGTGTTTTTTCTTTTTCTGACATCCCAAATAGTGATATTGCTCACTGGGTAGTTAAATAAATGAACTAAAACAGGTGTTTATTATGCTTTTTGAATTGTGCCTATTAAGTACACTGTGCTCGACTCAGCAGTCAACGTATTGCGCCTGACGGAAGGTTAAGGGATTTTCATATCGTGCAATATAATTTGATGAGTTTTATTGAAGATTTAAAAAAAATATCAAATTGATCAATGATCATAATGAATTATTGCAAGAAAGAAATATTATAGCCGAAGAAAATTGTACCAAAGAATTAGCACGCTACGAAGATTTAGTAAAAACGTGTGAACAGAAGGAAAAAGAACATTTACAGGTTTACGAACAATTTCCATATGTTCAAGAACAGAAACAATGGTCAGAGAAATTAGAAAATTTAAAAATGCAAGTGTCTATTGAAGAGAAGAGGGTTGAGGACCAAAAGGAGATGAATACAACAATACATTCGATTCAACAATGCCGATTAAATAATTCAATTGTTCAGTTTGTGGCACATGTTGTAGCTTTATGGAAACAACAAAATGAAATTGAGCAAGCGCAAAATTCGAAACAAGTTTTGGTGGTTCGATTAAATTCACTGAAGGAGAAAATTTTGATACGTCAATCAAGAAGTAAGTTAGATATCTTCGTAGAATTATTGTCTATTTTAACTATTTGCACATGGAAAAAAAAAATTCCCCTCATATTGACCTTGAACAGTGATTAGATGATAAGAGCGTTCAATGGCCGTTTTTGACTTAATATTCAATAAAATAAAAATTATTTCATTTAACAGGTATGCAGCTTGAATTTCAAGTTCCACAATCGTTTCTGGAACAGGTAAGTTCTATGTGTGAACTCCACGCGCGGATTCACCGTTGTGGGCACGATGGGCATGCTCACAACCTTAATAGACTTGTGAGGTCACACTTTCACGGTCTATTGAAGTCGATAGGCTGATGATACTATATCCAATGCCTTAATAAAAGGCAGGGCGTCATATATTTTGTAAACATATCTCCTTTGTAGGAATGCACTATATCGATCATGAGCGAGTTCATACTCCGACTCGCACTTGGCCGATTTTCGGGTGTATGTGACCACAACCTTTTTTGAGGGATGGATCCGCGCCTGGTGGACACAATTTTGATTCTTGTTAAGGTTATAATAGACGAGAGTCATACAAATTCATGATCAAAAATCCACCGAGAATTTCGATTGTGCATGAATCCAGCATGTGGGAGTTTGGTCTGTAATGACTGATCTAAGTAACTATGGCATTGATTTTTTTATTTCTTTTGAAAAATTTTAAATAAGTAAAATTTTATTTTGTAAAAAATTAAAAAAAAAAAACTCCGACATAGCTAAGAACCATCCTGATTTTCCAGCTTTCAAACAAAAATGCTATAGACAGACAAACAAAGGCTCAAATTTTATTTTATGTTGGGAAACTTCGCGAAGATATTTAATTTTATAATTTTATATAGCAATTCCAGCGATTCAGCTCCTTGAAAATCCCTAAACCAACTAGAAATTCCGATTCCGACGATCTTTAAAGGGCGGAACCGATTCATATCGAACATAACTAAGAACCATCTCGATTAAATCAGCTAAGAAAAAAAGTCGCATAGAAATCGGTTGATCGGTTTGGGATCTACGATTCCACAGACTGACCCAGGCTTCAAACTTTAAACAGCTCTTTTTTTGACCGGGGTTAAAAAAATAATAATTTATTATTTTGTGTTGAACTTAATTCCTATTTATGTGGTGCTTTAATATTTGAATTATAAATGGCATGTATGTGCAGATGCTTCCGCAGAGGACAATGCCCGGTAATGAAACCGGTAACCCTCCGCAGTTGCATCCGTTGTATTTTCCCGAGCTCCTGCCGCAGTACTTTTTCCCAGTGATCGCGGTATTTAGCATTTGACCATTCGTTGATCCCCTGTTTACATGCAGTCCTCTGAATTCCTAAAATAGGCATTGGGCCTATAAAGGGTATTCCGACTCCCTTCTTTGCTAAGGTATATGCTTTTTCGTTTTCTTCGAAACAACTGTGACCCAGTACCCAGATCAATTTAACATTGTTCCATTTTGCCAGCTCCAGCAGTTCCTTCAGACAATCCTTGACTATCTCTGAGGTGACCTCAGTTCTAGACAAGGCTTTTAGAGCAGCTTGTCTATCCGAGAGAATACATACGTTCTGGTTTATGTGGCCTTTACGTACGTTCTTACGGATGCATGCCAGTATGGCGTAGACTTCTGCTTGAAAAACCGTGACATATTTCCCGAGGCCTATGTTTGCTTTAGGTCGCTCACCGTAGATTCCCGCCCCGGTCCCTTCTTCAATTTTGGATCCGTCTGTATACCAGACGTTTCCTTTCTTGAGATAGGGTGGTTCTCCTTCCGTCCACATGTCCCTATCACAGACTACAGTGAAAGGTTTTGAGAAGGAGGATATTTTGGGAAGTATATCTGTGCCCATTTCAAAAACGGGATCTGAGATGATTGATGTTCCCACGATCCTTGCATGTCCAACCTGATTTTTTTTTAAATCCAGTTATTATTACAAGACAGTCTACAGGGGCTGGATATCGCTTTAGCTATTATTACAACGCTTAGCGGAATCAGCCCTAGTATGATTCCCATGGTAGCTGTGGATGTACTGCTCATGGATCCAGTAATGCACAAACAGGCCAGTCTTTGGATCCTGGATATCTTTTTGCATGCTGTTATTTGATTAACTTTTGGCCACCACACTAGAGCAGCATAGGTTATATAATTGGCCTAACTACTGTTGTGTAAAGCCAGTGGATCATTTTGGGTTTTAGACCCCAGACTTTTCCACATGCTCTCTTGCAAAGCATGAGCGAATATTTGCTCTTATTTTTTATGTATTCCAGATGAGGGTTCCATGTTAGTTTGGAGTCCAACATTACTCCCAAGAATTTGGTTTCCTTTGCGATCTATAGTCTTTCACTGAAGAGGGTGGGTGGTTTTATGTTATCCACCTTCCTTCTCCGTGTGAATAACTACATTATTAAAATAGACAGGATAATAAATAATGTTTATACATATTTTTTTAAATATGCAGTTTATATAATTGCATTAAAAAAATAATGGTGTTGACGGACATTTGAATTAATTATTTAATAAAATTATAACTTTTTTGTTAGATTTGTTTTTGCCACTATATTTTGAAAACTGGCGACCACGCTCACTAAAATAATATACACATACACACAAATATTCAACATAGTTTACTGTCAAATCAGTCACATCAAGTCAAATCAATTTATAATTTACATTTCCTGATATTTTACAATAAATACTTTTAAAATATTTAGGACAAATAAAAAAAGGTTATAAATCGTTGTAAGATTATTGATATACTTTACAACTTTTTTCAAGTCCTAAATAAAACTCATTTGACTATAGCGTAGCAAATGAACGTCCTTAATAAATCTTTTTTCATGAATATGATTGTAAAATTAGAGTATACAACTTTTAATGAATAAGACTAGTCAATTTAGTCTTCTTAAATGTTTATGTGGTTTATTTAGGTTGGTCATGTTTCCAATGCAATTACGTATTCCTCAACATCCTCTTTGAAAAAGTTGGAATCTAATTTGATGCATACCTTATCGAAGTTTACTGGGAATATTTCAAAAGGTAAGTTGTCACTGAACCCAAATTAGCCTAAAACAAGTGAAAATAACAACTAACTGAGTTAATTGCTTAAATACCTGGTATATACTGAATTTATAAAAAAAGTTTCAAATAAAAGTTGTTTGTTTTTAAAAAAGGGACATTTTTTTCTTAAAATTTTTGTTCTATCTTACTGTTTCAAAGCTTAACAGTTTTGCCCAATTTGCCTAAATATGGTCCGATTTAGCCCATTCACGAACTTGACTTTACTTTTCAGCTCTAAAACACACATACAAAATTTCAGCTCGCCAACTATTTTCGTTTTTGAGCGTGTTCTCAGGCACGCAGCCGTTACAAAATGAGATAGGGTAAACTTAATATACCCTCGTATATATTATATACCGGGTATACAAAATTTTTGTCAAAATTGGAAGTCAAAGTTTTTTTTTTAATTTTTAAGATTTGTTTTTTTTTTTGTTCACACCCTTCCTCCCTTTCAAGAGAGAAGAACAAATTTTTGTTTTCCGATTTAAATAAAAAAATATTTTAAGAAAAAAAAATCATTTTCTAATTTGTTCATGTACAAATAACCACCAGAGTAGCGCTCATTCGGATTTTGGGAAACTGTTTCGAATAAAAGTTGTTAGTAAGTATATTTATAATGAATAACTTTCATCCGAAGAATTTTTTCGAAAACGGACTGAATAAGGCATTAACAATTATAAAATTTTGAAAAATGAGCGTTTTTTCTTATCCATATAAGAACATCAGGCGACGACCTCCGTAAAGTTAGCCACCCGACTTCATTTTCCAAAACTTATGCAAATCGTTTGAGAGAAACGAAAAAACGTTTGAGAACTATTTTTTACCTAAAAACGATTTTAATTTCGAGTGTTAACTTGGCCCTCATTTTTTTTATCTCCTGAAAAAATAGACTTGGACCCTTAATTTTTTTTCTAATCGTTAGAACAGAAAAAACGTTTGTGAGTTATTATTTTTTACGTAAAAACGATTTTTATTTCGAGTGTTAACTTGGCTTCCATTTTTTTATCTCCTGAAAAAATAGACCTGGACACTTAATTTTTTTTCTAATCGTTAGAGAAGGTTTGAGAGAAAAGAAAAAACGTTTGAGAGTTATTATAATTCTCAAACGGTTTTTCTTTTCTCTCAACGATTAGAAAAAAAATTAAGCGCTCAAGTCTATTTTTCAGGAAATAAAAAAATGGGAGCCAAGTTAACACTCGAAATTAAAATCGTTTTTACGCAAAAAATAACTCTCAAACATTTTTTCTTTTCTCTCAAACGATTAGAAAAAAAAATTAAGCGTCCAAGTCTAATTTTTCAGGAGATAAAAAAAGGAGGGCCAAGTTAACACTCGAAATTAAAATCGTTTTTACGTAAAAAATAATAACTCTCAAAAGTTTTTTTCGTTTCTCTCAAACGGTTTGTATTAAAGTTCTGGTAAATGAAGTCGGGTGGCGAACTTTACGGAGGTCGGGCGACGTCACCTAAAACTAGACTGGCCCACTCAGTCGATCAATTCGTAACTGCGATTTTATACCTTCGACAAACATTACAGCGCAGTGAAATGAGTTACCTCTTAAAAAATACAAGTGGAGACTTTCCAACGGAATTCTCTTCGTTCTGGCATTACAAAAAATGTTAATGAAGGTCAAAGGTCGCGAAAAATGATTTTTCTCAAATGTCTCGTCAAATATTGGTTTGACGTTAGCAGAGTCCAATATTAAATTTATTCCTTAACTAATTATACACTAAAGGGCCCTTTACAAAATTCACGTAGGACTAATAGTTTTCGAGATATACGACTGAGAAAAGTTGGGTGTACGATATTCATTTAACTGCTAAACTGAGTTTTGAAGATTACATTAAGTGTTAGACTGTGCGTTTTATCCCTTTAACACAATTTAACATTTCTCAAGTTGTATATCTCGAAAAATATTAGCCCTGCGTAAATTTATTAGGGGACCTTTTTGTGCAAAATTAACTAAGGAGTAAATTTAATAATGACTTCTATTAACGTAAATGACCTCTGTTCGAGAAAAAGTAATTTTCACGACCTTTGACCTTCAAAACATTTTTTGTAATCTAAAGGGTCGACATAAGCCTAAACGTATTAGAAGACCTTTCCTTTTAAAACTCAGTTTAACAGTATTGCATATCGTTACATCGAAATTTTCTCAACCCTATATCTCGAGAACTATTGGTCCTGTATGATATATGACAGTTGGTAGCACTGGAGGTTCATGGAATGTTCATGGAATGAAACGTTAGTAATGAATACAATCAGAATTAACAGAATAATAAATATCTTGGAGAATGTATTGATTGATATATAATTAAAAGACATTTTATAATACTGTAGTGTTTTAATTCCATATAATACAGGTCCTACGTAAATTTTGAAAAGGATCTTTTTGTGTAAAATTACTTAAAAAGTAAATTTAACAATTAAGTAAGTATCTCTGTTAATGTGAAACCAATAGTTAACGAGATATTAGACAAAAATTCATTTTCACGACCTTTGGCCTTCAATAACTTTTTTGCAAGCGCGATATCGTTTTGAACTTTTTGCTATGTTTTCATAGTGCCAAAACGAAGATAATTCCATTGAAAAATCTCCACTTGTAATTATTATGAGGTAATAGTACTATTTGGCTGGGTCAAAATGTAACTTGGAGTAATTAAAATCATAATTAAAAATACTACCAAATGCTCTTAAGAAATTAATTAAAATTTTTAATGGTGTAAAAAAGTTGGCCCATCTAAAATTTATCGATCCCAATACTGGGCCATCCGATTAAGTAAAGCTCGCGACGCCACTGTGTCCATAGTATTACAACCACGAGTTCCTTCTTTTGATTTGGAAAACCTGACTACCAATCCAAGTAGAAAATATGTATTTGAATCCAAAGCTAACAATATAGGGTTGGTTCAAAAAGTAATTATATTGCATTAATGTTGTCCTGGCATTAGATTTAGTTTTATAATTGTGGTAATGCTAAAGTATTGCTTTTTGAAAATATTGCCAACTAAAATTTTACCGACAACATCTCAGAAACCATCCGACTCAAATGTAAATAGCCTAAATACTAACTTCCATGTTTCTAACTTACAAAATAACGAATTTTGTACACAAACTTTCGTCCATTATTTTATTTCTAAGCGATCAGGTATATTTTTTCATAAGATCTAATGATAACCCCTATTTGAGAATTTATATACAAATATTTCTTAATTCAGCATTCGTGCCAAACAAACTTAACTCGATTCTCTCCTATCATGTAGATTTAGTTTTCTCGAAGGGAAATTCCGACCACCTAATACCGAATCTTATTTTCAAAATTTATATGTTCAGCTACAGATCCGATACCATGTAGTCAAATATCACCATTGCAAAAAAGGGTACCAGAAAATTATCAAACTATCCAGAAAACCAATGATTCAATAAAAAAATTGAATCAAATGACTCTAAATATTAGAAGTAGCCAAGAAAAAATTTCACCAACTAATAGTCAGCAACAAGTATTAAAAGCTAGTAACAAAATTGCCATGCAGAAAGTTCTATCAAGTAATCAGCAATTAGAAGCATCAGCTTCTTTAATTTCAACTACATGTCAGATATCACTTAATCAAACACCATCAATACACCAAAGGTCAAATTTAATCAACGAAAATAAACAATCGACATTAATTAAAAGAAAACGAGAAAATTCTGAAACTAATATTAAGGTTAGCACTTCGATTTCTCGAAGTATTGGAAATAATCAGCAACAGAAAGAAGCATTGCCGTTGAATAATATTGTGAAAGAAACATCATTCATTGAACCAAAAGAACAAGTTTTAGAGCAAAATACGAAGATAATACCAATTAAGAAAAAAGTACGAATTAATCAAGATTTACCTAAAATACTAAATATTGAAATAATTGAACCATCGGTGAATCTAAATACGGACGATGTCATTTCTGTACATGAAACATCTGAAATGAAAATTAGTTCCGGTATTGGAAATCAAAGTATTAGTTTCTCAAGTGATGAAACAGTACAAGGGAGTACTCAAAATTCGCAAAATATTATACAAAATTACGATGTAGATATTGCGGCTGCGCGTTCGCATATGTCATCTATTTTAGAAAGTATGTGCAGAACTTTACTTTTGTTTATCAAATGATAAGATTTAATGTTTATTTTAATTTTAAGGATCACCAGAGTATCCTGCATTTAATATGGCCGGCGATTTTGGTAAGATTTTTTATAATATTGCTTTAATATGAGTGTTAGGATATTTTCGTTTTGGGCGCTTACACGCTTTCAGAGCTCACGCTTTTATGCGAAATTTATTGTCGTTCGCGTTGGCTTATGAACCGCGCTTACTCTATTCTTGAAAATGCAGTTCGTTTTGGCAATATAAGTACTTGCAAGCGTCAATTGACATCAATGTTCAATATGGCGGATGAAAACTGTTTAGCTGTTTTTCAAGCAATAGAATATACATTATATTATTGAATGATAATTAGTGAGAACTCTAGGTTTTTGAAATAAAATTTCAAATTCGCCCCCTTTACCTAAATCAGTTTTTTGTATTATAAATACGTATTTCGACTACAATGTAGTCATCATCAGTATAAATTAGCTAGTCGTACTTTACTCTTTGACAATTAGAAATAGATATAAAGTCGAGATCAATAGACAAAAATAAAAATAAATTAACTAGATTAAAATATACTAGATTTAAAATATAATAAATTTTAAATTATATTGAAATTACTCTTGTTAAAATTTCCTTCATTCACATTTATTCCTGTTAATTTTACTCTTATTAAAATTACTCTTATATTGTCGCAGGATAAGTTACTTGTTACTAATTTGGTGACAGTTTCACAATCTATCTTGGTTTTACGCTACTTATATATGTTCGCCCGACTCTAGATGCTATTCTAAGACCGCACCTGATTGGTGCTGAGTTATGCCTTGCGCAGTGAACACGTTTTTGTATTTTGACATCTGTAGAGAGAGATGGACATATTGGCACTTGATTTTACTGTAAGATTTTGATTAAATCTGAATTTGGTACCGGTCCATTGTCTAGATTCATAATGTTTCTTTTGAATTTCTGAATGTATATGCTTTCGTATGGATCCAGCTCTGAGGGATTTTGTACAGCCTTAACAAGTTTTAAATTGGATTTGTCGATTTTATGGTCATTCTCTATAATGTGTGCAGCTACACAGGATTTTTCTAATCTGCCGTATTTAGTATGAGCCATATTTTCTTTGAATCGGGTTCCAATTTGTCTACGGCTTTGGCCTATGTATGTTTGTGAACACGAAGGACACTATGCTATAGATTCCCGATTTCTGTTCGTCTACTATTTTGTCTTTTGGGCTCCCGAGGATCTGTTTAATTTTACATTTGCTCACGAGAGCTATTTTTATATTTTGATCCTCCATATCTTTTTTAATTTTGTTCATACAAGGTGGGAAGTACGTTAGCTTGCACCATTTCCTTTGTTCGTTGTCGGCCCGTTCTGGTGTTAGTGCCGTAGTGTTTCTTTTTAGAATTTTAAATTTAATTTTACGGATCATGATATTTATTAATTTTGAGTGTAACCGTTAAATATTGCAATTTGTTTAATATGTTGGGCTTCTTTAAAAAAATTTTTTCTCGACATTGGCACTTTTAGTAGTCTATTTATTAGAAAGTGAAATATGGCTAGTTTGTGTTGAGGTGGACTGTTTGAATCGGAAGTGATGTATCTTTCTGTGTGGGTCGGTTTTGTGTATATGTCAAAATCTAATTTATCTGTGCCCTTGTTCCTGCTGATTTTTAAATCTAAGAAGGGGATCGAGCCTTCCTTTTCGACTTCTGTTGTGAACTCTATAGATGGGTACATTTTGTTGAGCTTTTCTAGAAAAGTTTTCGAATTTTCTTTGTCCGTCGGAAAGTATTCGAAGCTGTTCTTGGCTTTTTCTTCTAAGTCGTTCATAAAGAGATTGCTTAGGAAAGGTGATAGTGGATTACCCATGAAGCCTATAATATTAATATATAGGTAATGTTATAGGTCATATTTTATATGTTATGTCGGTTTTTTTGTTTATTCAGAAAAAAAAAATATTTAAAACGGAATGAAAAATAAATAAAATAATATAAAAGGAATACACTAAAAAAACAAGTGAAAATAACAACTTAAAAAAAAGTTTTAAACAAAAGTTGTTTATTTAAAAAAAAAAGAGCATTTTTTGTCTTTACATATTTGTTCTATCTCTTACGGTTTCATAGTTGGGCAGTTTTCCCCATTTTGCTCAAACCATAGTCCGATTTTGCCCATTCACAAACTTGATCTTACTTTTTAGCTCTAGAACACACACAAAATGTCAGCTCGTTATCTCTTTTTGTTTTTAAGTTATCGTGTTCACAGACGGATGTGCAGAAATGGCCGAACTAGGTTGTTTTGTGAACACCTATGCCAAACATTTATGCCTGTGATCAATATTTTCAAGCGTTACAAAGTCGGGACTAAACTTAATATACCTTGTATATTTACATATACCGGATATAAAAACCTGATGCACATGCCAGATAAATAAACAAAAGCTTAGTGTTCGTTTTGAAAGTTAGTACGATATGGCGTTCAAGTTTTTGCTGTCCTACCTCAATAGAGAAAGCGTCTGTGAGCGTGATGTTTATTGTGGAACTCAATTAGAGCGCGCTTTGTCAGCATACACAACATAAAGTGAACATTAAAAATAACGCTGGGTGCGCTGAAAATGTATATCGTCTCTATATACATTTTAAAATACATTTAAACATAGGCCGGTATTCACAGTCCGGTCTTAAATGTAAGATCATCTTAAGCATGATCTTAAGACAGCGTTTAGATTCATAAACGAAATCTTGAGGCTTGCTTAAAAGTTTGATCTTAGCTAAGATTGTGTAGTTGTATAAATATTCACAGATATTGCTTAAGACGATCTTAAGAATTAAAAACTTTTTATGTATTCACAGTCAAATAAGACCATCTTATTATTGAAGTTAACCTTATTTTTTATTAAAAAAAGAGGGTTTTATTTAAGTCAACATTTTAGTCGACTTAAGACGATCTTAAATATTTTTTCGGTAAAAAAAGTGTGAAGATAATGGATTTTTTAGGTTTACATAACATCAATATTGATGATAATATTGATATAGATTTGGATTCTGACGATGAAGAGATAATTATACGTATTCCTAAACGCTATATTCGAGATATACAAGACCCTTTTGATTTTTATTCAGACATCGAATTTAAAAAAAGGTTTAGATTCGACAAAATCAGTATTAAATTTGGAATATTACCACGAATAGAACAGAATCTTGATAAAGTCAATCGTCGTGGATTACCTATTCCACCAGTGTTTCAATTACTAATTTCAATTACTTCTTTGTTCAACCACAATTGTTGTAGCTTGTGCTGTATTACATAATATGTCCTTGATATTCAATGATAATTTACCAGACAATGACATAGACGAAGAACAAGATGAAGAAATGCCTGTACTTCAACCAAATTGGCAACCTGCTGATGGTTTTGCATATCGTGAAGCATTAATTGAACGTATGTTTAATGCATAAGGCTTTTAAGGCTATATAAATTTTTTCATATTTAATACACGTTGAAATCGAAAATTTGTCTCTACTGAATTTATATAAACAGATTTAGTTTTAAGTGATTTGGAATTGTAAATTAATAAATGAAATATTTGTAAAAACAATGTATCTGAAATGAAATTATAAGGAAAAATAATTATTCACAAGTTGAAAAAATATATTTATTTAATTAATATATTTATGACAATAAGCCTTTTTCCTCTGAAGATTTAAAAAAAAATCCACCAGTGCTGCACTATTGAGGGGGGGATACATGTTTTGATTTTCTCATTGACAGCAACGTCATAACTTCGTTGTTCAGAAAGCATCTTTTTGGCTTGCTTTGGACTTCATTTCTGTAGATTATTAGACATTTTTATGAAAAACTCAAATTTTTGGAGCAAAAACAAGAAATCGGGACTTTTGAAGGTTTTTACGATTTTTCTCAAAAAGTACCGATCCAATTTAAATTCAAGACACGTCAATCGATAGGTTTTTTTGGTACCTATAACTGTCTCATTTATCTCATTTAGTTTTTTTTTTATTCGCAAAAAAACATTTTTTCAATATATTCTAGAATTGGTATATGCCAACAACTGGTATAGCTATCAAAAAAACCTATCGATTGACGTGTCTTGAATTGAAATTGAATCGGTACTTTTTGAGAAAAACCGTCAAAAGTCGCGATTTCTTGTTTTTGCTCCAAAAATTATAGTTTTTTATAAAAATGTCTAATAATCCACAGAAATGAAGTCCAAAGCAAGCCAAAAAGATGCTTTTTGAACAATTAAAACTAATTAATTTTTTGCCGAGTTATGACGTTACTGTCAATGAGAAAATCAAAACATGTGTACCCCTTCCCCCCACTAGTGCAGCCTCTGGTGAATTTTTTTTATATCTTCAGAGGAAAAAGGCTCATTAAATTATAGCTCTGCTTTCAGTAAATTGAATTCAGCCACTGCCGTGGCTGTACGAATTTCTAACTCAAACTTCTGTTTCAAATGTTGTACAGTTAGCTGGTGAATTTCTTCTTGTTGTTTGACTTTCATGTTAAACAAATGCTCTTCTTGAACTTTTATTTGTTTTAACCTCTCCACTCTGCAACTCTGTTCTTCATATCTTAAATTTTCTCGGTTGCATTTTTTTGCACGAGGTTTCACAGCTACAATAGTTCAAAAAATATTTAATAAATTCATGATTAAAGTTAACATTAAATCATCAATGAAATTACTCACTCTCTACTGATAATCTCTTCACTCCAATAGATCGAGATGTTGTAGGTTTACAATTCGATATATTATTTGTATGTATTTCTTCGGTATCTCTCTCTAACACTTCTTCGGCATTAATGCTTCCAGCATTAATTGGACTTATTTCTACTAATTTATCCGATACTTCTTCGGTATCTCTCCCAGCATCATCATCATCATCAAATAAATTGACGATATGATCGTACTCCTCGTTTTTTAATCCATGAATAGCATTACGCTTAGCTAAACATTAAGTATTCATTATAGTTAATTTTGTTGTGAGAAGATGCATAGCGCAGTGAAAGCAGCAGACTTTTGATATTTTTGAATGAATATATTATATCTCAATTGAAGAAAATAAAAATAGTACATTTAGAGAATTTAATAATCGACATGTATCTATGTTATTATTTATTATTGTTATCTATTATCTCATGTTATCTATTTGTTATTATTTATTTTAATTCATTAAAACAAAAGAACGAACTATTGTCATATGTTTGCTACTTTCAGTGTTACAAATGTCGTTTACCTTCAATTTCCTGTTCCTGCATATTCGATGAAAATAAAACTGGTGCCGTTGACATTAACGTAGGGGCGATAATTAAAATATCGGGATCCACTTCAGCATCTTTGATTGCTGGACCTCCTCCAGTAGCAAAACGCTGTTGTTTCTCCCTCGTCAGAGCATTTCTTTGAAAAAGTTTCAAATTAGACCATAGCTTTTTAAGCTGCTCGACTTTTCTCTGCAATGTTTTCCAAAATGGTAATTAATTTCGCATAGTGTTGTAACATCGAAATCGTTTAATCGGACAATCGATTTTTTTGGTTCGATAATCGATTGTAAAATTATTCGAAGTTATTTCTAATAATATGTTATCAAAAAACTGATTATAACCTTACTTTCAATAACTGTTTTTGCAAGTCCGATTTCATTATAAACTTTTTGTTATTTTCAAAGAGCCAAAACGAATAGCACTCCGTTAGAAAACCTTCACTTGGATTTTTTAAGAGGTAAAAATACTATTTGATTCGATCAAAGATATTATTTTAGCTACTTTCGAAGATGTATATGTGTCTGTGATTACTCTAGCGGTCACAGCTATAACCCGGTCTGAATGAAATTTATTGTGGAAATTTGCTATTAGTAGACTCAAGTCTTGCGTAATGAATTTTTTTACTTTTGCGCATGTTTTTGTGTGTTTAAAATTATTAAATAAAATAATTCTCAATTGTTTTTATTTTTTAAAATATCAAATCTTTTTTTCTCAAAGTAGATAGTTATCGATTGTACAACTTCAAAGCTGATAAGACAAATACTTTTCGTTTCGAAAAAAATAGATTTTTCGATTAATTGACTGTTTATGGACGGTTAACTAATGATGATCGATTGTCTAATATCAATTGTGAATAATCGATATTTGACACTCGATTGTGACAACTATAAATTATTTTCGCATGCTTAATAATAATAAACCATCTTACATTTTGGGAAATTATGATTGAAGCATTAAATTGATCCCGAATTGAAATCCACGCTTCCTCCTTATCCCGTAGTGAAGCTGCATCACTTTTTTTATTCTCGATGATATGCGAATATTGTTTTAATATTTGTAGAAAATACTTTTTTTCTACCGAAGTATAATTCTTACATTTTCCTCTGCCTGTCATATTTTTGAATTTTTTTTAAACAACGCTACTTTTTTGAATTATGAAGTTGATTGTTTACAATACACAATAATAATGAATCACTGACAATAATATGATTCATTATTTTTCAGCCAATCAGATTATCTAATACATGAGAATTATTACGAAAATAGACGAACAGAATTTAAGACGATCTTAAGTTTCGCCTTACGTAAGATGATCTTAAACCAAATAAGATCATGCTTGAAACCACCGTCTTACGAAAGATGATCTTAAGTTATATCTATGAAATCATCGTGTCTTAAAACAAATAAGACGGTCTTCATGAAGATGATCTTAAGCAATTGCTCAAGACTGGACTGTGAATACGCGCCATAGATATAATATATATAGAGTAGACAAGCGGAGTGAAAAGTTGTCCCTCAGATAGAAAGAAAAAGAGAATCGCGAAGGTTGAGCTATCTCTTTTTAATGACTAATATATAACATAAAGATAAAATATACTCTATGATATACAGTAATTATATATCATAGAGAATATATTATCTCTATGTTATATATTAGACATTAAAAGGAGATCGCTCAACCTACGCGATTCTCTTTCTATTGACGGGACGTTTCCACTTACACGCGCGCCTATGACTTGCCTACTCTATATATATTATCTCTATGCATTTAAAATGCTAAATGTAAATGGTTGAAACTTTAATAGAAATGTATTTAAAATGCAAAATAGAAAATATATATTTAAAATGATTTACAAAAGGTTTCTAGAAAAGGTTTTTATATTTAGAGACCAAATTTGTTTGTAAATCTTCCAGTATAACTATATAAATATCGATTTCGAAGTGCAAACCTGAAAATTTAATTATTATTCGCACTATTGGTAAAGTTACCATGACGTCATATTACAAGATGGCGACGCTAGTTAGGCTACATTTCAACAATTAGCTATACATATAATACTGTAGCGGTTTGCCCCGGTTCGTTTATTGAATGAAGTAAATTCTTTTTGACTTTAATAATTTATTGACGATTTAAAATATTATGTGTATAATTTACAAAAGTTATAATTTCAAGAGTATTTTTTATAATGTTCACCGTTTGCTTGTCTTTCACATACTGCCATATATTTCAATCTGTATTGATAATAAAAACAATATCAACATTTCGTTGTCCTAGAAACATTACATAATTTGTTCAATTCCACTTCCACAGGTAACTTAGTTTCGTTCCAAAATACGTGGTCAACTGCTAGGTTAATATTCGTTACACTGCCCCCTTCTTAGACCTTTCGACTCGGAAGGTTTCTTTATTTTCTTCGTAAGGGGCCAACCGATTGAAATGGACTATACGTGGTTTTCCTTGACCCTTCTTCAAACAATAAATGACATCATTGATTCGTTTCTTAACCTCATATGGTCCTTCCCATTTGTTCTGTAGCTTGGGTGAGACTCCTCGTCGGCGTTGTGGGTTGTAGAGCCATACCAAATCTCCAGGTTGATAACCACCTTTCTCAGCCTTTAGGTCGTAGTACTCCTTCATTCGATCGCTAGACTGTTGGATGTTGTGGCGTACCCGTTCGTGGACATCACTCATACGATTGCGAAGGGTGCTGACATAGTCTTCTCCGGCTTCGTTGTCTTCTGGTGGACAACTAAACATGAGATCACAGGGTAAACGAAGTTCTCTTCCCATGATGATACAGCTGGTGTTTGACCAGTACTTTCATGAACCGACGAGCGATAAGCGAACAGGAACAGGTGTAAAAATGTATCCCAGTCTCGTTGATGATCTGAAACCACTTTGGCTAAGTGTCGGTTGATGGTTCGGTTCATTCGTTCCACCATTCCATCCGATTGAGGATGCAAAGCTGTTGTTCTTGTCTTGTGGATATTCAAGGTCGTACAAACGTTCTGGAATAATTCCGACTCAAAGTTCCTGCCTTGATCTGAATGCAGCTCCATGGGCACTCCGAACCGACATATCCATTCCTTTACTAGAACATCAGCAATGGTTCTAGCCTCCTGATTCTTCACTGCATACGCTTCTACCCATTTACTAAAATAATCCATTACAACCACCATGTATTTATTTCCCGAGTCAGATTCTGGAAAAGGTCCAGCAACATCAACAGCAAGCCTTTCAAATGGGTTTCCGACGTTGTATTGGCGCATGGGATACTTTACGACACCAATCTTGAACATCAGATTTGTAGTGTACCCAATAGAACCGTTCCCGTACTTTGGCTAGAGTTCTATTGACTCCCAAATGTCCTCCACTGGTCCCGCCATGAATCTCGTTCATAACTTCGGCTACTCGCTTTTGAGGAACAATAACTTGTCTCTTCCTTACGTCCCCGTTCACATCCTCAACCACGCGGACCAGCATACCATCATCCAATGCCAAGGAGTTCCATTGAGCCCAATAAGCTTTCACATTCACGGAATGTAGAAAAACTGTTTCCCAGGATGGTCTATTGGCGCTTGTCTTCCATGCAATTACCATCCTTAAATCTGGATCTGCTTCCTGGTCCTTCTGGAGTTCCTTAGGCAGCCATCTCTCATCAATTGCCGTTGTCCTACAAACCGAGGACTCATTGGCGCTTGTCTTCCGTGCCATTACCATCTTCACATCTGAGTCGGCTTCCCGTTCTTCTGTTTTACTGCAATGCCTACAATCCTCTGTGCATGGTCTCCTAGACAAGGCATCAGCATTACGATGCATGGTTCCAGGTCGATGTTGGATAGTAAAATCGAATTCCTGTAGTCTCTCTATCCACCTGGCTTCTTGTCCTTCTGGATTCTTGAATTGTAGAAGCCATTTCAGGGCTACGTAATCCATTCTCAATAAAAAATTTCTGCCGTAGAGGTATTTATAGAAATGCTCTATGGATTTAACCACAGCCAGAAGTTCACGTCGAGTCACACAATAATTTCTTTCTGGCTTGGACAACGTTTCACTGAAGTAAGATATGACCCTTTCCTGTCCATTCTGGACCTGGGACAACACTCCACCAATCCAGAAATTACTTGCGTCTGTGTCCAAAATAAACAATTCGTTGGACAAGGGATAACTCAGAACAGGCGCAGAACATAATACATATTTCAGAGCTTGAAATGCTCTTTGACATTCTTCATCCCTTAGATACTTTCTATCATTTTCAGTTAAACGAGTTAATGGTTTCGCGAGGTTAGCAAAACCAGTGACAAATCGCCGATAGTAAGTACATAGTCCTAAAAAGCTTCGCAATTCATGCTTGTTTCGTGGCCTTGGCCACTCCTCTATTGATTTATATTTTTCCACTATCAACAGAGACTCCTTCAGGAGAAACGATATGGCCTAGATACTGCACTCGTCTCTGAAGAAGATGATATTTCTTCGGGTTCAGTTTAAGACCAGCTTTACTCAATCGTCGAAACACTTCCTTCAGATTCCTTAAGTGGTCTTCAAATGATTTTCCCACGACAATTAAATCGTCCAGGTACACTAGGCATGTTTTCCAGGATAGTCCTGCCAGCACGGTCTCCATTAGTCGTTCAAACGTCGCTGGCGCATTGCAGAGTCCGAATGGCATGGCTGTAAATTGCCAAAATCCAGAACCAACTGTGAATGCGGTTTTTTCTCGATCCTTAGGTGCCATGTCGACCTGTCAATAACCACTCTTTAGGTCCAATGTTGAAAAATACTGTGATCCAACAAGAGTGTCTAGGGTATCGTCAATCCTGGGCAGAGGGTAGCTGTCCTTTTTAGTGATATTTAATTGACGATAATCGACGCAGAATCTTGTTGAACCGTCCTTTTTCTTCACCAGCACTACTGGAGAAGACCACGGACTGCTAGATGGTTCTATAATGCCCTCCTTCTGCATATCATTGATAATTTTGTCGGCTTCTTCTCTCTTTGCTAATGGTAACCGTCGTGCTGCTTGTCGGATAGGTCGTGTGTCGCCAGTGTCAATTTCATGCTTCACAATATCAGTCCTGCCCCTTAATCCATTGCCAACATCAAAGGTGTCTTGGTACCCGCGAAGAAGTTGTTTGAGGGACTCGACTTGTTGGTCGTTAAGATGTCTGGATGATTCCTTAACTAGATTGGCCAATTCTTATGACATCCCACCAACATTCTTGCCAGTAACATATTGGTCAGCTTTTACTATCGATGAAATTGGCTCACACGATTACCTAAAACGATTCCTTTTTTAAGGGCCACAGAGTGATGGTTGAGATTCATCACTCTCATGGGCACAGTCCTCCGTATTTGTGACAACGTTCTTCCAATTGCTATACCCTTACCGACCAGCTCTTCGTTAGCTCGGGATCTGAATAACATGACACTTCCCTGACGAGCACCTCCTCCTGTCCGAGCTTCCACGATCATCTCGGTTCTTTCAGGAATAATCACGTTCTCTGTCAAAATTATGCAGGCGCTTGCTTCACCTTTATGATGCAACATAATTTCTTCACCGCCCATATTCAACGTGCCATTTTTAAAATTTAACTTGGAACCATTTATTAAGTCCATCCCGAGAATTAAACTGTCCTCAATATCAGCTACCAGCACCTTGTGTTTAAAACTTTTACTTCCGATGGTTAGGTTGACATTAACTTCACCATGAGTAGTGGCTGCCTCTCCTGTTGCAGTGCGCAATCTCCATTTACTAGGAGCTAACCGGCCATTGGTGATGAAGTTTGACCTCATGATTGTTCTAGTTGCACCTGTATCCAACAGAAAAGAATACGGTCTCCCATCAATCAAGCCATCTACATATACGCTGTTGTCCAATGTTTTACAAGATGCCACATGTGCTATTTTCCATGGGGCTTGTTTGCTACAGGTCGACGTTCGCCCCTTTGCGTCGGCCCTTTTTAGTTTTCCGAAGCAGTCGGTGCTGATGCTTCTTTAATTCTTTCCTTGCACCATCTTCGGATGTGG
Source organism: Nineta flava (assembly GCA_963920215.1). Taxonomy (NCBI): domain Eukaryota; kingdom Metazoa; phylum Arthropoda; class Insecta; order Neuroptera; family Chrysopidae; genus Nineta; species Nineta flava. Next base: position 51,186,356 of record OY986042.1, on the reverse strand, counting down.
CCAAGTTTCCCACAGTTCCAACAACGAATTGGCCCTCGTGGACCCTTTTGGCTCCCGACGAATTCTTGGAACATTTTTCTCATCATCTCCTGAGTGGTGCCATCTGTAGTTAAGGTACGTACACGTGTTGGCCTGGATCCCCTTTGCTTCGCAGCCTTAAGCTCCAATGCTTGAGACAAAGCGTCATTCAATTTCTTCGGGCGCGCGAGTGTAATAATAATAATAAGAAAGAAAGGTACCGCATACGGGTTCCTAGCACCTAGACCAAGGGGTCCTCTGTGCCCTCCTTGAGAACAACCTGTCACCCGAAGGCGAGACGCCTCCGGATAAGAGGTACTATTTTAAGCAGATGAAGCTATAGAATTCTGTCAAGGCCAGACGCCACACAGAAGTCCCACAACTTCTCCGCCGGAATTGCTCCCAGGATGGATTCAAAGTTTCGGACCCAAACATTCTATATCTGACACCTTGCAGGCTTCTGCAGGTGCATGTAACATGTATGGAGGTTTCATCGTCCTCCATACAGGCCCTGCAAGTGGGATCATCAGAGATCCCCAAGTTATGAAGGTGGTAGTTCAATCGACAGTGTCCTGTCTAAAGCCCCACCACCCTTCTCAACTGCATTATATTGAGTTTCAACCGAGCACAGTCGAATGGCCTAGCTGTGTTTATGCACAACTTGGCCTGTCGCATGCCCTGCGCAAAGTCCCAGTAGTCGAGGTGAGCTTGTTTCAGCCACCCCTTGATTCGGTAAATTACGGAGCATCTTGCTATGGGAATGATAGGCTCAGGTGAAAGGGGCGCTTGAGATGACCCCTCTCGTGCCAACGAGTCCGCTACTTCATTCCCCTTAACGCCAGAGTGACCCGGTACCCAGATCAGCCTGACTGTGTTACTCAGTGAATTTGCGCGCGAGTGTAAGTGTGTTGAGATAATAGATTGATATGATAAATAATTATTATTTAAATAAATAATAAATAAGTGTTAAAGATATAATTGATCTTTATTAAATTGAATTATGACATATTATATATTTATATGTAAATTATCAAAGTTGTTAACATCCAAAACAACCGTGATAAAAGAGAGAAGTTATAGTTGTTAAGCAACAGATAAAAATGATAAATAAAATTATAATAATAATTTAATGAAAATGCGATACCGCTACATACTTCCCCCCATCAACTAATAAAGAAAAACGACTAGAAAAAGGTTGTAACATAAAACAACTTTGTTCACTCGGAAAAAACTTTAATAGTTGATGTACATCTTAAAATTAAATACAAAGTAAATTAAGAAAAGATTAACATTGAAAAAAGTATGCAGGTTTTAGCCTGTCAATCGAAATAGAGGTAGGTTTGTTATTGATATCAATAACAAAAAATTTAGGAAATCTCTTGATAACAGAGAAAGGACCTCTATAATTACAAGATAGTGGAGGTTTGACATGATCCTCGCGTATAAAAACTTTTTTTGATGAATCTAAATCTTTAGGTAAAAATACATTTTTGTTGGTGAACTGTCTGGTAAAGAAAAATTTTGCGTTTATCATTCTATTTTTCAACTCTCGAGTAGATTGTTGAACAGAATGATATGTATCAACGTTTTCTGAAAAGAAATCATATGGTAATCGAAGAGGAATTCCATATAAAATTTCTGCAGAAGAAAGGTTAATATCCTCCTTGACCGAGGAGCGCAAATTTAGAAGTACCCAAGGTAAAATTTTGTACCAGTTATTATTTTTTTGACAGCAATTTAAAGAAATTTTGAGTGACCGGTTAAACCGTTCAATAATACCGTTGCTGTTAGGGTGATAAGCAGTAGTGGAAATATGCTTAATCCCTAGAGAAGACAAAAAATCTTTCCAAATATGTGATTGAAATTGTTTACCTTGATCAGTAGTGATCCTCGTAGGTAAACCAAAACGCGAGAACCAAGAAGCAATCAAATTGTTAATAATTTCTTCCGACGTGATAGTTTTGATTGGAATAGCCTCGACCCAACGCGAAAAACGATCAATGATAGTGAAGATATACCGATATCCTTCACTAGGAGGAAGAGGTCCAACAATATCTAAATGTAAGAAAGAAAATTTGATACTTGGTTCTTCAATTGGCATAAAATCACTTTTAGTGTGACGAGTGATTTTATTTAATTGGCAGATCGGACATGATCGAGTTAAATTTTTGATTCGCGAAATAAGATTAGGGTTAAAAAAGAATGTGCGTACTTTTTTCAAGGTTTGTCTAATTGATGGATGACCAAGATTGTGGACAGCTTTCCATACATCTTCTATATCAATGTCAGATACGAAGATTCTGGGAATTTTCAAAGAAGTCTCCACACAAACCTTAAAAAGAGAATTCGGAGGAGTACGAATTTCTAAAGAATATTTTGGATTTTTTAACAAATTAATAAGAAGAGGATCACATTTCTGGTGATCAGAAATCTTCTTAATATCAATCAAATCAATACCTGAAGGTAGTGAAATTGTATTAATTCGAGATAAACAATCAGCCGGAATGTTTTCACTACCTTTAATGTATCTAAGATCAGTTGTATATTGACTGACAAAGTTTAAATGACGTATATCACGATTTAATAAATTTTCATTACGAGAATTAATAGCATTTATTAAAGGTTTGTGGTCAGTCTGAATAAAAAAATTTCGATTTGAAATGAAATGACGAAACTTTTTTATGCCAAAAACAATAGCTAACAATTCTCTTGAAAATGTACTATATCGTTTTTCAGTGTCTGTCAGTTTTCTTGATGTGAAAGCGAGTGGCTTCCAGACGTTATGAATTTTTTGTTGCAAAACTGCACCAATGCCAGTACCGGAGGAATCAGTGAGAATGCAAGTTTCAGCGTTCGAAACAGGATGTGCTAATTTAACAACATCAATTAATTTTTGTTTAGCTAAATTAAAAGCTGAAATTGCACGTTCATCAAGAATAACTGACTTCGTTGAAGTTTTACCGTGTTCAACAAGTTTATTCAATGGAGCTAAAATGTCACCACAATTCCGAATAAAGCGATTATAAAAATTAATCATCCCAAGAAAATTTCGGAGTGATTTTTGATCGTTCGGAATAGGAAAATTTGAAATAGATTCAACTTTGGAAGGAATAGGGGTGATTCCTTCAGAATCTACGTGATGTCCTAAAAAATCTAATTTTGTTACACCAAAAATAGATTTCGAAGAATTTATTAAAATTCCAGCCTCATTGAGAATGTTGAAAACAGTTTTGAGATCTTGAGTGTGTTTTTCTTCGTTTTCACTCGCGATTAAAAGATCATCAAGATAAGTGAAAACAAAATCTACATTTCTAAATAAATCTGCCATAAATCTAGAAAAGGTTTGAGCTGCATTGCGTAAACCAAAAGGCATTCTCAAAAATTCAAATAGACCAAAAGGAGTGATAATGGCAGTTTTCGCGACATCATAATCGTGTACAGGAATTTGATAATAAGCTCTTTTTAAATCAACTTTAGAAAAGATCTTTTTATCATTTAATTTCACATTGAAATCATATAAATGAGGAATTGGATATCTGTCAGGTACCGTGATCGAATTCAGTCGACGATAATCACCACATGCACGAAAAGAACCGTCCGATTTCTTTTTCATGAGAAGAGGTGATGACCATTCAGAATTCGAAGGTCTACAAATACCCAAATCTACAAGTTCCTGAAAATGTTTTTTAGCAGCTGACAACTCTTCAGGACATAGCCTGCGATATTTAGAAAATATCGGATAAGAGTTTGTCACAATGCGATGTCGAGTATTATGTTTAGCATTAAGATTGAATTTTTCTGATTTGGTTAAATTTGGAAAAGAATTTAAGATTTCTGTAAATTGATTTTGAAGTGAGATCACTTCAATGCATGAATTAATAGGTTTTAATAATGTTTGATTTTTAAAATCGATATTCAAATTGAATTTCTTTAGAAAATCTAAACCTAGAATGCCATGAATTACATCCCCAACAATGAATTCATGACGAAAAACCAAATCATTTCCAAAATTGAGAAAAATTTCAGAAATACCAAAAGTATTAATTTTAGTATTGTTTGCTGCAATAATTGAAAAAGGTAAATTTGTAAATTTACATGATTTACAATACGACTTTGGAATCACAGATAGTGAACTTCCAGTGTCAACCAAATATCGAGTACCTTCATGTAAGAGATCGTACATGAAGATTAAGTCGTACGATGATGATGTTGTGTTATTGAATTGGGTTTTTTTATTGACAGAGCTACTGACCAACTCAACAGGAGCTCTTAGAATTTTTTTGAAGTTTTATTTGAATTTATACATGGAGTATTTAATTTACAAAAAGAACAAGGAAAAACACACTTACGTGCTTTGGTACCATATTTATTATGATACCAACACACAGACTTCACCTGAACTTTGTGTAAATTGGTTTTTGGAGTATATTGGGTCTTCGAAGGTGACTTTTTTGAATTTTCCAGTTCAGTAACTTTATTTTTAAGAATATTTAATTCTTTATTTAACATAAAATTATCTGTTTTATGAATTTCTGAAACGGGAAAAGAACTGATATTAGATACAGAATTCAATTTATAAATATCATTAGCGAAATTAACAATAGTTTTCAGATCAACATTATTGTCAACGGTGACAAGTTGAATTTGAATTTGTGTGTCTAATTTACCAATGAATAATTCACGAATGAAATGTGAATCAAGATTTAGACCACTTGATAGGGATATCATTGTATTATATAATAATTGAGGAGTATCGAAATCTTTTTGAGATAAATTTAATAATTTATTTAGACGATCTTTACGAGAAAGTCCAAAAGTTTCCTTTAGAATATTTTTGAGTGTATCAAACTGATTTTCTTGTGGTGGATTTACAATAATATCTCTAACATGAGAAGTGTAATCCTCAGGTATAGCTAAAGAAGCTAGCGTGAACTTAGTTTCATCGTCAATAATATTTTGAATAATGAAGAAACGAGAAACTTGAATTATCCATAATTCAATGTCTGTTACATTAAATTGTGGAAGTTTTTGTAAATTTGGAAGATGTATTGTAGGTGCATCTAAATTCGGTAACTCATTTCGATTTCTAGGCATATTAAAAATGAAATGTCAAAAAAAATAATAAAAATATTTTTTTTAGAAATCGAAATAGTTATAAGCGTAAAGCAAAAATAAGTATTATAACAGAAATAAAAGACTTATCTGTTAAATTTGGTGGGTGGTATGCTATATTTTGTAAGAATTACAATATTAAATTCGTCCAATCCAATTATCCAATAGTCATGTGTTGGAAGATTTTGGAAATTTTTTCTTTAAAATATGTTAATTTACCACCCTCTTCGTTTATTTGAGCTCAGGGCGCCAAATTGTTGAGATAATAGATTGATATGATAAATAATTATTATTTAAATAAATAATAAATAAGTGTTAAAGATATAATTGATCTTTATTAAATTGAATTATGACATATTATATATTTATATGTAAATTATCAAAGTTGTTAACATCCAAAACAACCGTGATAAAAGAGAGAAGTTATAGTTGTTAAGCAACAGATAAAAATGATAAATAAAATTATAATAATAATTTAATGAAAATGCGATACCGCTACAAGTGCTTGCCTAGTCTCACTATCTCTAAGCCCATCGATGAAACCATCTATGGCTGAACGTTCTCGAATTTCTTCTGATGCCGTAAGGTATGCTAGTCGAACGAGTCGAGCGACATCACTTTCAAATTCTTGTAATGTTTCATTTGGTTTTTGGATTCGATTCTTTAGTTGGGAATGATAAACGTGTTCCAAGTGGGAATCTCCAAACCGGAGGTCCAGACGACCGCTCAACAGTTTGTAATCGTTACGTTCCGTCGGTGACAATGTTTGCAGCACATCTGTAGCGTCCCCTCTCAAGGCCACAGTAAGTTCCACTGCCCTCCGATAATCTGACCACTCGTTACTAGCTGCAGCAGCTTCAAACTGTACAGAGTAGTTAGCCCATGATGTTTTTCCATCAAAGGGTGGTGGTTTTGTGTGTTGTTTCCTTCCGTGTTCACACCTTGAAGCACTGTTATTAACTACCGCTTCTCTCTCATGTTGAATCTATCATCGAAGACTTCCATAGATTGTAAAGCAACATCGATGGATTTTTGAACTGTGTGTAACTCTTCTTTCATGACATTTTGTAAATCGTCTTTCATGGCATTTTGACTTGCTTGTAACTCTTCTTTCATCGCATTTTGTAAATCGCCTTTCATGGCATTTTGACTTGCTTGTAACTCTTCTTTCATGGCATTTTGTAAATCGTCTTTCATGGCCTGTATCGTTTCCATGTTCTTGGCATTTTGGTCTTTCAGAATCCATAATTCTGGGTCCACTCCTTCTTCAACAAGTGCTTCCCGCAACCGTTGAACCAATGCCCCCTTCTTGCCACCGCTATCAAGATCCCTTTCTTCCAGTTCACTTCTCAACTGAGCGACGGTTAAATTATTTGTATATATAATAAGTTGTCATTTTTTTTTTTATATATATTTTTTTTCAATTTACCCCAAACACCTGACACCAAATGTAACGGTTTGCCCCGATTCGTTTATTGAATGAAGTAAATTCTTTTTGACTTTAATAATTTATTGACGATTTAAAATATTATGTGTATAATTTACAAAAGTTATAATTTCAAGAGTATTTTTTATAATGTTCACCGTTTGCTTGTCTTTCACATACTGCCATATATTTCAATCTGTATTGATAATAAAAACAATATCAACATTTCGTTGTCCTAGAAACATTACATAATTTGTTCAATTCCACTTCCACAGGTAACTTAGTTTCGTTCGAAAATACGTGGTCAACTGCTAGGTTAATATTCGTTACATTACTATAAATATAAATTTTGAGTAGTAAAAAGTGGTTTTGAAATTTTTAAGCTTGGCTGAAATTTATTCGCGGATTCGATATTTTCCCGTAATTTCACGGCAAGTGAAAAATTATTAAATTTAAATCAGGCTATTTTTGTTGGTAAATTTTCAGAAAGTATAGAACAGTTATTTTATGGTTAAATATCAAACTTGGTAATAATCTTCTACTTGAAAATGCAGTAAACAGTTTTGGTTATTCGATCATGTTCACACAACAATGTCTTATCTTTCGTTTTTCTTGGTGAAAACCTCATACTAGAGTTATCACCTCTCATTTTTCATAGAGAAAGATTTGACAAAATAATAATGTTTTTGTTTGTTTTAATGCGGTTTTATTTATATATATATATATATATATATATATATATATAAATATATATATATGTATATATATATATATATATATATATATAGATGAATATATATAGCGTCAAAAAACGATCGCGTTGAATAACTAACGCTTAACAACTTAAGCTTACGCTACGCGTTGGTTAACGTTTTGCGTGTACGAATGCTTCGCGTAAATTAGCGCTTTGCGTTAATTAACTAAAGCTTTGCGTTGACTTGCTTACACTCCGCGTAAACTTCCTCTTCGCGTTAACTAATGCTTCGTGTTGACTGACGCTTCGCGTGAACTTACGCTTCGTTTTGAATAACTAACGCTTCGCGTTCACTCACTTCCGTTTCGCTTTATCTTAACGTTTCGTGTTGACTTAATTACACTTTACGTTATCTTAACGCTTCCGGTTTACTAACGCTTCGCGTTTACTAAATAACTAACGCTTTCAAACCATCGCTTCGTGCTGACTAATCACCACTTCGCGTCACCTGACGCTTCCCATTGACTAACGCTTTTCAATGACACCAACGCTTCGTCTTAAACTACCGCTTCGCGTTGGCTGACTTACGTTTCGCGTTGGTTAATGCTTTGCGTTCACCAACGCTTCGCGTAAACTTGCGCCTCGCGTTGACTTACTTACGCTTCGTGTTAACTTCCTCTTCGCGTTAACTAGTGCTTCGTGTTGACTGACGCTTCGCTATGAATAACTAACGCTTCGCGTTCACTCACTTACGCTTCGCTCTATTTTAACGTTTCGTGTTGACTCAATTACACTTTGCGTTATCTTAACGCTTCGCGTTAACTAACGCTTCCGGTTGACTAAAGCTTCGCGTTTACTAAATAACTAACACTTTCAAACCAACGCTTCGCGATGACACAACGCTTCGCGTCACCTAACGTTTCTCATTAACCAACGCTGCGCGTTAAACTACCGCTTCACGTTGGCTGACTTGCGGGGTTCGCTTTAGCTTACGTTTCGCGGTGGTTAAAGCTTTGCGTTTACCAACGTTTCGCGTAAACTTGCGCTTCGCGTTGATTTACTAACGCTTCGCGTTGACATGCTTACGTTCCGCGTTAACTAGTGCTTAACTATAACATACATTGGAAAATGGGATGCACTCACGCAAGACACAATATAAACCATTAGTTTGCGCACTAAATCCACAATAAAAGTTTAATGGCAGTGTCTATCGTAAGTTCGCGTCAATTTGAGCAACCAAATAATTGTACTCGTTATTTCGCTGTGAATTCGTGAAATAATCCAAAGCATTTAATCATTTTAAAATGTCTAAATGCATCAAAACTTATTACCTATCCCTGCATATCGTAGTATTATCTCGGGACAACTGAAAGATTTTAAGATAAAACGGGGAAAAATATTTTTGTCGTTTATAATTATTGTTTTAAAGTTGAACAATCACCGCATCTTTACGTTTTAAAGATTCTTGACGCCAAAAAAACCATTATTGGTAGGTGATCTATGTTTGTTTATGTCTGGGAAAACGATATCTTGAAAATGATACGAGCTAGAAGATTCAAATTTTATAATTAAGTTTTGTATCACGGGATTTATCTAAGAGGTTTTTCGTTTTAAGTGAACAGGGAGAACCTTGCTGGCGAAAAGGCATCAATTTCTAGAAAGTTAAAATTACTTTATTTAAATGAAAAACATATATTCCCACAAATCGCTAATAATTTTTACGTTTAGTTTCACCTCGAGGGATATCATCGCCTGAATCGGAAGTAAATGAAGTCAATGAGGTTATTATGAATCCTCCACAGCCATCAATATCATCAGAGAAAACAACAACATTTTCGATATTTCGAAGGAATGCGTCCGAAAAGAAAGACAATACAAATTTTTTCTTTGGAACCAGCTTTTATTAAGACAGCTTTTGAATCGAAAGTTTAAGCAAATTATTAATTTCATTTAATTAAATGGTCGCTTTGGTGTAGATAAGTGCAGGACTGCCAAAATACTAAAATGGAATACGACCGACATATGTAAGAAGAGAATTACTGTTATAAAATTATTTTTATAGAAGATATGTTATAGAATTACTGTTTTTTAGGTCATATTTATAATTTTTTTAAACTTTAAAAATTACCTTTTGAATACAAACAAGGTTTTATTTATTTTTTCCTGAAACTGTCTGGGAGGCAAGATTATGTCTCTCCGAATAAGCATAACCGTAACACTTTTTACTAGAAGCAACTCAAAATGTTTTTGTATAATCCTATTTCATTACTAAAGCTATAAAAATATTCGCGGATAACTCAAAGATTGTTTACTTCAATTATTTTCGAAGGCTATACGAATCCTATTAATAAGAATTTGTGAAAATCCCCTTATTTCCTGGTCTATTATCCAAATTTAGTATTATTTTGAAAATATTTTCTATCCAGTCAAATTCGTTAAACCTAGAAAAAATTCCGATGGACTAGAAAAGTTTCCATTGAACCGGTCTGTGCTAAAATATCTCTTAGCACAGATAAGGGTGAGCGTTTTTAGAATACTAGTTAATATTAAATTTGTAGAGCATGTGTAAACAATTGTTTCGTATAAATGATGTTGGTTATCGCGATTTAAAAATCGTTGGAGGATGAACTTGTGAAATTTGTCGAATATGAATTAGTTCCTTATCCCTTATCACTTTTCGATGCAGTAGAAGTGCGGAAAACACAAAAATCAGCCATTTACGATTGCTTTCAATGTGTAAACGTTGCGTTTGATAATAAAAATTCCTAACTAATTGATGGATGTTATTTGAGAAAAATACGTTTTTTTATTCGAAAAAGTATTGGAATCTTTTTGGTAGAGAATTGCAGTCTCTATAAATTTAATATAAACTATTTTTATAAAAAAGCTCACCATTTAACGTGAGGGTAAAACGTGTTTTGTCATATTTCTCATGAATAAAATTTTTAGGATCAATAGGATCTTTTGACATTTCATTTAGAATAATTATTCAAAAGCCAGTGATGTGAGGTAAAATGTAAAAAAGCCACTTCTTTTTAAACAAACATTCCAAAATTGCAGAAAAATAAATTTCGACAGAAATAAAGATTGATTTGGTGTCTTGCAGTAATCGTGTTAAAAAGTTTCAGCTCAGAACACACATCAATTATATGAGACTGCTATTGTAGACTATACTTTTTTTACTTGAATGTACTTCGTATATATGTTCGCTTGGATTATATAAAAATGTAAAAATCTTTTCGTTAATCTATTACAATAAGTAAAAGGTCAATAATTTTATTTTCTTCAAAATATATAAACATAACATCATTTTACAAGGTTCTAGTTTGGTGAAATTACAACTTTTGTATGTATATACCTGTAATGTTAATCGTATAATTTTTGAGAGCGATTTTTATCAAAACTAAACGGTTAATAATTTGAAATTTTAAATAAGGTTAGATACCTCCGTGAACTGGGCATACGAGTTCAACCAAAATTAAAACTAACTATATGAAAAAATTGTACCTAATTGTACCACAAAAAGAAAAAATTGTACCTTCCAAATAACCCAAAAAATCGACCCCGAAAAAATGGGCCGCATACGACTTCGTCGGAAATTAAATTTGAATATGCCAAAAAATTGTACCAAAATTGTACCTAATTGTACCGCAAAAAGAAAATAATTAACTATTCAAACTACCTAGAAAATCCACTTCGAAAATTTTTGATGTCAGATTCATTAGTACATAAAATTCTGAGGCTATTATATTTGAAGTGAAATAATTGTAGAACTATTGTGCATAACAAAAACCGCTAAAAACCAAAATTTAACTTACATATCTTATAAATAACTTCGAAAAAAGTGCCACTTCGAAAAATATTTTGTCAGTTTTACCTATTACCAGTTGGACCTTCTATAAAAATTTAACGTTGCCAAAATATTATGTTTGATGAGTATTTTGACATACTATTCAAACCAAAAATTGTACCTCCTCGATAGCGAAGAAATAAACCAAATAGACATATTTTTGGAGATTTGACCCTTTTGGGACGCATTTTGAAAAAATGTTTCTATGGCACCAGATGGCCTTTCACTAGAGGATAATGACTGCATGAAACAAAAAAATTGTACCTTTTAAATAAGAGAGAAAAATCAGTTTTTCTGTTTCGCCCATTTCGGACATTCCTAGTGAAAAACTGAAAATGTAAAAAAATTGTACCAAAATTGTACCCCGTATATCCGTAAACAGCAAAAAAATATCTCTTCAAATAAGGGAGATATTAAAGGTTGGATTTTTTACCCATTTCGGACCTGACCAGAAAAAAAATTTTTTGACCAAAATATTCTGTTCGTGGAGTACTTCGGCATATCATGGTTAACAAAAATTGTACCTCTTGTATAAGGGTCGAAATTAATAAAATTGTACCAAAATGGACATAATTTTGAAGATTTGAACCTTTTGGGACAATTTTTGAGTAAATGTTTCTTTGACACAAGATGACTTTTGACTAGAGGATAATGATTGCATGCAAGAAAAAAATTGTACCTTTTAAATAAGGGAGAAAAATCAGTTTTTCTGTTTCGCCCATTTCGGACACTCCTAGCGAAAAACTGAAAATGTAAAATAATTGTACCAAAATTTTACCCGGTAAATCCGCAAACAGTAAAAGAATATCTCTTCAAATAAGAGAGATATTAAAGTTAGTTTTTTTTACCCATTTCGGAACTGGCCAGAAAAAAATTTTTTTGACCAAAATATTCTGTCCATGGTACACTTTAGCAAGCCATATAAAACAAAAATTGTACCTCTTGTATAAGGGGCGAAATTAACGAAATTGTACCAAAATAAACTAATTTTTGGAAAATTTTCCCTTTTAGGACACTTTTTGGGTAAATGTTTCTCTGGCATAAGATGACCTTTTACTAGAGGATAATGATTGCATGAAAGACAAAAATTGTACCTTTTAAATATGGGAGAAAAATCAGTTTTTCTGTTTCGCCCATTTCGGACACTCCTAGCGAAAAACTGAAAATGTAAAATAATTGTACCAAAATTGTACCCCGTTAATCCGCAAGCAGCAAAAGAATATCTCTTCAAATAAGGGGGATATTAAAGGTTGGTTATTAGACCCATTTCGGACCTGGCCAGAATAAAAGTTTTTTGGCCAAAATATTCTGTCCATGGTACACTTTAGCAAGCCATATAAAACAAAAATTGTACCTCTTGTATAAGGGGTGAAAATTTTATTGAAATTTATTAATTATTGACCATTAAATAAATTAGAGTTTTTATTTTTATTAAAATATAATTATGAATGCCAGAAATATTAATACTTTCCTCGGAATATAGATTGAGAAGTAAATTATTTTTTTTAAATCTAATGGTATTATCAATTGTGGTATTTTTTTGTAAAAGAGCCAAATTATGAGTTATTTTGTTTCGAGTATTGTGGTATAAGTTTTATTAGTTTAATAACTTGTTTCAACTCGAAATCAACCGTAATAATAGGTACTACAGACGTGCAACATTGAACTGCAACCTAGCATGTTGCTCTGTGTGTATATTGGTTGCAGCAATAAAAAACATGACCTTGAACGGTTGCTGCAACAATAAAAATTATTTGATATTTTGTAGGAGGAGTTAAATGTCCATGTAGAAATTGGCCATATTATCTGAAATGATATGCTTTCCTAATATTTTATTATGTTTTATTACCTATATTGGTTACAATTTACATTATATATAATATATACAGTGTGTCTATTTAAGTAAGCTCCATATGGAAAACTTTTTTATTATAAGGTTTACGAAAAAAAGTTATCCTTTATAAAAATTTCTGCTTTCGAAAATATTAACATGCAGCTATTTACTTTTGGCATCGAATGTACAGGGTGTGCAGAAATTGAAAAAGTTCGATAGGAATTTTTTTTCCACTTCAATTTAAAATTAAATTTTGCAAATCCTACTTATAAAACACGTTATCTGTTATTCTAATTAACCAGTCATCGTACTTCAAATGTTTATTTGCTGATTTGAAATATTTAATGAATGATATGTAACAAAATAATGAATACAGAACATTTATTTTTCATACATTACATTACAAATACAATTATTATTGTTGACGTAAGTAACAACAGTTATCTTCAGTTCGTTTTTGCCTCAACGTATCCACCATCGCGTTCCATACATGTAATTGTTCTTTTACAAAATTCTTTAAATCCACTCCTACATATCTCGGGAGTGATTTCTTGAACCGTTTCCCGTATAATCTGTTCTATATGGTCTACATTTAGAACAAAAATATACAAAATTTAATTTAAAATTGAAGTGGTCAAAACATTCCTATCGAACTTTTTCAATTTTTAGACACCCTATACATTTGATGTAAAAAATAAATAGCTAAATATTAATATTTTTGAATGCAGAGATTTTTATAAAGAATAACTTTTTTTCGTTAACCTTATAATAAAAAAGTTTTCCATATGGAGCCAACTTAAGTAGACACACTGTATATATTTTATTGTATAGAATTATTTGTATAGTTTTTACTAGAGATACATACATTTAAATAAACTATACAAATTAAATGAGATAGATAGAGACATGACGAGAAATGATTGAATTTTTATGACTAGAGTCATAAAATAATAAAAATTAAATTTTATGTTCCCAAACTTTGGTTGCAGCGTCTGTACTGAAAATATTTTATAGGCGGAGTTCAATGTTGCTGCAACCATGTTCTGCGTTTATTCTGTACTTAATGGTACTCATATTTCTTAAAAGCCAGAAATATTAGTTTGTTATTTACTTGATTTAACTGAAATAAAGAGTAAACCGATTGTAAGCGTCGTTTAAACCCAGTATAATATATATATATAAGGGTATTATAAGTTATATTAACATTGAAGTATCATTTTCGCCCGATTTTTTCTATTTTTGGCTAATATTGCCTAAACTATTGAAGCTATGAAAGCTAAGCTGCCATTGACGTTATAGTTTTTTAAGATGAGATCATGAGATACTTCAAGTACTTTGGAAAAAGCAACACACAATTTCTCCGTTGAAGAAGAGCGATAAAATTTAGTTTAACACAACTAATACACGATAAAATAGCGGCAAATTTGGCGACTTTCGACTTGATTTGAAAAAGTTGTGCTAGACAGATATTAATTCATTGCGCATAAAAAAAATTATAATAGTATAATAATATTAAGCCGTTATGAGCTCATCTGCAAGGAACTGACCTCATCCACCAAACTCCCGTCATATTGGTAATAATATTTGAAATAAAATATAAATGTATTTATGAAGAATTATAAATTCTGGGTAGTAAAATTACTGATTGCTATACCTAGTACATACTACGGAACCCTAACTTTAGAAGTGTACGACACGCATCATATTGTAACAAACAACTTTGGGGAAAATTATTAGATATTTTGAAGACAGTTTTTTGGTTATAATTGGAACGGAAATTTCTGGAATAAGGACAATGTAATCATATAGGTCACAATTTAAGATGATTGACCGACAACCATTTTAATGAATTTTTTTACTTGCAAGACCGGCAATTCATAATAAAAATTCAGTAAACGAAAATAAATGAGTAAACTATATCCAAGTGTGTCCAAAAACGTTATAAAAAAAAAGAAGAAATTTCTCATGTGTTTGAAGAGCTAAATTTTTTCTTTATATATCCGAGGTGCTAAGTACAATTTTGGGCCAAATTAAATAAAGTGCACCATATAAACAAAAATTTTTTTTCTGGCCTGATCCGAAATGGTTAAAAAAACCAACCTTTAATATCTCCCTTATTTGAAGAGATATTCTTTTGCTGCTTGCGGATTTACGGGGTACAATTTTGGTACAATTATTTTACATTTTCAGTTTTTCACTAGGAATGTCCGAAATGGGCGAAACAGAAAAACTGATTTTTCTCTCTTATTTAAAAGGTACAATTTTTTTGTTTCATGCAGTCATTATCCTCTAGTGAAAGGCCATCTGGTGCCATAGAAACATTTTTTCAAAATGCGTCCCAAAAGGGTCAAATCTCCAAAAATATGTCTATTTGGTTTATTTCTTCGCTATCGAGGAGGTACAATTTTTGGTTTGAATAGTATGTCAAAATACTCATCAAACATAATATTTTGGCAAAGTTAAATTTTTATAGAAGGTCCAACTGGTAATAGGTAAAACTGACAAAATATTTTTCGAAGTGGCACTTTTTTCGAAGTTATTTATAAGATATGTAAGTTAAATTTTGGTTTTTAGCGGTTTTTGTTATGCACAATAGTTCTACAATTATTTCACTTCAAATATAATAGCCTCAGAATTTTATGTACTAATGAATCTGACATCAAAAATTTTCGAAGTGGATTTTCTAGGTAGTTTGAATAGTTAATTATTTTCTTTTTGCGGTACAATTAGGTACAATTTTGGTACAATTTTTTGGCATATTCAAATTTAATTTCTGACGAAATGGTGTGCGGCTCAATTTTTCGAGGTCGATTTTCTGGGTTATTTCCAAAGTTTAATTTGATTATTTTGTAATACAATCAGGTACAGTTTTGGTTCAAATATTTCATGTAGTTATATTGTATATTTTTTTCATGTAGAAGTGATGAATTCGACATCAAAAATTTTCGAAGTCGTTTTTCTAGGTTATTTGAAAAGTTATATTTTTTCTTTTTGCGGTACAATTAGGTACAATTTTGGTACAATTTTTTGGCATATTCAAATTTAATTTCCGACGAAGTCGTATGTGGCCCATTTTTTCTGGGTTGATTTTTTGGGTTATTTGGAAGATACAATTTTTTCTTTTTGTGGTACAATTAGGTACAATTTTGGTACAATTTTTTCATATAGTTAGTTTTAATTTTGGTTGAACTCGTATGCCCAGTTCACGCAGGTAAGTTAGATTCTTATATTTTGAATAATTTATCAAAAATTCAGGCAATTTCGTTTTTTTTTTTAAATTTTTCGCGTTTGTTATAAATAACTCGAAATGTATAAAAATTTCGAAAAAATTTTTTACCTTTTTTTGCTTACAAACTTAGTGTTACTCTCGGTCCGGTAACCTGGTGATAAAATCTCCAAATGAAATTTCTTTCTTCACATAACAAAATTATTATTTATTTGGAAACATTTGGAGTACATAAAAATTTATAAAAACAAGGCGAAAAAAACAATTCAATTTAATAAATTCGATGAATATTTTTACCAAATAATTTTTCACGTATTTCTGGTTGCATTTTATTTACAATTAGATTGAATCGTGTATTGATTGTATTATCAATGATTAAACGATTTTTTCTATCCCTTAATTTTACACCACCATTCTCATTTTCATTTAAATAAAATCGTTTATCGATACGTAAATCCAATGGTTTTTCCGTTTGTTCTGTATATGTTTGGATACAATCATTTAATATACTGTTCACATATTCTTTATCTTTTGCGCGTATCGTTATTATAACTTGTGTTTTAAGCATCTAAACAGAAGGAAAATATTGATTAAAGAACGTCTCGACTAATTTCAGTCCTCCTCTATCTCCTTCCCATCCTTCGAAAACCTTCCTCTACGTCCTCTGAACACCTGTGTTCCTCAACTCTAATATACTATAAAGCTAAAAGTGAAGCTGACTGACACACTCATCTATATAAAACCTAACCCACTTCTATTCATGCTAGAATGATGTGGTTTTTTGCATTCGACGCGAAATTGCTTTAAACCGACGAGAAAAATCGGTAAACTTCAATTTTTTCAGTGCAACACCCCGGAAAATCGGAAAAACATCCACCAAAATTAGGTTTTTCTGTTCTATACATGCTAGAAAGATGAGATTTTCACTAATCGACCCGAAATAAAGTCACATTAACAGAAAACTTTATTGCAACCATTGCAACCTCCCGAAAATGGGAAAAACA